>CM038111.1:11639260-11961588 GCA_001642375.2 Mentha longifolia | reverse complement strand
AATTATATATTTTGCATATTTCAAATGTTAAAGTAATTTAAATAAAAGTAGTTTCACTGATATAGACCTAAGCTTTTGTTTTATTTTATATATTTCTCGCTCAATTGCTCTCTATTTGATTGCACCTTCATTTCGCTGAATTTACTACGCGTAGTGCTGATTCTCTCATGGATTTGCATGGAGTTCAAATAAATGCTTCCACATAGCTTCGACCTGATCGTTTTGATTAATGTTTAGAGCTATTTTATGATGAAATAAGTTGCAAATTTTAAGTTTGTGGCAATGGTGAAACATGCAAAGGAGTAGATTTGATTTTTAAGTAGTAGTAGCAGTTTCAGAATAAAAACTTAGATAACACGAGCACATTGATGGTATAAGTAAATTAAGCAAGAATAAGATATGTAAAATTATGAGAATAAACTTTCTTCCACAATTACATTAATCAGTTTGAGGGGTGGAGCCAGACTTTTGATACAGGGGGTCAGTTACTTGTAATTTTACCAAAAAGGTATATTAAAAAAATATATATTTGATAAGTTTTGATAGAATTGAGAAAAAAATTGGACTTTTTTGAGGCAAGTTAGTACTAAATTTAAAAGTATTATTTATTCTTATATTTTTTATACTTTACTTCTGGAAATTAAAAAAAAAATACACCACTATATCCTTTTCCAAATTTTAGTGGGGTCACTTGACCCCATTGCCACAAAGCTATCTCCCGATTCAGTTCCAAAATTGACAATTAGAAATGGTTATCTTTGTTTTCTAGATAATCTATTATTGTTGTAACAACAAACGTATATTTTTTTTATGTGTGAATCTTTGCTTAATTCATATACATAACAAAATAATTTGTTTATTGATTTTTCTTGCACAACAATTTACATGTTTATTTGTAGTCGGCGATCATGTAGTGTTTGTCTTTGAATTTCCTTCTTCCTTTTTCGTCGTGATCATTATTGTATAGAGTAACTCTATTGAAAATTCAAATAAAATCTAAAAGAAATAAATTATTTAAAATGCAAGATACTAAAATATTTAAATAATAAAAATATGAATTCCGCATCGAATTTTGATGGGACATACACTAGTGTTTGATGATTTTGGGCTTTTATATTTCTTCTCTCGCTACATGATGTACAGCACTTCTAGATTCTTCGACTGCAAACCAATTGAACCAAATCATGCTCTGCATAAAATATTACCGCAATTATAAATCAAACGGCCAGAAAAATATATGAAGCAATATTAGTTTTGCACAAAAATTAAATAAAAATTTAAAAAAAAAAAACATAAATTGAAAGAGGACTCTGTATATGAAGCATTATTAAGATTACGAATGGTAGGACTCAAGATCTAAATATATAGAAAGCAACAGTGTTTTAGTGAAGATTAATGAAGAAAGAGGGAGAATGTGCTTCAGAAAATAGCTCTAGCATTTGATATTTCAAATTAAAGGAGGTGTTGCCGTGTTGGTGACGAATTCTAACATTGAGAATACAAAAAGTAGAACTGTTATAGATAAAATAAAAACAATAAAAAAAATCTCCAATAATAATCTTGATACATATATTTGGGAATGGGCGAGAAAAAAATTATGTAGCACTACTCTGTTTTCTTATAGTAAGATTTGGAGGATTGAAGCAGATTTTAAATTTTAAATTTGATTTTTTTTTTCTGTATTTATAAATAAAAAATTTAGAAATTATTTTTTTTATGCAGAAATTAAATTATTAAAAAATAAATTAAATAACAAATTAATTAAGAGCACTCCCAATAAGGATCTCTTAAAAGTGGAATCTTTCCACTTTTCCAGTGGAAAGATACCACTGCCCCAATGCACCGGGATCTCTTCGATTTTTTATTTTTTTTTTAATTTAAAAATCAATTTTCACGTTTATTTTTATTTTGATTTTGATTTTTGATATTTTATAATTTGATTTTTATTTTTGAATATTTATTTGATTATTTAATTTAATTTATTCAATTATTTTAAAATCAGTAATTTATTGAACTAATAAAACATTATAAGAAATAAAATTACATAATTAAAACACTAATTAATAACTACGAAATTAATCGATTAAGCTCTTCATCGTTGCCAAGAGGATTTCGTGTTGCTCAGCTGCTCCGGCGTCATAGTACTCGTATCCGTCATGAGCACCTTGTGAAAATTCTTGAGTCGCTTCATGCGCTCCGTGTTAGCCCTCAAGCAAGATTCCTCCGCCTTCGTCTTTGTGTATTCTAGGAAGGATTCTGTCGCTGCGGACATTTTTTCATAAGCTTGGAGAGAAACCTCCTCCGGGACGCCCTCCAAATCAATCGTCGCTTGTTTGCCTTTGTTGCGGGCTTGCTGCTTTGCTTGATTTCCTCCTATCGGATGCATGTGAGAGTGAAAGCCGTCAGAATCTTCTCGGGCAGAGGATCGGCTAGAGTTTGATGAGCCGTTGACACCCTTATGGAGCTTATCAGAGTCGTCTTCATCCATGATATGTTGAAAGTTTGGAACATTAATCAGCACTCTCCATGTCTTAGCGTACTTGAAAGGCGTCCTATCGTTGGCTTCATAGTACAACGTATCCGCCTTATCGAATACGTCTTCATGGTTGGATCCATTGCGCCAACCCCTCTTTGCTTGAACGTATAACCCGTCGAATTCCTTGCAAGCTGCTTAGACTCTTCCGAAATGTGACTTGAGCATTCCATCATCCCTCGCATGCGCCCAATGTGGCCGCCGTTCGTTGTACACTTATGTTATCCGCTCCCAAAATCGTTGCCCCATTTGCTCATTCCCAATTGACAGGTCTTGAGACACTGCCGACCAACAAGTCGCCAGTAATTTCATCTCTTCTTGAGAATACTTTTTGGGCGGCCTCTGCCCACTAGCCGGGACCCTTTACGGCGTCGGTTGGTTCGACTTTAAGTTCGGCTTCGGCTTCGCCTTCGCCTTCGATTTTCCCTTCCCTTTGCTCGGCGAGGCAGAGGGGGCGGGCATGTTGGAGACACTCTTAAATGAGGACGAGAGATTCATCGACTTGAGCCCTTAGGTGGCAACCCAAGCCTGATCTTGATTTTTCGGCGAAGTTGGAAATCGGCCAAAGCTGATTGGGTCCTCCAGAGAGTACGACCGATATCCTTGGCCAGAAAATCCCATAAACGGGGCGGGAGAGTTTGCGTATTGGCCAAATCCCATTGGATTCGTGTTGGAATTTGCCCCGGCGTGCTCGGTGGATCCTCCGGATTGTGGAATCGTCACCGCCGTAGTTTGAGTAGCCGAAGTATTTGTCGACGAACTTTTCAATTGGATCTCCTTTTTTTTTTTGGAATTTTTGGTGAGTGATAATGTGAAATTAGAGAAAAAATAAAGATGAAATGGATTAATTTGGTATGGAAATTTTTGAAATATGGAGTTCAATTTGTAGTTGGGGGAAGGGAGTAGCCGTTAGTTCTTCCAACGGCTAAAAGCCAATTTTTAATTTTTTTATTTATTTTATTTAATTAAAATTTGAATATATATAAAAAAAGCCCTACTGACGTCATTATGACATCAATGGGCTGGGATTGATAGGGGTGCGCATAAGCGCTACTCTCCGCTGCGATTTTGGGAGCGCCAATGGGGGATGATATTGCACCGGGTGCGCTCCACAGTGGTGCTCCCTTGCGATACCACCCTATTAGGGTGCTCTAATCATGTCTTACAATTCAATATTTGATGAGTTATCTATATATATATATATATATATATATAAAGAGGGAATCTGAGTGACCATTTTGTAAATTTATTCAATTTGAATGTCGAATATATACAACTAAAATGTGAATGATTAATTCTAACGTCTGCCTTGCTTCTTCATTGGGTCGTGGGGTGGGGGATTAAAATAACTGGCCTTATCTAAATAAAATTTTGCGGTTATTTATTTTTATTTTGTGTTAGAATTGGAAACGGTTATGCAATCTATCACACTAACTAATTTGTACTATAATATTAAAATTAAAATTGTAAAGTAAAAACAATAAAACATGATTGACAAATACATTACTTCTATATTATTAAGGCAAAAATTTGGGTGAAGCCGGCCACATTGTGTCGTCAGGTCAAAGTGTCAATCTTTATGTAGAAAAGTATTAATCTATATGAATAAAAATGTCAATCTTTAACATAATTATTTAACGAATAAAAGTGTCAATTTTTAAAAGTGTCAATCTTTATGCAGAAAAATGTTAATCTACACAAATAAAATTGTCAATCTTTTAAACGGCCACATAATACACCCGGGCTCACCCAAGTGTGCCCCTATTATTAAATCAAGAAAAGGAAAATAACATATTGGATTAATGAAGTCGGATTCATCTATATGTATACTCCTTCCGTTTTTTTTCCCGACTTGAACCTGTTTCTTTTGCGCACATAAATTTAAAAAATATAATAAAAAATTCAATATGTGGTGCCCAATATCATAATGACTATAGATTAATTAGAGATAAGTGTAGTGTTAGTGACAAATGTAGTATTTGTTGGGCCAAAAAGTAAACAAGATAAGTAAAAAAAACACCCAAAATGAAAAACATAACAAGTTAAGAAAACAGAGGTATAAAACACGGATCTAAGATTACAAATCAATTTGAGTGACAACTAAATTAAATTTAAGATCACATATTTGTGCAAATTCTAACCAAATTAATCTCATATTATTTTCTAAAAATGCTAATATTATTTATGCCTTCTTTTATTTGCGTTCTCGATTCTCCTAACAGAAACTAATTAATTACATATATGCGCATCATATAGGCTCCTTCACAGTTAAATATTCCGTCCATCCGTAGGCTGCAACGGTGGAAGTGCTAGGCGCCTAGCATGCGCAGCAGCGGCCACCTATAGTATTTTAGGTGCCGCTGCGTATGCTCTAATGAACTCGAGTAAAATAGTAAAACAATGAAAAGTTACGTGTGCATAATTAGACTATGTACTTGGAATCAAACAATTATTTTATCACTACGTACACTTTATCTATCGAAACAATTATTTTATCACTACGTTTTATATTTTGGTACCGTGCATCGCACAGGTGCAAAAGCTAGTGTTGAAGTAGAACGCTGTAAACGTGGGAGTTGAATCTAAAAATTAACTCGAAACATTTTGAAAGTACATGGTTAGATGACATCATTTTATAAGAGAATAGACAAATCGAAAACGTCGTCTTGTGCAAAAAAATTGGCATTTAAAAAAAAAAAAAAAAAAAAAAAGTTGGCGAGTTAAAATTGCAATTCAAAATGGTGAATAAAATGAGATTTTCGACTATTATGTTACAGACAAAAAAAAAAAAAAAACAAAAAAAAAACAAAAGAAAAGAAAAGAAAAGACGAGCCTAAATCGTTTCGAAACCCTCAAATCTCGTTCGCGCTCGATTTCTCTCCTTCTCATTTCGAAACTCTCAATCTCGATCACGCTCGATTTCTCGACCATCGAATCTTGCTTCACCAATGGCTGCTGTAAAGATAATGGATACGGTATCTGAGACATGGCGAATAGAGAACTACTCTACGCTGAAGAAGAATTTGGGAGTTGGAGAGTCCGCTCAAACTCGCATCAATGTGCTAGGGCAGTCGTTCATAATACGTTTTTATCCAATGGGTAAGGACAATCATGCTTATTATAATAAATTGCTTTCGTTCTCTATTGAAAGAACCCTAGAAGAAGGAGTCGTAGATGATGATGGGGTAGATATCATGTATGGGTTTCAGATATTGAATCAATATCATTATGGTTTACCGATGACTCATTCCTCTTTTCGTAGCAGAGGAATATTTAGGCATGTAGTCCGTGTAGTGAATGGACCTAGAGAGGGAAAGATCGACTTTTATCGACCATCTATGGAAGACTTTGTGTTTAGGTACATTAGAGGAGACAGCATCAAAGTTAGGATAACTATAGGATTAATTAGGGATGTCGCTATGGATGAGGTAGGACAAAGGGAGCCTATCAGATTGTTTGCGGTAGGAGATGCACGATTCTGTGCGGAGGAATCTGTGATAACGAGGGAATGTCCTGCACTACTTCAAAGAATACCAAATGTTGGACCAGATATGTTTGATGTAAGTATTTTATCTCTTCAATTTTCAATTTTTTTATAGTATTTAGGATTTATGCATACTTACCTTGCATGCATTATGTTGTGTATGTGTAGGGCATACTATGGTATATATATAACAAAAAAAAGGTTCACGAAAAAGATTTAAAAGCTATGAGTTCTTCGGTGCATTTGGATCCCGATTCGTATAGTGCAAAGATGCGCCTAGCTGCTCGTGAACTTGGCTTGGAGCATCTCGAAAGGGTTTGCGGGTCCATCATTCGCCGTGACGATTTAGAAGTGAGATTCTTAAAGTCTATTATTACTTGTATCTTAATTAATTATTATAATTATTTGTTCTTTTAAGTACTGTATTATATGAATTATTTGTTTTTTTTTGCAGATACACAAATTATGCTTCCCAATTGAAAGCGCTTGGGGCAAATTGATGTGCTATTAGATGATATATTTTCTTAGTTAGTACTAGAGAAGCTTAGTTGTAATAGAGTTTGTTAGATGACCATCTGGAGAAGTTTAGTTCGTTAAGTTGGTTATTAATGTATGTGACAGCTCATACAGTGTCAACTGACTCAACTCTTTACAATTATTATTTTCTTCTATTTTATTGTGTTTACCCTATGGTAGCTACTGAAGCATTGGTGTCTTTACCAAAGATGTATCATGATTCATGCATCTACAAGGCCTCATTGGAATATGGACGATTCACTTGTTTTTTTTTTTTTTTTTAATCATCTTTGGAGGAGTCTAGTTGATTTATGCTCTATGCATGTTTCACAACATAGTTTTCGAAGTTGATGGTAAAAAGCATGATCCACAAGCTGCAATTGAAGGTGAATATTCCCTTACAGAAGGTTAGACAAAGCTTTGAAAACTGTACACAAATTTGAGTCTTGCTACTAATATGATTTCATCTTCTGTTTTTAAGGTGAAACTACAAGTACAAGTATGGTGCTCTATTACAATTTCATATCTGCACCTTCTTGCCCAAACACAGTCGAAGCAGCCATGAAACCAACTGCCTCGATCATCAGTTGAGGTAAGCTTCCTCTTTTCTAGGGTGATGATTACTCACTTCATTCTTGTCTCCTGTTCTTTAGAAACCAGTAAGCATAACCATAGTCATCCTCCTAAAATGATATACAAGAGCCTTGAAATCGTTTCCACGGAAATCATTTCTTGAACAAGCTGTTATGACCTTGACAAGGTTGTAGTGTCTGATGTTTCTCAAGGCTTGGCATTCATCCAGAAAGCTTCTAGAAGCTTCTCTCCATCCGAGGTTGAGAACTTTAACTGCAACAGCCGTTCCATCTGAACTCAGAGTGACACTTCCAAAACCGCCAGAACCAATCAAGTTTTGTGGTGAGAATCCATTAGTAGCATTCAGCAGTTCTTCATAGTCTGGCATCTTTTGCAGTCGCGTCCTTTTCCGGTAAATCAGGAGGAGAAGCAACGATAGAGCAGCAAATTATAAGACAGGCAAGGCTATTATCAAGATCAGCACGGGAGGTTTTAGTCCATTTCTTTTTCTGATTCTTGGAGATCTTTGCTGGGGGCATGCTGGTAAATTCAGCTGAGATAAACCAACCACAAAGCTGAGAATTCCCACGAGTATTACCATGCTCACATTTGAAAACACTCCAGTAGAAGGAACCTCACCCTCCAGATTGTTGAAAGACAGATTCAAGGAGACGAGAAGGGAAAGTTTTGTACAATGATCTGGAATCTTTCCTGAAATGTTGTTTTTGGAGAGGTCTAAGGAGCTAAGGCTATCAAGATTAGCTAAATTTGGAATCCTCCACTTGAAAGAATTAGGTCAATGTTTTCGAGTTTTGAAGCATTAGGAAACAAATCAAGAATGGAACCGGTGAAGAAATTGTGAGCTAACCACAACCTCTTGAGGTTGGGGAGAACAAGGCCAATATCATTTCTCAAATTACCAGTCAAGTTGTTGAAGGGAAGGGCTCAGACGTCGAGTGACGTCAGATTATAGATTGAAGGAGGGGATTCACCAGAGAGGTAATTTACAGACAGCCTTAAAGTTTTGAGGTTCTTCAGCATGGGTACTGTACTAGGAACCTAACCATTTTTGACAATTTTAAGACATATCTAGCTCAATAAGAGATGTTCAGTTTCCAAAAGAAGATGGGATTGTACCTTTCAGATTGTTGTTGCCTAGGGTACAACCTAAGAAGCTGAGGAAGTGATCCTATTTCAGTTGGAACTGTCCCTGCCAAGTTATTATGGTCCAAAGCCAGGTTTCTGAGGCTAGAACAGTTTGACAAGCTTTCTGGAATCTGCCCGTGGAGAAGATTATTGCTCACATTCAAGATTTGAAGCCTGTGAAGATTTTCAAGCCTTGAAGGAACCTCTCCTTGAAATAAGTTTTCAGAAAGATCAAGAATGGTGATGAAGGAAATATTTCCAATGTGGGGAGATACTGTTCCAGCTAACTTAAGACGAGTGAGATTAAAACTAGTGACCTGTTGGAGTTTGGAGCCACACCCAACTCCAGTCCAGTTGCAAAAATGGGAGGAGTCATTCCACGAGGCTAAGGCCATGAGAGGATTACGAGGGACTTGAACGCGATGAGTGCTTGTTTATCGGCCTCGTTTGCTGGGAGACCTGCTGCTGCTGCACACACTGGAAATGAACTGGAAATGAAAGATCAACAAACATGGATATGTAAGGTAAGACTGAGTGAAAAGATCAAGGCAAAGCTTATAGTAGAACATCCATTTTTGTGAAAGTGAGCAGAAGGGGAAATTTGTATTGGAAGAGTTTGTGTTGCATGCAATGAAATGTGTGAGTTATTCTTTTGTTTGCAAGAAAATTTATAGGCGTGATTCTTCAAGAAGCTTATATGCATTTTTATCTTCCTTTAATTTTGCTGTAATAAAGGAATTAAGGTCATGGCATCAACGTTGTTCTAGAAGTTGATGGCTCAAAGATCACTTGCCCAAAGAGAGATACTGAGATTGATTGCATATTATATGTAATGATATTTGTGGTATCATTTTCAGAGTTACAAAGATGTTCCAACACAGTTAGTTGACTAGTAATTTCCAAGAAAATTACGTCAACTTGCTATTAGGAGTTTAGGACAAGTGTTTTTTATCGACTATTTCCTTTAATAAATCAAATCAAAGAAATGAAAATGGCTGCATTATTTTTGCATACTAGCCAATCCTTGTACTAAGGTCAATATCACTGAAATAATCTTGAGATGACCTAGGATTGCCACTCCTATTGTTCAAATCAGCAGAAACTTCCCTCTTAATACTGCTAATGCTCATATTTGACTAAAAGTTGCCTAAGGCCTCTGGTTTCGACTAAAGTTCATGCTCCTGTAAATTCATATGGTTTTTTCTTGGTTTTTCAATTGAGGAAACTCACAGCATCAACGGATTGTACAGTCACTGGCATCATAGTCATCTTCAACTAAATCATATAACAACGTTGCTACAAGCAAAAATCTTGGTGGGTTTTCTAAAATAAAATGATGGTTGATTGGAGCTAGACATAGATAATAGAAAGCTGCAACAATGCAAAACAGAAAATTTTGAGAACATAGCTTCTTCTTTTTTTCTTCTTGGTTTTCTTTCTGTAGGAACGTCCCAATTTGTCATGATCTTACAGTATAGAAAACATTCAACTAAGACATGGGAAACATGATTCCTCAGTACGTATATTTTCTTGTTTACTTCTAAGGTACTCCTGTTCCAATAAAAAAAAAATATGCACAATTCGATCACATATAGCCCGTTTGAAGAAGAACTTCCCATTGTGATGCCCCTCAAAAATCTGTCTCCACAAGGCGCACACAAGTTCGCCTGGTAGTCCGAGAAAAGTCTCAACTTGTGTAGGAGGAGGTCGTGAGTTCCATAAGGCAGTTTACTGCTAATGATCCAATCCTTGTCGAGGCGTCCTGCTTTCCCACTGTTGAGCATCTCATTGTTAAAAGCAGATGTAATGCAGTAAACTGAAGTTTTCAGGACATCAGCCATGGAATAAGCTTTGGCATACAGAAGACTCCTCATTTTCCCCCATTGCTCCAGCTGTTGACTCCCTTCTGCCAATGTAGACGGTGCCCCACTTCATTCCGGCAGGACCCATCAAATGAGATGACTGTATGTTGGTTTTCTTTCCCATGAGAGTTTCCACAGCTAATAAGCTAGTTAACAGAATTGAGATTACAGCAGCATTACTCCCTGAGAGTTAGGCGACACCATATTTGTCCTCCTTACGTGACCTCGAAGTCAATGAAGCAACAACTCATGCACACCATGCACATAGCTGCATGATTGGCAACATAGATTAGTAGGGACGACAAAGAGGACTCAAAATAAACCAAAGAAATAAAAGATAGAACAGTATGCTATCAGGAATCCAAATCACAAAGCATCTATAGATAAGAAACTGAAAGCACTCACGGAGTAGTCCTATTTGGAAACATTCTTGTGATACAAAAAAGTTGAAACGATACTATGACTTTTTAAGTCGATCGGCAACAGTTGCTTAACCCATTCACACAACTAGTAAGATTTTGGCCATAACATATGGAAGACACCAATCACACCACCCCAGCAGCGAGAGAAAATCCAATTTGCAGCTGATAGCAATTTTATCAAGAGCATTACCTCATCCCTTTACAATAAGACTTCCTTAAACCTTCAGGAACTGGAACAAATAACCATGCATAATGTATAGCACAAAACAGTATAATTTGACAGATGAATTTCAAGAGAGAACTAAAAAGTAAAGATAAGCATGCAAAAGATGAAACAACTGTTTCCACTAAAACAAAACAAGAATGAAAATCACGGAAAGAGAAAAGTAGAACGAAAATATGTAAGTTAATGAATTAAAGGCAGAGTAAACCAGAGAAAAGTCTTCACAGTAAACAGCTACAATCAATCAGATCATCACTTTGAGAAAAAGAATGTGTTATCCTGAACTACTGACATCATACCTGTGCAACAAAAGACGACCCACAGAGTTTCAAAACTGCAAGTCACTCTGTTGGTGAATTTAACTGATCAGATAGTTGCACTGACTTTTCAGCTAACGAGCACTCTAGACCTTCTTCAGCTAGTTTCTGAGTAAGCTGTTCCAGAGGCCGTAAGCAAGCAGCTATAACTCTTTTATAAGTCTCTCCAGTCTCCTCAAAGAAGGCAGCTCAGCGCCATGCATCAACATTATTCACATACCATACAGAGATCAAGATAAGCTAGATATTGCAAAAGTGAATTTGGTGTGCTTTCTTCAATTGTGACCAGGAGAGGATCGCTTGGATTTGTTTCTGTGGCTGCTGATACTTTTGGGGACACAAATACAAATCTCTCGGTATGCAGAATCTATAGGAATGATAAGAATGTAATATAAGAGTTCTGAAAGCTCAAGATGTATTAAAATGTGAATATAGTTTTAGGAGAAACAGTCTGTCAAATGAGAAACCTGATGAAAATGGTGGCTTAGTTCCCAGCAAAGGATTACTTCCCAAGGTAGAAAATGATCTGCTCGACGATGAACTTTCCAACTGAACTTTGACTTCCAAATTCCTTAGGCAGGAAAATTGCCAGTAATCCAGATAGTGCAAAGCCAGCAGCAGAAAACCTTAAAGCCTGACCAAAAGACAAGGGAAGCCCCTTCTTGTAGCTGAAGAATGAAGGGCGGTGTTCATACAATCAGCATAGCATCAGTCAGTACATAAAAAAAGCAGACAAACTGCAGTCTGAAGTAATACAGAATGATTATCCCGATAAAGGATACAGTATAATATCTAATAAAAGTCTGGTGAAGTTCAAACACTAGATTTCACTAACAATTGATTGCGTACATTAGCACTGGATCACACGATTCTCATAATCTATACAGCCAACGATCTTAGTAGTTGAAGTACATCATAGTCAATCAGTAGTACATAATTCCACATAACCACAATAATCATCAATTATCACATGCTACTCAATGCAGATAACTTAAACCATCAATTACCTGAATTATAGGAAACTTGAAGACCCGCCGCTGCTTATACACATAATGCAAGCCATAGCAAGCCGATCACGAAACCCCTAAATCCCAAAGCACCAACCCTACTCGTACCCGAATCGACATCGTAATAAACATGACAACCCCAGCACACAGAAATCACCGAAAACGCGCCAGCCACAGAAGAAAGGCACACAAACAGCACGAAGCTCAAGGACACTATGACTTTCCTCCTCAAAAAGCTTCTGCTCACCTCCGGAAACAAAAATCAGGCGAATAATCGGAATAATCGAAATAATCGAAAGGGGATGCGAACGGCAGAGAATGCGAAGAAGAAACGAAGAAGAGAGAGAGAGACGGAGAAGATGAGGTGCGAGAAGTGGAAGGAAAGGAAGTAGAGTAGGGATTGAAAGACGGGAGAAAAGGGGTATTTAGTAAACGAGGAAAGAAGGGTGGTTTTGGAGAGGAAAAATAAGGAGGGTCGATTGAAGCGATTGCCATATTAAGAAGCTGAGCAAGCGATGCTGGATGATGGCTGATAGAGCTCCGGCGCCGCCGTCCTTGTCTTTGAACAGAGCGCGGAGGATGGCGGCGGAGATTGACATCTGAGGTGATATGTGTGCGAGGGAAAGGGGCGGAAAGTTTGGGGTTTTGTTACGGCTTTACAATCGGAACTTCAGCTCTTAATGGGAAAAGTGAGTCATACCGAGGCAACAACCGAGTCGACTCAGTGGTCCCCTGCCTTCGCAAATTCGCAAAGCAATGACCAGGAGGGAGAAAGCCAGACTTCAAAACTAAGAAAACTTCATTACACCAGGGGCATAATCGGCAATCCACGCTTCAAAATCACCCAATCTCACTATTTCACTGCTCCAACGGCCAACAGAAAGGGCATTATCGTAACTTCACAGTCGAGCTGATGGCAACTTTCGAGCGGCAGTGCGAAAACAAAAAAGTTGCTTCTCTCAGCTAAAACTCAGTTGAGTTCCACTTCCGCTCCGACGCATCAGTTTCTCTCACTAGAACCTCTGCCGCACTTCCCTTTGCAAGTGGAGGCGGTTTTCTCTTCTCTTCTTCTTTCTTGATATTCAGTTGGATAGTGAGTGAGTGCGTGAGTGAGGGAGGGAAGGAAGGAGGGAGATTCGTTCTTTGGCTACTGTTGTGTAGAAAGTTAAGTCCCATCCGAGGAGGAGGAGTTGAGATGGAGGGTGGGTCGAGGCCAGAGAGAGAAAATAAGGATGCTAGGAAAAAGGGTGAGAAACTGGGATCCGTTCTGGGACCCAGGATCGAGCCATTCGTACCAAGAAAAGGTTACGACCCGAACGAACTGAGATCTTGGGCAAAGAAGACTGGTTTTGTGTCGACAAGTTTTTCCGATGAGACTCAGAGAAGCGGGAGGGGGAGGAGGGACTTGAACGATGGGAGGAACACTGATGGTGATGTCTATGGTGATGTGGAGAGGGGCGGTGTGTTTGCGAAGAACGAGTCGATTTCTCCGAAGATTGAAATCGATCCAATTTTGGGGAGAACTAGGAACAGAGGACCTGAAATCGAGCCAGTTAGAGGAGAGAGGCATGGAGTGGAGAGAGGCGATAATGAGGTGAGGAGGAATGCGGCGGCGGAGGCGAGTGTGGGCACGAATAATGCATTGAGGGCAGACGAGAATAATGGGAATGAGGGTGGCGCCGCCATGGGGAATGGGGCAAATGCTCCGGCTATGGAACCTAAAAGTAGTGACGATGTTAATATGTATGGGGATGGAGAGGATTTGGGTGATGGAGGATGGCATCCATCGCCGAAAATGATTTTTGGACTCAAAGATAATCCTGGTTATGGTTAGTTTTGATATTTTGGCCATTGTTAATAATGATTCCAATTATTATATCTGCTGTAAAGATGCCACTGCATTTGGCTTTGATGGTGGATTCTTGAACTTGCATTGCTTTGTTTATTTCAGGAAACTGTTGCTGCTTTGTTTGTTTCTCAATTCCCAAGCCAAATTTTGAATTGCATGTTAGATATGAAAAAATATGTGACAAATGAATATTCTAGTCCTCATAAGCATTACATGAGACCTATGTTTCGTTGAATGATGCTAGTACTATGTTGTAGAGAGCTTTAGTAGCAATTTGCAGAGGTACACTATGGCCGGTTGTTTCTTGTATAAAGGATAAATGCTTCATATACGAGTTGAGTTCTTTAACGTATGAATCACAAAGATGATATTGTCTATATTAACATCATAAGTGATAACGAATATGTGCTAAGTTGAGCTGTTTTGCTATGCATTTGATGCCTTTGTTATGTTTATTTTGAAACTTGAAGAAGCTCGCCATTCACTTTCAAATCTCTTTTTAAACTGCAGTGCCTATTATATTCTACGGTTTGCAACACTATCTGTCCTTGGCTGGTTCTCTTATTTTCATTCCTCTGATCATGATACCTGCAATGGGTGGAACAGATGTAAGCTTATGCTCATAGAATTTTTAAAAGGACACTGGGTAAGTTAATCATCTGTTCCTCATATTTTCTTGTAATGTTTACAGAAGGATACTGCCACAGTGATTTCCACTATGCTGCTGCTCTCTGGCATCACAACAATACTGCATTCATTCTTTGGTACTCGCCTTCCCCTGGTTCAAGGCAGTTCATTTGTTTATCTAGCTCCTGCATTAGCTATCATGAATTCACGAGACTTCCGGAATCTGACTGAAAATGTAAGTGCTGGCGATGAGAGCTTACTTTTTCCTTATATTAAGAACTTATTTTTACCTCTAAAATCAGTTTATGTTTTATAATTTGTGATAGGGCTGAGGGACCTTGGACGGGGATATGTAGATCACCTAAAATTACTGCAAGAATTTTTGCTCTTTTATGCCCCTAATTGCATGCGAACTCCATAAACTAAAAGTATATGCACACACTCAATTCTTAAAACTACTGTTAGTAGGTTCTCTGGATGACATCCTTAATCTCACTGAATTAGTAGTGTATAGCCTTGTTGTTCTTATCTAGACTCATTTTCTGCTAAACTTCAATGGATGAAGATGTGATGAGGGATCTTCACATATAATTACAAAGAAAAATACCATACCTAGGTTAGAAAGTAGAAAGTTATGCATAACCTTGAATCCTGTTTTAAAGGTATCTTACTCGAAAAAATCCTATCTGGTTTTCGAGATTGATATTACGAGTTGTTGAACTGCATCTTCTATGGTATACAGAGATTCAGGCACACCATGAGAGAATTACAAGGGGCTATAATTGTTGGATCAATTTTCCAGTGTGTGATTGGTTTCAGTGGATTGATGTCTCTACTCTTACGGTAAATCTCAAAGAGGCTGCCTCTGCTTTTGTGATCTTAAGTTTCCTTGTAGTTGAAAGGGGTAAAGCGGATTTTTTTCCTCTATCTTTAGATGGTGGAAATAGCAGAGATACTGAGAATGAATGGTCATATATGTCTGATTTCATACGAGCGCATTCGATCCCTAGGAACTGTACATGATTATTTTCTTATTCTCTCCAGTTGGATGCTTATTTTTGTACTTGGAAGAAGGAGACTTCTAAATTTCAAGAATATTTAGAAGAACAGAATATCTGAGGGTTTTTTTTTTTTTGAAATGTTGCAGGTTCGTAAATCCTGTTGTGATTGCACCAACAATTACAGCATTGGGTTTAGCATTTTTCAGCTTCGGTTTCCCTCAAGCTGGTGCTTGTGTGGAAATTAGCATTCCGGAGATCTTATTGGTTCTTATGTTTACATTGGTGAGCATTTCATCTGAATTTACGAGCACAGTCTACTTAAGGCTAGGATATGCTATTTTCATGAAAGGTTCAAATTCTGCCTACATGCTACTTTGAATCAGCAAATGGTAATTCATCGTTTTACTTTGCAGTACCTAAGAGGAGTATCTGTTTTTGGCAACAGAGTTTTCCGAATCTATGCGGTGAGTAATTGCAATTTTACGTGTGATGATCATGCATCTTATATATAGTTATGAAAATCATTGTTCTTCTGAATCTTGTGTTCGTTATGACTTCGGAAAAATGGATCATTTGCAGGTTCCACTAAGTGTGGTGATTATATGGGCATATGCATTCTTTCTAACAGCTGGTGGAGCTTATAACTACAAAGGTTGCACTGCCGATATACCTAGTTCGAATATTCTTATTGATGCGTGTAGGAAGCATGCATATACGATGAAGCATTGTAGGACTGACGTTTCAGATGCCATGAGAACTGCTGCATGGGTTAGGATCCCATACCCTTTACAGTGGGGTATTCCAATCTTCCGGCTTCGAACTTCTCTCATAATGATTTTCGTATCACTTGTTGCATCCATTGAATCGGTTAGTGACCTGTCCAGTCTAGTACATACCGAACTCTCATAGTGATGCAGATTCTTGCATAGTATATAAGTAAGCTGGTAAAAGCATAAAATCTAGTACATCTTTAGACTATATGTATAAGATTGATTCCTGCAAGTGTTTTTAGAAACTGTTGTTGCTCTTGCTCGACAAGGGAAATATGAAGTTCTGTTATGAGCCCATTTTTCAGGAAACAATTGAGCAGAATACAACAATTAGATTCTCTAGTCATCTAATGCTTACAAATTTGGATTGAGGAGAGGAATGACTAACTGTGCAGGTGGGGACATATCACACTGCCTCCATGAAAATCAACACTAAGGCTCCAACCCCTGGCATTGTTAGTAGAGGAATTGGATTAGAAGGTTTTTGCAGTGTATTGGCTGGACTTTGGGGCTCGGGGACCGGGTCGACTACGTTGACTGAGAATGTACATACTCTTGATATAACCAAGGTCGCAAGCAGAAAAGTTGTGGAAGTTGGAGCAGCTTTCTTGATTCTCTTCTCGTTTATAGGTACAATCCTCTGAAAACTTTTACGACAGAATTTACCACTCTAATATGTTTGACCCACCTTGTCATCTTCATAATTATTAATCTTTAATACTTGTTATTTTTCTTAGGGAAAGTTGGTGCTATTCTTGCTTCAATACCACAAGCTTTAGCAGCAGCTGTCCTTTGCTTCATGTGGGCTCTGGTTGTAGCATTAGGTCTCTCGACACTGCAATATACTCAAACAGCTAGTTTTAGAAACATAACGATAGTTGGTGTTTCGTTGTTTCTTGGTTTATCCATCCCCGCGTATTTTCAGCAGTACCTTCCGGAGTCCAGTCTCATCCTACCTAGCTATCTCATTCCCTACTCGGCAGCTTCTGATGGACCCGTCCACACTGGAAGTAAAGGAGTAAGAGATCAATTCCTTATTTCCCTTTCTATTGATCAGTTTTATGAGAGTTATATCATTAAAAATGACAAATGGTACAAGGGCTATTACTATTAGAATCAAGAATGAATCGAATAACTAACTTCACAACCACCACAAGGTTATGATGAAATAATTTATCATTAATGACTGCTTGATTCTTCGCCTTATTTCAGCTCGATTTTGCAATCAACGGTCTTCTGTCAATGAACATGGTGGTGACGTGCTTGATAGCATTCCTACTGGACAACACAGTTCCTGGAAGCAGGCAAGAACGAGGTGTTTACATATGGTCAAATGCTGAAGATTTAGGCACAGATCCATCTTTACTTTCAGATTACAATCTCCCAGGTAAAGTTTCTCGATGCTTTCGATGGGCCAAGTGTTTGGGTGTTCGATAGCGCGAAAGAAAAAGTCGTGCAAGAAATTATGTTAGGACATCATCATCATCATATAGGCTTATACTGATTACTGGGATATATCAAGAAAATAGTAAATATTCCATAGATTGCTTACACATCTTCTTCACGTATTAATTCAAAATCTTGTTGGGCTTTCTCTTGTAAGGGGAAACAGGAAACTCCGAGTTTTCATTTCATTTAGGTGTAGTGGACTCTTCTGTAAC
This sequence comes from Mentha longifolia, assembly GCA_001642375.2. Taxonomy (NCBI): domain Eukaryota; kingdom Viridiplantae; phylum Streptophyta; class Magnoliopsida; order Lamiales; family Lamiaceae; genus Mentha; species Mentha longifolia. Next base: position 11,943,597 of record CM038111.1, on the reverse strand, counting down.
ATTGGTTTTTGACATGCTACATTTTAGAGAATTAAATCAAGACCATCATTTTTTGGTGATTATATACTTGTACTTGCTCTCAACGAGTTTCCTATATTTCGCACTATGACATTTTTATTAATATAGAAAAATAATTAGTATATTGTTAGATGATAAATAATAATTTCGTCTTGGATTAGATGATATTATCATATATGATTAGTCTTGTCAAGTTTATGACCAGATTAATCTTATCAATTTCATCTTAAGATGAATCTTGTTTATCTTATATCATACTCCTATAGTCCTATTAGATTTAGTGGGGAACGGATCCACTATCAATAAACAACCGAGATGAGTTTTTAAATAATTTTTCTTATTTTTCAAAAAACAAATCTTATTTTTCACAATTTCTTATAATTTTCATAAAACATTGGGTGCAGATAGCCTATAAAAATTAATTAAATCGAGAAAAACTATAGTACGGAGGAGTATCAAAGTAAGTAGGTGGTGCCGAGTAAGTTTCTCTGAACTTTTACTTATTCTCGGAATAACACATTTTACACATTTCTTTAAAAGAAATAAGGGCAAAAGATAAAACGAAAGAGAGCACGTGCTCCTACCCCCGGGATGATGAATAAAATTCAGTCAAAGGATGCCAGGCACGTGCCTTTTGGTCAAAGGTCAAAAGCCACTTATTACAAGTTACAAGTAAGTAACTCTACGGTTTCAAACTCACGCTGTTAAGAAAAAGTTACTGCCTAGATTACAAAAGGGTTAATAAAAATGTTACCGCTAAGGATAAGAGCGACAATGAGGATGACCATATTTTTGGTCAAATCCATTCCAAAAAAAAAAAATCCTTATATTGATTAAAAATGAAGGGCTTTTTTTTTTTTTTTTTTTTTTTTTTTTTTTTTTTTTTTGCACACAGTCGTCTTTTTCTCTCCGTCAGCCATTCATGTACTAGTTCTGATTACTAAGCAACTCATTATTAAGCGACTTGCTACTATTAAACATGGATAAATCATTTAGTGACACAAACTTATTACACAAGTTAGTTTTATTTTAACTGATGGAATCTCTTAAAGTGCACAATTTCGGTATCTCTATTGTATTCCAAATCATTTTTTTAATAATTGTATACCCTAGGTTTATTTTTAATTGTATACCTTAGTTTTGAATTTATCAATTTAATTATAATTAATAAAAACAAAAATTAAATACTAAAAACTAATTATAAATCCTAAATTGGATTAGTGAACCTTTGAAAATAATTATAAAATTAAATTAGATCATTATAAACAAAGATTGTTGGAGAAAAATATGTAAAACTAATAAAAATTGAGATTAGGGACATCCATTGATGTAATAGAGGATCTGAATCCTTTCCTTCGATGGTTTAGTTTTTATTTTACTTGTGGTTAACATATATAATGATTTTTCCTAATATATATATATATAAGGATATGTTTAAGATGTGTATTTCCAGTTATAAAGTCAAGAGTAATGCTTCTCTACTCACCGTGGGCATACTTAATTTGTCCACGACTGAAGTGACATTATTATATTTAAGGAAAAAAATGAATTAGTATATACTGTAAAAAATAAATTATATTTAAAAAAACTAAATTCTACTAGAAAAAAAAACTAAACCCTATAAGAAAAAAAATTATTGATGTGGTGGGTCGAAGAGCATTTATGATAAAGTCAAAGACATTAATTTTCCAAAACATTGGATTTGTTTTGCCCTATGTGATTGTGGGTATTGAACTCATGTTAAAATTTAAATTATTAGAATTGTTTCATTCACTTTTTTTTTTTTTTAAATTATAAAATTTGAGAGTTGCCCAATTTATATATAGAGTTCGAGACTTTTTTCAAATCGATGTAAGACAAATAAGTGGCTTCAAAGCTATTGTAAACTATTGTTGCCTCCTCAATTTTGTAAAAATTCCAAACATTCCAACATTTCCTTTTTATAAAAATAAAATAAAATAATATAATATAAATATAAAAAAAGTATGAATCAAAGTATTTAGTTCTTGCCTCACCAATAATATTTTACCCTTCTCCTCGTCGAGAAATTGTCGATCATTACATTCTTGAAGCAGTTTGTGCGACCACTTGAGCAACTTGTTATCGCAATATATTAACTTAATGACTTTCTATACATGGGAGATGATATGTTACTCCCTCAATGGTGGTCAACTCCGTGGGCACCTTTGTTATTTTATTAGTTTGACATTACTTTGTTTGATATTTTTAATTGTTTTATATTATAGTACCTTATAAATTAATATAAAAATCATAAAATATAAAAAATAAATAAAAATCAAAGCTCGATTTGTTTTATTAGTCATTTTTTGAAGTTAAAAATAAAAAAATTAAATCGAGTTTTGATTTTTTAGATTTTATAATTTCTATATTAATTTCTAAGGTACTTAAAACAATTGAAAAAATCGAACAAAGTAATGCCAAAGTGATAAAACGACGAAGGTACCCACATAATTGACCACCATTGAGGGAGTAGCACATTACCTCTCTCTATACACTATACTTCAAATTCTAATAATATTACACAAACAACGACTTACAAAATTAACTTTCCAAAATCAATTGTTCTTTAATACTATGATTTTGTCTAATATTAACTCCATCTATCCTGTTTATAAGAAACTCGGTAATTATTATAATAGACTCAATTTTATTAAAGTGAGTTCTTTATAAATGCTCCGTAGAGAGTACTAGTTAACAATGACCCATTAATTTAATTAGAGTATATAATATTTTTTAGCATTTTCTTTAGTTTTTAACTAATACTAAGAAATAAATAATAAACTATAATTGGATAAGTAAACCCTAATCAATCAGTGTAATATTAAATTAAATTATAATATTAAGAAATTGAAGAAATAAATAAAGTAAAATTAGAAAAATAGATTTTGGTACACAGTTTGGTATACTGTAATGAATAAAAGATCTCATATGCTAAAATTGTGTAATATCCTAAATTTTCGTATTAGATATAATTGGTTAAAATAAGTCTTATATGAATTTAAAAAAAAAATATTTTCTCTTGGGGATTTAAAATAAGATAATATACTCTATAATAATTCTTCTAATTTTTAGTAATTTTATTTGAAGATAAATGAATTCATTATTCCTAGATATATGAGTATTAAGAATATAATATAGAATTAGTATAAATGTTTGCACGTATAGTATATATCGATTAAAATGTTAAGCATTATTAATGTTTACTTATATTAAAATATATATATATATTAATATTAAATGCTTAGAGTTATTCAACACTATGTACAATATGATAAGAACTATATACATCTTACGTGTGCATGGCGCATGTACTGATATGTATGAATTTATAAAAATATGATGATTGCCACTTGTATTATGTTTATACGTGGCACTCTACAAATACTATAGCTTTGATGAATAAGGTTTTAGACCTATAGACGTGTTAATCATTGGTTGGTGACTAACTTAGGTTCTTGGCGTATAAATACCCCATGTGAGGTCTTCATTGGTGGACATCTTTCGATCAAACTTTCAGCCAAGATTATTGCCTCACTACCAACGACCAATATTCAGTCCGTCAAACTATAGCCAAGTTAGAAAAGTCAAATTATTAGTGTTAGAAAGATTAAGAGGTCACGACAAAAGATGATCCATAGCAGTTATAGATCAAGGGTTATTATCTTAGATTTATCAGGTGAGGCTCTATACTTACAAAGTATTATTTGAGTTATTAAGCTATGATAAAATAAGATTATCCATGAAAATGTTTTAATGTGTTATTACATGTTTAAGGCTCTTATAATGTATGCGATCGGGTCTTTCGGTTGGTCTAACACACTAATCGAGAGGCTGTGCGCACAGTTAGAATCGTTGAGTTGATCACCAATTAATTCTAACTTGAGGGGAGAACCTCTGGATGAAATATTCTATTGTCTCCAAATCATGGCTCCATTTGAAAAGGGAAAAGGGATCCGACGGTGGTAATATCCCGGGATCAATATAAGAGTAACATGGTAATACACATGCGCGCGCAATCATGAAAAACGAGGTTGTGTGCATGGAAGTAAATGATTTCAAAACCCTTCTATGTATACTTTATTATCACGGATATTCTTTTTATGAAAAATATTTTTGGCACAAGCCCACTGGGTACATTAGTACTCAGCCTGCAATTCATTTCCAAATGTTTTGCAGATTAAGGAGCTGGTGGCACAGGCGAAGCTGGAGAGGACTGTTGTTGTTGCTAATGTATAATAAAAGCTTCTGCTACGCCTATAAATAAAATCTTTATGTTTTCGTACAGCACGAATTATATATAATATTACGGGTACTCAGACAAATCGGCCAGCATGGGTTGTTCGGCTTAGCCAAACCCATAGTTTGAGCTGTATGTCCCGATCCCGTATTTAAATATTTAATTATTTTATGTCTATGGGTATTCAGACATAGGCGGCCGGTACGGGAAATATGGTTTATCTACCCTGTAGTTCATGCTGTGGGTCCCGATCCCGTATTTAATTTCTTAATAATAGGGTTAAATGTTCTCAAGCCATGAATCTCTTTCTATCCCTGCTTCTTAATTCCAATCCATTGCCATATCTCAGCATACGTGTCTTCCCTCGGGAACTGGGGCGTGACAAATTGAAAGCTTCATTTTGGCGTTTGTAATATTACATCTCACACCTTAAAATAATAATAATAATAATAATAATACAAGATCAACTTCAGTCAAATGCAAAAAACCCAGCCAAAACACGAAACTTCCGAATCAGCTAAACTTATTATGATTAATAATAATAATATTATTTGAAGTGAGCAAAGGTTAAATTTGAAAATAAATAGTATAGCACGTGTGGTCTCACATGGCGACAATGATGCTAGTCAAAAGGATGAATTGGGAAAAGCGTTAATTAAAAAAATAAAAATAAATAAAAGAGTAAAAAGAGTGGGGGTTGGGGTTGGAATCCAAATGAGCGTATAAAGTGGAAGTTGGTCGGGCAGGGTCGGTCACGATACCAAACCCGAGGAGAAGTCCGAATTCTTTATAGCGACCCCATGCATCCTTCCCTTCACCTCTAATTTAGCTTTTACCCCTTTAATCATTCTTCTTCTTCTATTCCCTATTTTATTTTATTTTTCACAATTAATTCGCGACATTTAATCTATATATGCTATAGCATTAAACAACTAGCCTAGCCACTCATCTATTAAACTTTTTGAACATTATTAGACTGAGATTTTGAATACAATTCATACTTACGCATCATGGAATTCTAAACATGTCGCTGATCGAAAAATATGTGCTTATGCCAACAAATTGTACATTGCATGCAACGTTTGAAAATCAAATGGAAGGTTGAACCGGGGTAACCTTCGATTTTTTCGATCCAACTGCCATCGAATTTGTTAGAATTGATTGATTTTGCTTGCTTTTGTTAAATTGAGGCCATGATTAATCATCAGCTTATAAATCGGTTCAACCGACCGATCTTACCCGATTATTAAAAAACCGAACCGATTTACGTGAAGATGGAAGGAAGTTTAATCAGTTTATCAGACGAAAATAAGCTAGATTCATATTTTAAATGGCAATGTGTGTACACCACTAAAATTTCATTTAATCTTCTCTCGATTTCATGGTACATTTCTATTTTATAATTTTACATATTTATGCAATTTGTCGTCGTCAGCAAATTAAAAGTATAACTACGCTAGTTTTATGAACTACACAATTAATTAATAATTAATAAGGGTTCTATAGTTTATGACTTATAAGTTTGAATCTCTTAGTTTTTATTATATGAACTTTAATTTTATTATCTAAGAATCCTGAACTTTGCAAATTTTCCAATTTATGGCTTGCATACGTATTTCGATGCTGGAAAGGTGATGCAGCTTGCCCAACGGTCTCTCAAATTATGGTACGAGATGCTACCCATGCCATTCAACTCTAAAATTTCTTTTACTGTACGACAACGGTTAGCTAAATCAATTTTTCCAACACCATAATTTAGAATGTGACCCATAAATCAACTAGTTGCAAAATTTAAATTTTAAAATAAATTAATTAAAATTTAAATCATAAATCGAAAAATGTTCAAAATTCAGATCATGAATTATAGTAAATACTCGGAAAGGAAAAGCAATCGATGCAAGTATCCTACCCGTTGCTGCCACATTCACTACTTCACGTGAGACGTTGGGTTAATATTTTAAAATTGTTTTAAGTCCTAATTATGGGTACTAACAGCTGTATCAATCTTGTATAATTTAATTAATTAACATGATATATATAGTATGTTAAGCACATGTTTTGTCGTGCTTATTGAGTTAATTATAATGTAAGAACAATCTAAATGTGATGATTAGGATCGCTGAGTGCTGACTTCCTGTCCCTATCGATACAAAGATAGGTTATCGAAGAACACAAGGTGACAAAAATTAGTTTACGAATACAACATCTCAAATCTCATACTATTAACCGAAATATTTTTAGTAATTAATTAGTACAAATGAACCAATTCTCATTCTATATTTAGTTTACTACGAATTGTTAGTCACAATCACAACACGCGAATGTTCTCTTTCCACTTACATGTAGTGTTCGACATGGCATCAACTTTTTTCATATATATATATATATATATGATTATTTTCACTGGTCGAGTTTAATATGTTTAGGGCCTGTTTGGTAGCTGAGATATACCATGATATCTCAGCTTATCTCACTTAATCACTGTGTTTGGTATCTAATATTGAACTATCTCTTTGGCCCGCTTTTAGGTCCCGGCCCGCTCATATATCACTGTTCTACCTCATTAAGTCTCCCTTTTTAATCGCACCTCCAACCCTCCGATTCAATCACTGTTCAATCACAAAAAAATTTATTTCCACTCTTAACCCTCTTCCCCCTTCCTCTCTTCATAGCCGTCGCCACCTCCTTGTTCTTATCAGCCGGCCGAGGCGACGTGGGTGAGCCGCGACGTAGGTGAGCGTGATGAAGATGAGGGGAGAGACGAGAGGTTGGAGACGGCGATGAATTGGATGTCGAATTGGGCGGGGGCTGGTGAAGGCGGCGGCACAGGTTGGTGAAAAAAGAGACTGAAATTTCTGAAGATTGAATTGTCGCGACATGGGTGAGCGTGCAGAGGGTCGACGATGGCCGTGAAGATTCAACCCCACCCCTTTTATCCTTTATCCTCTTCTGCTCCAACCACGCCACACTTGGAGAAGTCGCCGAATCGTTTGTGTGTGAATTTGAATTGGACGGCGGCGACTGACGCTGACAAAGTTGAGGCCTCCCAATCGATCTAGAACTCGTTAACGATGGTCACGGCGTCGTATTTCTGATTGGTATTAGTAATTTTGGATTTTTTTTATTTTTCCTCTTTGCTTTCAATTCCAATAATTTGAGCGATTTGGGCGACGTATTTGGGTGAATGTGATAATTTGATTGAGCAATTTGGGCTGTATTTTAATCTATGAATTTGAGGATTAATTTTGGGGAAGTTTGGCTGCGCTGTGTTTGGGGGTCGGGAATTTTGCCGGCGTAAAAGAGAAAGGGAGCTTGATTGTTGGAAATTCGTATGGCGGCGGGGAAGAGCGCCATTAATGGCAGACGGTGCGGAAGCGGCGGGTGTCAATGTTGGAACCAAGGTGTTTGCCGATGTCGTGGAAAAGCTCCGGTGGAAGTTCCGATCTTTATCAATATTTATTCAATTTAACAATATTTATTTATTAATTTTTGAGGTTAAATTTGTAATTTTAATTTGTAGTCATTGTAGTACAGTAATTGTTACTTTACATACCAAACACTCATATAATTTTTTTATCATGGGTTTAATCTCAGTGGTCACTATTCATCTCCAATATTTTTTCTTATCTCATCCCTCCTACCAAACAAGCACTTATTTGTATATTATTGATGTGATTGGATTTGAGATTACCTCGATGAAATATAGAAATCAAGGAAGAAATTACATAATGGACGTTAATTAAGGAAGAAAATCATGAGAAAATCTTAAAAAATACATGCTCGAATCCCCAAATCAGCCAGTGAAATAGAACCAAAGAAGGGAGCTTTTGGGAAGAAGTTCCGATGCTCAAGTCATCATCCAAACTTTAAGTGCCTGTTTGGTAGGAGGGATGAGATAAGAAAAAATATTGGAGATGAATAGTGACCACTGAGATTAAACCCATGATAAAAAAATTATATGAGTGTTTGGTATGTAAAGTAACAATTACTGTACTACAATGACTACAAATTAAAATTACAAATTTAACCTCAAAAATTAATAAATAAATATTGTTAAATTGAATAAATATTGATAAAGATCGGAACTTCCACCGGAGCTTTTCCACGACATCGGCAAACACCTTGGTTCCAACATTGACACCCGCCGCTTCCGCACCGTCTGCCATTAATGGCGCTCTTCCCCGCCGCCATACGAATTTCCAACAATCAAGCTCCCTTTCTCTTTTACGCCGGCAAAATTCCCGACCCCCAAACACAGCGCAGCCAAACTTCCCCAAAATTAATCCTCAAATTCATAGATTAAAATACAGCCCAAATTGCTCAATCAAATTATCACATTCACCCAAATACGTCGCCCAAATCGCTCAAATTATTGGAATTGAAAGCAAAGAGGAAAAATAAAAAAAATCCAAAATTACTAATACCAATCAGAAATACGACGCCGTGACCATCGTTAACGAGTTCTAGATCGATTGGGAGGCCTCAACTTTGTCAGCGTCAGTCGCCGCCGTCCAATTCAAATTCACACACAAACGATTCGGCGACTTCTCCAAGTGTGGCGTGGTTGGAGCAGAAGAGGATAAAGGATAAAAGGGGTGGGGTTGAATCTTCACGGCCATCGTCGACCCTCTGCACGCTCACCCATGTCGCGACAATTCAATCTTCAGAAATTTCAGTCTCTTTTTTCACCAACCTGTGCCGCCGCCTTCACCAGCCCCCGCCCAATTCGACATCCAATTCATCGCCGTCTCCAACCTCTCGTCTCTCCCCTCATCTTCATCACGCTCACCTACGTCGCGGCTCACCCACGTCGCCTCGGCCGGCTGATAAGAACAAGGAGGTGGCGACGGCTATGAAGAGAGGAAGGGGGAAGAGGGTTAAGAGTGGAAATAAATTTTTTTGTGATTGAACAGTGATTGAATCGGAGGGTTGGAGGTGCGATTAAAAAGGGAGACTTAATGAGGTAGAACAGTGATATATGAGCGGGCCGGGACCTAAAAGCGGGCCAAAGAGATAGTTCAATATTAGATACCAAACACAGTGATTAAGTGAGATAAGCTGAGATATCATGGTATATCTCAGCTACCAAACAGGCCCTAAAGATAAATTAATATGTACGTAGTATTTTTTTATTTTTATTTTTTTTTGGTTATCAAATATCCAACATATATAGATTTGTTCTTAACCGAAGTTGGATTTACCTACTTTTGAAGCACATGCTAGCTTTTGGTTCGCTTTAGTCAATTTTATGTTATCTCACAAAGATTATAAGGGAAATATAGAAAGAAAAAAAAAAGTTAAGTATATGGTGTATAGAATAAATGAAAATGTTTTGCTAGTAAATAATTAATTTTGAGGCACATATTGAGTAACACCACCAAAATCCTCTAAATTGTAGTAAACGATCGACAATATATGTTGAGCACTAATAGCGATTACAATCATGTGATGTCAAACCAACTTCTTGATAATTTTTTTTATACATTATGAAAAGTTCAAATCATAAATACGAAAAAAAACAAAAACATTCTAGATTCATGAAACCAGAGAAGGGTGTAGGCAGAAAATTGAGAGATGCCTATATTCAATATACGAGAGCTAATTGTCATGATTTTAAAAGATATGATAATCGTACTAATTGATAAATGAAATATACAAGTAAAATAACGAAAATATATTCAAAATATCTTGATATATTCAATTTGGTATGTTGATTAATTCACCAAACCTAACAAAGGAAACAAACGGATTGCACCGCCATTGCTACAAATAAAGAACGTATTATCTTGATGTGTCTGTGTAATAATAGTAATATTTCATGCAAAACATATACACTACGTACTAATGGGATTGGATGCTTTGCATGAATCCAAAAGTTCCATTCTCTTATGAAATCACACAGAACTGTCCCCCGACAATTTTCTTAGTCCAATTATATTGTTTGATCGATTTTACTTAAGTTATCTCTATCTAGATTCTAGGATGTATAATGTGTACATCAGTACATTAAAGGATATTAATTCAGCTCGAAATTGACGACTTGGCCGAAAGGAAAAAGAACAATATTGTCAATAATTTATAACCCGATTTTTTCAATTTAACTGGTCAAATGGACTAGCCCAACAATCCGATAGGGCTAGCCAAAAAATTATGTGGGGGTGGCCGATTTTTCAAAATTTCTTATAACTTAGCTGTCGAACTTCATTACTTTGGTTCTAAATTTAGTGATAATACCTTGAATCAAATGCTTATAAAAGTATACTAGTTTTATTTGTAAAAATTGTACTCATAATATTCACGCATCTCTTTTGTTCTCTTATCCTTAATAAGAGACTAAAGTGACATGAAAATATATGATTTTTGAAGGAAAACATGTACTCCCTCCGTCCCCAAAACTCTTTCCCTATTTGACGAACACAAATTTTAAGAAGGATGTAATTCTATTTGTATCAAAACAAATAGCTTTTTGGCTTCGTAGAAGTTATATATGTCTATGTAATGTTAAGACGTATTATTTTCTTCAATCGTCCAATCATTTTGTATGTGTGCGCGTATGAACATATATTTATGCGAGGCTAAGAAAATCCAATGTTATGTGAAGACTAAAATAATTAAATATTTGTATATGAAGACTAAAATAATTAAATAATTAAGTACAATAATAGATTTGCGGATTTTACAAGAGAGAATTAACATTATCCGGCAATCATATTACTATATCTATATCGTATTTGGATAAATGTTGTCCAAGTATATCAATTCAATTTCATGCACATTTACAGGGGTGTATTCAATTGGGATTTTGTTGGATTTTTTTGTACTTTAAAAAGTTTGTGGATTTAAAAAATCTATAGACTCCATGCAGAGTTTGACTGACTCATGCAGAGTTTAGCTGACTTTTTTTTATTGATTTACTTGAATTTTCATAGATTTGACAGGATTCTAGAATACATTTTTTTTTTATTGATATACACTTTTTCTCTCAACAATTTTATATATTTTTCAATTCATTCACATAAATATATTCTGCATACATCAAAATTTTATATATTTTTCAATTCATTCACATAAATATATATTCTGCATACATCAAACTATTTTGTATAACTATGAGTCTATGACTATATATATATATAAACATTCCCATCAGATTCCTTCTTCCTTTTTCTTATTTTTCTTTTCTTTTTAAATAATTAAAATATGGTTTTACCCTGGTCTCCCCACTTCACCATACCCCGAGCAGATTCTTTCTTCCTCTCCGATGTTGACCTGATGCTCGACTATAATTTCATAAATGAATTTTGCATGATTTTATATGAGTTGAGTTGTTCAAGAATTCAATAGAAATTCTCCAAGATAAAGGTACAAATATATAGTATATTTTAAGGGTAAAACCATAAAATGATAAAGGAAAAATTCAATAAAAAATTTCAACTACAAAATCACGTAATGATGACCAGATAAGTGAGTTGTTCAAGAATTCAATTATAGAAGAAGACTGGATTTTGAGGACGAGTTTTTTCTATGTTGGTACGTTTATTTGAGAGAATCCATAGAAATCTCTGGTTCTTAAGTGAGATTTTGAAGAGTGAAATTTACTCATATTTTTTGAGAGAATCAAAGAAAATCCATAGAGTGTTAAAATCCATGAACTATTGAATACTTATAGATTTTTTAAGACTTTTTAAAATCTGTATTGAATACCTCAGGATTTTTAAAGACTTTTTAAAATCTGTATTGAATACCTCAGGATTTTTAAAGACTTTTGAAAATTCGGATTGAATACCCCCGGACTCTGAAAGTCTAAAAAAATCCTACAAACTCCACAACCAATACACCCCCTTAGATAAAACTGTGACATTATTTACCAACCTAATAAAAACAAATATCAATATATACACACACACATATATATATATAATTTACCACTTCCACTACTGCTGGGGTGCAGCCATTATGGATACATACTATACTGGGGAACAAATCCAAAACAATAATATCAGAAAAAACGGAATAAGTAGTCGTTTGTACGTAAAATTTCATTTCATTTCATTTCATTTCATTCTTAAATTTAATACTACTAATTTAATAATTAAAGTAAGAGGTAGCTAGCGCAACCCCCCCCGGATCTCAAGCGCACTTTGCTCCTCTGCGCCTCCTCACATCGATCATTTTTACTCTTTAGTTAAGTCTTTCTTAATTTAATTAATTTAATTCAAATATCTCTCTCTTTTCCCAAAAATAAAAATATCTCTCTCTCTCTCTTAAGTCTTAACTTAAGTACTTAACCCTCTTCTTGGGAGAAAAGTAAAGTAAGTAAATTAAATTCACTCAACAAAAAAGGTCCTGATTTTCCCCTCTGTTTTTACGCCGAATGCAGACTGAACCGCCTCTTTCTCCCATTATATTCCTCCACCTGCCTCCCTTTCTCTCTCCTCTGCTTCTCCTTCTCTCTCTCTCTCTCCTCTTTTGTTCGCTAGTTTACCTCTACTCTACTTGGAACTTCTTTCTTCTTTCTTCTTTCTTCTTCCCTTTTTTATAATTTTAGTAATTTTTAATTTTTTTACTTTATATATATGGACACGAACCGTCTCATTTCCTCTATTCATTTGCGTGTCAGTTTTCGTTTAGTAATTTCCCTTCTTCTTCTTCTCCAACTCTGCATGTGCCCTTCTTCCTCTACTCTTCTGCACCGTTAAGACTTTGAATAACAAAATCACTTCCCCTTTTCGTCTTCATAACTCTTCTTTTTACTGGGTAGTAAGAATTTAGCAGGTTTCCATGACTAGCAACGGTTAATTAGTTCATTGATGAGGTAAAATAGAGCATTAATTCATTCTATTTCGTGATTATGATTTTCAGTTCATAGATATTTTTTTTCTGACTGGAAAAAAAAAATGATATTTTAGGGGCTGAATAAATCAAGATATTTTGTTGAAATTTGAAGATTCGAGGGGGAAAAAATGGCACCGGAAAACAACTGGCTTTCGTTCTCACTATCTTCAGTAGAAATGGAGCTCAACCCTTCTTCTCAGCTGCAGTCTACCTCCTGTGATTCTCAACATTTCTACCCTTTCGCCGATAACTTCTATGCCAATAATGGTAAACACACACACAGTCGCGCTTTTATCGCAGTGTTTAAGCATTTACACATGTCGTTGTATGTATATATTGTATCTATATGTATATGTGTATGTATATATACGTGTGCGTGTGTAGCTATATTTATCCGAATTAATTAAAGTTTGAATAAATTATTAGAAAGCACGAACTCACCTCCATGTTTCGGTTGGGTTTTGCTGAGCAAAACAAGTTCGAAAAAACTGAGAAAAAGACACGGAAATGCACTCGCGTATTCTCCCATTTCCGTTTCTTCTTCAACCCTATATACGTATGTATGTATATATATAGTCATTTTCCATTTAATCCAGCCTCATTTCTTGGCAATTTTTCATTCAAACATAGCATATATTCAACTGAGTCCTTTGATCGGCAACTCGGATCGCTCTCTCATCTCGTTTTCTTGTAGGTTGGCCTAATCAGAAAGAACAATCCATGTATACCGAAGCCGAGAGCCATCATCTGAAGCAACACGGCGGCTCCGCCGTGCACGCCACCACCTACATGCACCCGCCGAAGCTCGAAGATTTCTTCGCCGACGGGGACTCGACGGAGACCCAGGACTCATCCTTGACCCACATGTACGACCACCACCACACCGGCGGCGGCGCCACGTACTTCAGCGGCGGCGAGCATCAGGATCTCAACGCTATATCCGGGTTCCAAGCTTTCTCAGCGAACTCGGGGTCGGAGGTAGATGACCCGGCGTTCGGCGGGCAGACTCAGTCTCCGGTCGAGTCGGGGAGCGAGTTGGTGCCGTATTCTCACTGCCCTACTACTACCACCAACGCTCTCTCCCTCGGAGTCAATGACAGCAACACGCTCCGGGTTGAGAGCTCTAACAAGAACTCGGCCGTCGCCCGTGTTGACTCGGAGGGTTGCAAGAAAATCGCCGAGACCTTCGGCCAAAGAACTTCTATCTACAGAGGGGTCACCAGGTACCGTACAACTTCTCATAAAACTATATTTTCAAGAAAATCTTAAAATGTGATTTTATTTTATTTAAATTAAATTTATGAATTTTCGTAAATAAAAAAAATTGCAGGCATAGATGGACAGGTAGATATGAAGCGCATCTATGGGATAACAGCTGCAGGAGAGAAGGGCAGGCAAGAAAAGGGCGTCAAGGTACAACTCCCATTTTTTTTTTTTTTCTTCGTTTAAAAGTTGTATTTTAATGGAATTTAATGGAGTAAAAATTAAAGTTTATACTACTTTTTTTTTGAAACAAAAGTTTATACTACTACTATATCCTATACTATGATTCTGATTCATACAGTATATATTAGTAAAAAAAAATAAAAATGAAATGGGATTGGTGGCATCTGCAATTCTGCATGCACTCAAAAACATTAATGGCGAGGCAGAGGTGGGGTTCAGGTTTCAATCAAAAGCTTTTATGATGATTGAAGGATTACTGTGAAAGAAAGAACTTGACACTCTTTCTCTCTCTCTTGGATTTGGTTCAAATCAGATGGGCCGCCATTTCTTTGCACTGTTTTTTTTTTAATGCGGTTTAAATATTCTATAGATTCTTCATCTCCAGGTTAATAGATATGGAGATTTTTGTCCTTGAGTTCTTGAATTTCTGTTCCTTATATTCTGGTTAATTGCAGTAGCAACCTACTGTTGTGGAAACTAGCGCCTGAATTTCTGATTTTTTTTCTGATTTTTTGCCCTTTAACTTTTGCTTTTTTACCTTTGTTCTTCTACTCTTAAATGGTTTGACCATTCCACCCAACTCCCATGCTAGTATTAGCTGCTGCCCACCTTATTTTCTGGACTCTCTTTCTCTCTCTACTATTTTTAATTTCATACTCATTTGATTTATTTCATCATATATTGTACAATTATCTCATGAAATAGTGACTGCCCATCTCAAAATCTTAAGAATTATTTTCTCTCATGAAATGATACATTACTTAGAGATTGAATAAGTAGTTTGTAAGATATGCATTCAGCTGCATTTTTTTTTTTAATTTTCGCTAACGAGTCTCGTGTAATTTATCGTTAAATCGATTTGAATTGGAACGATATACTAACGGCTCGCCTACTGTTCTTGCATGTAATGGGATGTTGCTGGACCTTGTGCAGTCTATTTAGGTAAAGAATCACTCTTTTGTTTGCAAAAGTCTTTTCTAATTTAGTATGATTTCTTATGTATAAATATTGGATTATTTATAATCTCAGGTGGATATGACAAGGAAGATAAGGCAGCAAGGTCTTATGATTTGGCTGCGCTCAAGTACTGGGGTCCCACTGCAACCACCAATTTCCCGGTAACCCTAATCTTTTTAATTAATATCCATTTAATTTTACAAATGTAGATCAGTGTCTTGTTGAGTATAATGAAGTGAGGTGAAGTCTAATTGTTGTGAGAATTCTCCTTTCAGATCTCTAATTACGCCAAAGAATTGGAAGAGATGAAGCATGCAACTAAGCAAGAATTCATAGCCTCACTTAGAAGGTATATATGTACTTGATAATCTCGAACTGCATGTACTCGTACATTGCTCGATCTATTCTATAGAGATGAGAGGGGTGCGTTCTGATGAACTTTTTCTCGACTTTGTATAGGAAAAGCAGCGGTTTCTCGAGGGGGGCTTCGATCTACAGAGGCGTTACAAGGTTTGTACTCCTTAAGAATTGACTACTACACGGTATGTGTGTTCTGTTTTGACATTGTGATTTATATATTGCAGGCATCATCAACAAGGGCGTTGGCAAGCGAGAATCGGCCGTGTTGCCGGAAATAAAGACTTGTACCTCGGGACATTCGGTACGTATATGTCACTTCCTCGACAAACATTTCTTGATGATTTCATTTTCAACTAAATAATCAATTTACTTGCAGCAACTGAGGAGGAAGCAGCAGAGGCGTACGACATAGCTGCGATTAAGTTCCGAGGCTTAAACGCCGTGACCAACTTCGAGATGAAACGGTACGACGTGGAATCCATTGCCCAAAGCCCCCTCCCGATTGGTGGCTCTGCTAAGCGCATGAAGGCCTCTCTTGAAGGTGAAGAGAAATTAGCTTTGACCTCTGCTCATCATCAAACTCCATGCAACAGCAGCAGCAGCATCAACTTCTCCACCATACCATGTGGTGTCCCCTTCGACTCGACGACTCCATACTACCATCAGAATCTCTTCCACCACCACCTTGGTTCCGGAAACCTCGGAGCCTCCGACGCCTCCACAATGGGAACCCCGATGAATCTGATGCAGTCTCCTCCGGAGTTCTTCATCTGGCCACACCAGTCGTATTAACGCCGTCTGACGTAGGATTATTAACCTTAGCTGTTTGTTCTTCATCTCTCATGTTTTGGTGTAAAACTGATGATGTTGGTCTGACCCGTTAAGATTTTAGGATTAGGATTCTGATGGTAATGTGGTTGGTGAAAAGGTTCAACGTTTTTTTTGGTGGGATAGGTAGAAGCTTCAGTGCTGTAAGTAGCTTCGTTTCTTTGTTTCGATGTACGATAAACGGGTGGCTTTTGGTATGGATTAATTTTCAACAGGTTTTCCATCGCCGTTATAGCCGCTCTTGTAACTCAATTTTTGTTGAATCTCAATACAAATCTTGCTATGTTAGTCGCTTATTCTTTGGGTGTCTTTTGTTCTTTTAGTTTTTTAGAAATCATGCTATTACATATAGGAAATTTACATGGAAAATAGATAGAATAGTTCTATATTTGCCCATATGTTCATTTTGTTTTTTAATCAAGTACAATGTTATTTGATTATTGTGAATTCGTAATAGGTGTCACATTTCGTAATAAAATAAACAAATCTAAATTCGAAGTTTCATTTACTAAAATAGTTTCTTGAGACGAGAAAAGTGTAAAGAAAATTAAACCAACACGAAAAAGAAATGAATATTTGAAAGAGAAAATCTAAGAGGCCAATCGACCCAAGCCCTCACGTGCCTCTTTCAAAGCGGGCTCAAGCTCTAGAGACTTCTCAAAAGCGTTTCGGGCCTCTTCTCTCATCTCCTTGATTTCATAACAATGGCCCAATAAGCAGAAAGCCCGAGAATTATCCGGGCTGAGCCCGATCGCCTCCAGCAAATCCTCAACCGCCGAATCCACCCGCCTTTTCCGGTTCAGCCCGATCAGCAGCTCGGCCCGTCGGATCAGAGCGTCGCCCCTCTCGCTCTCCGACAGCATCTTCACCACCGGCGGCGAGAGCGCCAGATCCAGCGACTTGAGCGCCGTAGCCTTGTGGCCCATTAGGGTTTCGGCCATGGCCTTGAGGATGTGCGCCGCCGGGTCCCGCGGCTCGAGGGCCAGGGCCTTGTCGGCTTCGTCGACGGCGGACTTGGCGAGGTTGAAGGAGGTGGCTTTGGCCTTGGTGGATCGGGCTCGGGCCAGGAGCTGGGCCCCCTGGATGAAGTGGCGGTGAGCCTGGTTGTTGGGCCGGGCCCTCGATCGGAGCTTCGAGAAGGCCCGCTTGGGGAGGGAGTGGAGGACGTAGAAGATGGCGAGGCTGAAGATTAGGATGCCCAATTGGATTACCGCATCTCTGTCCATCTCCGGCGGCGGCGTTTCTGCTCTGTGCGGCTGAGGGCGGCGGTGATGACGAGGCGTGTGAATCGAAGAGTTATCGTCGTTCGAGACTTCAAAGAGTTAATCGGGTATTTGACTCGGGTTTTGGATCATATTTCGTTCTTTCTTTCTGTTTCTTTCCCTCTAAAATATTTTTATTTTTATTTTTATTTTTATTATTATATTGACTTTGCAGCAAACATAAAATGATATACTCCTAAAAATGTTGCCCCGATTTGACAACTACTCACTCCGGTCTTTTCAAATTATTATATTTTTTTTCGGTACATAAATTAATGTATGAGTGTTTTTAAGTGGGTTTGATAATTGAAAAGATTAATGAATTAGGATTATAATTAATATTTTATTTATTACAAATAAAAAACTGAAATATTAATAAATTATTTTTTTATTATATTTAATTAATTAATTATTTTCATTTTTTATTTTAATTAATTATTTATTTTTAGTTTGAAGTGTTAATTAAAACAAAAGGACCCAATTAGTGAGCCCTATTTTTTTTGCTAATTGGGTGTTTAATTGTTAATTTTTACCATATAAGAAAAGGTAACAACTTTAAAAGACCGGCTCAAAAAGGAAAATGTAAACAACTTAAAAAAATCAAAGGAATACATGTTTTAAGAAATACGTACATAATTGAGAAATACGTACATAATTGACTTGTATCGTTTATTGTAAGTGGAGATTGTGTCACTTTTATTGTTAAATGATAGCCTAGATTATAAATGTAATTAATATGTAATGTTAAAAGGTAGTACTACCTCCGTGGCTACGTCCTTTTAAGTTGTTACACTTTTTTCAGCAATTTTTTCAAACATCTTAATGATGAGTTTTAAAATAACTTTTCAGTGAAAATTTTCTTTTACGGGATACTACAACTAGTACTATTATTTAGGTGAATCTATGTCTTAAAAATAAAGATGCATAATTTGGAAGGACGGCCGGAAATTTGAATATGTTATTAATAATTTATATAAGTAATGTTTATGTTTATTTTGGGTATAAGTTGTACAGAAAGAGGTTTGATGAGACGGTAATCTATCAAAAACATTCATCCATTCTTGATATTGATATAGTGATACAAACGATACATGTCCGTTTTTGAGAATGGACAAAAGCACCAGGAAAAAAGAAAGGTATATTTACATCTCCTTTTTTGATATATGCTCCTCTATTTATAGTTCCTCTTTCTTCATCTCATCTAAACTTCCATATAATCTAAAGCATAAACAACTTCAAGAAAGTAGTGGAAATAAGAAGACAATATAAGACGAGACTATTACCAAAATGAAACTTTGTCTTCATTTCTTCAGTCACTCCATCACTAGCTGCATATGGCGGTTCAAGTCCTTTAAATACGTTTGGGAAGAGTAGTCCTCCAAATCGCACGAGTCCCATAGCAACGCCTTCATCCCCATCGACTTCTGTTTTACGTCTGACACTTCATTCTCTCCTTTTAGCAGCTTCACAACCTGTTCAAAACACATGTATGCTTACATTGCTGAATAAATTGTTGTGCATGGAATGTGAACAAAAGATGAAGAGGGTGCGTTGTTTGTTGTTTATTACCCGTGACATGTTTGGCCGCATGTTAGGCAAGTGATGGATGCAAATCGAAGCTGTGAACATGGCTCGTTTCATTTCTGTGACGTTGTAATTGTCTTCTAACTTGGGATCAGCTATTGCGTTAATGTTGTTCTTCTCCAGATATGGCTTTGCCTGTAAGAATTAAGAAGAAGCATGAATTCTATCTCACAACAAACTGCAGATGTTTTCATGTTCGGTGTGAAGTAATAGAAAGGAAGAGGAGACGAGACCATACCCACATCACGAGGCTTTGTCTGCTGGAGGTATCGACAGCTCTTCGCCCAGTTATGATCTCGAGTAGAAGAACTCCGAAAGCAAACACATCAGTCTTCTCGTGAACTATTCCGTGCATGAAATATTCCGGAGCCATGTATCTGATTTGGATGTACCAACATGGATGGATTCAGCAGCAGAAGTGAAGTGAATTCAAGATCAAAATGTGAACTAATATCTATCTATTACCCAAAAGTGCCTTCGATTGGAGAAACGACATGGTGAAGCCAATTCTCTGGAAGCCATTTTGCCAGTCCGAAATCAGATATCTGCACAACACACACAAAGCATCATTCCTCACACCATTGATACTCGAGTCGAGACAACACAATGCTCGTGTTCTGGTTAGAGGAAATGTAGAAATAAACCTGGGCTTCATAGTTTTCAGAGAGCAATATGTTCGAGGCTGTTATGTCTCTGTGGATTACACGCCTTTGGCAGTCGCAATGAAGGTACAACAATCCCTCAGCTATCCCTTTAATCACCTTATACCGTCTTTCCCAATCCATAACCTCTGCTGAATCTGAAACAGTAAACCATTTCTTATCAAGAAAACTGTACTATTCGGTTGTGTTTGAATCCGGAGATAAATAAACGAGGCGAAATCACACCTCCATGAAGCACGGTGGAGAGGCTTCCATGAGGCGAGAACTGGAGAACGAGGTGCAAACCGCCATCAGCGCTGAATCCGATCAACTTAGCAGTATTGGGATGATCAATGTGAGCGATGATTCCGAGCTCGGACAAGAAATCACCAACTCGATCTTCATTGTTCTTCTGTTCATTAGTTATCTTCTTTACAGCCACAATTTGACCATCTGGTAATAAACCTTTGTACACTTCAGCATGGCCCCCTTTCCCAATCAGTTTATCTGTTCAAAGTTTTGAGTGAGGCCTTTCATCAAACAGTTTCTGGGCCTTTCATCAACCATATAACATAGCTGGAAACAAAACCTTGTCTGTACAGAACGTGACCAAGTGATTGCATTTACATTCAATTATTACAATTCCACAGAATAATAATGTCTGAAACTCAATTTGAATTTTGTCCTAAAAAATTAAATTCTTTATATAGCTTGATGGTGACTACAGATACATTATTCAATCCCTAGAGCAAAACACTGAACATGGTTTTAATGGCTCCAACTACTCGAATTTGGCCTAATAAATTTTCAACTAAATTCTTTTGGATTCTTACTGTTGTGGAAATATTTAAAATTAAATAGCTGAAAATTTTCCCTAGTGCAGTGGGAAAAAGGGTTCAACTGTTTTCTTATGGCTTCAGGCAGGAGGCAGTCAAATACACACACCCACACACACAGTGGGACCCACACACCATTGAGACTCTTTTCTATAATTTGAAGGGACCTATGCATGAAGTATTTATTATATTATGCATTTATAATATCAAAATGAACGTTTCGATTGTAACGTAGATGAAATATTCAATATTATTGATGGTGGAAGAAGATTAAACACACAAGAGATATAATTAATCTTTCTAGATAAATGGGTACTAGTCAAATGAAGACATCTGCACTTGCAAAAACTTGTGGACTTAATTCAAACATTATTTTGATTGATGAGTGAGTTAAAATAATTAATGACTTATGTTTATTTTTCACTCAGTCCTATGTTCCAAACTTGACATGAAAGTGATGTCCCAAACTGAACCCAGTCAATAAAGTTGTGATGTGGAAACTCAGATAATTGAGGTTCTGACTTTTCCTGTCTATTTTATTTTCCTACAGTACCAATTTCATTAACAAACATTAGAAATTGGTTGTTATTACAAGTAAGAACTAATTAGCTTTAATCATAGTAATAATAGTACTTATAAAGTCGGAGGGAAGATCTCGTATGTTGAAAAAGAAGATTAAGTAACTTAGGATTAGGGCAGCTCAAATCTTGAAATTGCCGACACCAACACTTTATTAATTTTCCTTTCTTTAAAAAGCAAAAAACAAAAACTTTATTGAACTTAGCATATAACACAGCATGCGCCCCATTAATATACAAATATTCGCAGATGATATGTTTTTATTATTTCTCATTCCATTGCAATAATAATAATACAGTAACTAGCAAAAAAACATATTATCATCTAAAAATTTCACAATTCAAGAGAGAGAGAGAGAGAGAGAACCTGGGCTGAAATTATCAGTAGCCAGTTTGAGCAGTTCAAAAGTGAAGTTCCTCCAAGAAGGCTTAGGCATGACGATATTATCTCCACAAGAAGAAGAGATAGCTTCACCTGCACTGTGATTTCTGCCCAGCCTTTTCTTGAAAGCCTTCTTGGAGAGATCGTAGCCATAGCCACCGAGCAAAGGAATGGTGGAGAATTTCATGGGAGATTTCTTCTTAATCTGCCCAAACAGTTTCTTCCAATGCAGAGTTCCATGGCTCTGCTCCCATGCAACCCCAGCCACTACTTTCTCTCCTTCAAAACTGGCGCTGCTGCTATCGGAATAAGCCCCCGACACCGGAATCTCCAGAACGCCTCTCGGAGAAGAAGAATCTTCATCGATTTCTTCTTCTTCTGCAGATTCTTTTTTTTCTGGGTTTTTTATTTCCTCCTTTTTCAATGTCTCTGTTTGTGTTTGTGCCTCTATCCTCCCCTCCTCTTGGATTTCTTTCACGATTGTTTCACCACCTTTGGTTTCCCACATATTTAATCAGATTAATTAATTGCATAAATATTAATTTTGAAAACTTCACATGCAAAAAATCAAGAATTTATACCTTTCATGACCAAAATCAAGGCTATAATGGAGCGTTCCAAACTCTTCAAGATTTCAAGGAGAAGAGTTCTTCTTCTTTCCTTTTTTGAACTTTTTTCCCTTCTTCTGAGAGAATCAAAGACAAAACTGTTTTTTGTTTTTGTTTTTTTTTATGATTTTGAAAGAAAGAATCAAATGGGAAAGGTTGGTATAATTAGCTCACGAGATTTTGCGTTGGAGCACAAAACCCCATACCATTCCCTTTCCCTCTGCCCTTCGAGAACAGAGGAAACGTAGAGAGAGAGAGAGAGAGAAAGAGTGTAGAGAGAGAAAATTGAAGAAGAAGAAGAAGAAGAAGTAGAAGAATTGAGAAGGAGAAGAAGAATTGGTTTGTGTTTCTCTCTCTTCGTGAAGGTCGATATTGTTTGGAAAGAGGAGAGGGAAAACCTGAGGTTAATATGCGGTGAAGGAAATAAATGCTATATTTATACTTGCCACATTTTCATTTAATTAGAATCTGGATCACTATTTATTTAATCCACTTTTAAATTTTGGGTGTAACGGGTTCACGTAAACTGATTGATATTAATGAAAAAAATTAGAGCATGTATGATTAGGTACATGATTCCTGGCGTAACTACCGCTACTACCCTTTAGAAAGAATGAATGAGGGATAACGAACTTCCTAAGGCTATTCTCGTCATTTTCTTATTTACCGAAATTCGTATAATTTATGTGGGAAGATAATTTGTTCCCTAAAAACAACTATTCTTTTCCTAATTTTCAAAAAAAAAAAAAAAATAAAAATACTTGAATCTTTATCTTAGAAATTTTGATGCAGAAATATTTTCGTTTTTTATTAGTTTATTATATATCCCTTAAGTGACGTGAACAAGTGTAGCGATGGATTAAAATATGAGACGGAATTACTTTGCATAAAACTTCAAGAAATAAATAATAACTCCAAAGAAAAATCGAGAAAGGAAACAATTGAATGTGCATATATTTATGAGATGATATGACCTACATCAACATGACCCTTTTATGGTCAAATTTGTCACGCAAACAATTTCGGAAAATAAATCTTCCTTTTTTTTTCTTTTTTTTTTTGTTGTATTTTATGAATCTTTTTCTCAAAGGCCGCCAAAGCAAAGAATCGATCCGAATTGAGAGATCTTTTTAATCCCTCATTAGCCGCAAATGAAAAAGCATGTCTTGGGTTATGCAAAAGAAGAAGAAGAAGAAGAAGAAGAAGAAGAAGAAGAAGAAGAAGAAGAAGAAGAAAAACAATTGAATAAGAAAAAAGGAAACGAAAAAAAGATGAAGAGAAAGTCCAGATTTGGGCGTGCAAATACTAACCACAATCCCCTTTAAACATTAATTATATGTTATATTGATAAAGTATAGAAGATTATATAGCCCTATGTCGTTAAACACGCATGATTTTGGAAACTTTTATTCATGCACACTTTTGGAATTTAGTTCCACATTGAAGGTATTAATTTGTCAATAAAAACTTAGGTGAGGTCGGCCACATAGTGTGGTCGGGTCAAAATGTCAATCTTTATACAGAAAAATGACAATCTATACGAATAAAAGTGTCAATCTTTAATATAATTATTTTATGAATAAAATGCCAATTTTTAAAAGTGTCAATCTTTATACAGAAAAGTGCTAATCTACACGAATAAAAGTGTCAGTGTTTTAGCCGGCCGCACGGTGCCTCTGGCTGACCCGAGTGTGTTCCTAATTTGTCACGGTTTTAACTTTTTTTTTTATAAATAAATAATATTAACCAAAGAAATTTAAAGACCGTGTCATGGATGACTCGAACTCGAGATCTTTAGTCCCGAAACTTAACCCCCTACCACTAAGCCAACACACGCACACGCTTTAACTGCTTTTGCCCATTAAAGCCTCTCTCTATTCCTGTTACACTGTGCCAACCGTGTATCAAAATTATTATTTTTTATTTATTTTTCATAATATCGATGTAAAATGATTTAGTTTAATATTATATCTCATTAATTAATAATGGTTCATTAATTCAATTAGGGTATATATATATATATATTTTAGCATTTCTCTTCATTTTAACTAATAAAATTGAAATTAAATACTAAAAAATAAATAATAAACCCTAATTGGATTGGTGAACCCTACTAGTCAATTGTATATAATATCGAGAAATTTAAGATAAAAATGAATAAAAAATAAAAAAAATGATTTTGGTACATGGTTGGTACACTGTAATAGGGGATATATCGAGAAACTCACGTGCTCTATATTTTATATTACATATAACAGAAGTGTTAATTGATTAATTTTATTCAACTTAATCTCATACAGTATTTATTAATTATGATTGCAATTGATAGTTATGCCAAATCTCAGACTAGACTCGCACTTTATCATAGAATTATGAATCATTCCTTAGATATACATCTCGCCATAACACATAAGATAACTTTTAGGGTACATCATCATATATTTTATCTCAAAACTTATTCATACTACAAATCGGGAATTATACTACACAATTTAAGCTCTAATAGATAAGTTGATTAATCTTTATCACATGACAATCGGTAAGTGGATCCTTTAATATGATGTGAAACTACTGATTTAGTAAGATTATAAATTATAGTAAGAGAACATATCTAACAATCATATACTGTACTAGTTTCCTCAAGAACATAAACAACCAAATTGTATCTACTCAATGATCTTTAAAGTTGAACAAATTCCATCTTAATTAGCAAAGTATGGAATGAGGATAACTGATAGGGACCCTACTACAAGTCTTAATAATAAATTAGAGGTTGAGTGTAACCATAAGCATATACAATACAGAATGCATGCCATAAGATATATAATGTTTCAACTTCTCTATCTTTCCAAACAAAAAAAGTATATATACTATGAAAATATCATTAAAAATTAAATTCTTCTTTGAATGGGGGGAAATGCAAGTTTATGTAGTCACAAAAACTTATGTCAGAGGGTTTAGCGAGTTAAAGAAAAATCGGATTATCACGTAAGGTTGGATCCTAGTTATTCGATTTAATATTTAAATTTGTCCCTTATAGTTATAGTGGACGGTATTCAGCGTGGATAGAATGTAACATAGATGAAAGTACGATGACTAATATTTTAATGACTTACTCATTAATGAAAATATCGTAGTAAAAAAAAGTTTGATATATGCACTTTAGTTTATTTCTTCCGCAAGTGCATGGCATATATAACATTGAGATTGTCAACAATATTAGATAATGGACAACAAAAAAAAATATAAAAATTGAATATGTAACGAGGACTAGTTTTAAACCTATGAAATATAAAGATTAAGCATATAACTTGACTGAAAATTACACCTGCATGGAGTAAAAGAGGTGACGTAAGAATCCTAGTTTAGTAGGTAAACTAAATCCTCGATCAACTAGTTAATAATTTGTATTGTTAACTTTTTTTTTTTTTTTTTTGAAAGACCAATTTCTATTATTCTAATTTGCTGTCTGAATTAAGAACTCGCCATGACTAATATCTTACAATTCCACTAATGCATATGCATGGAGATTGCCACATGCAATTACAGGAATACGTGAAAACAGAAAAGACCGTTGAGTTAAATGGGGGGTTAAAAATGAATTGATTTGATTATAAAATATATAAGAATTTAAAACTACATTATTAGAGCGTATCGATTTGTCTAATTAGTGAAACAATATATTGAATTTAATTAAAATACCATTCTCTCAATTCCTGAAAACCATCTCTTTAAATTCATTTCGAGCCGTCTCCAAAATCACGCACCTTCCATTTCTGGACACATACATACTTACTATATTTACCATTTTTGACTATGGTTCACCACTTAACCATCACTACTCACAATAAAAATGGACTCAATCTCAACTCACAATAAATAATACAAGTCAATTATATTCCTTCTTAAAACTCGTACCGATCAAATTGATCAGACAAGATTTTTGAGGACAGGGGAGTATTAGGCAAATTGGGTGTATTAATTAACAATATTGTATATTGATTAACAAAATAAACTTTGAGGCAATAAATTTGACACTGTAGTATTTTATAAGAATAAATAGCAACCAACAACTACTCTTGTAATTAAATGTTAATGTAGGGAAGCAAATAGTAGGATATCTTTGAAGGTGTTGAAAATTGGGTAATAGGATTTGGTAATTCCGAATTCAAAAGTGGGGCACCAAACATAAGTTGAGGATTAGAAAAAAGTGGATGTGATGGAATGTGATGTAAGTTGTATTTAATAATAATAGTAAATTAAATAGTATTTGAAGTGCGCAAACATATGTAACTAATTTTGGGTTTGGTTAATGGGTTTGCCTAAAAAGAGTCAAATATGATTCAGTTGTTTCAGACTGGTCATCTTCCACTGCCTTAGTACAATAACAAATATGGGCGCTAATGAATTAAAAAATAATAATAGAAAAACATATGCATCAATGTTTTTTTAGATTATCCTACTTTTTGTATAATGATGTAAGTAGATTCTTAAACCTTGTAGCCATTCGACTCATTCCATATATAAATAATACTCCGTATACAAGCGTGCATTCTTACAAATTTTGTTTTATTTGGGCCGTTTTTTGTTTGATAGAAAATAAGGAAAAATAAATAATTTTTTTGTCATTTTTTATATTCTTTTCTTTTTTTATAATAGATAATTTTTCGAGGTGACAATCATTTTTTCACCTTTCTCTCCTAATCCATGATAATATTTTCTTAATTATTTGGAGTTATAATATTTTTCTACTTGTTAAACTTTTTTCCAACTTAGAGAACATATAATAAAAGAAATGATAACCACATTATTGAATAATTTTTTTTCCATCTTTTACTTATCCTTCAATTTACTTATCCACCAAATAGAACACCTAGACTAGAGTGTCTTTATTTTAATTTATAATGATGATATATAGTAATTTAAGATTTTTATCATTTTTTTAGGTAAGATAATAATTCTTATCTATCGCATACATATTATATTCATAACTTTTAAGTGCATTGCACATTAAAAAGTAAATCAACGCATGAATTCCCTACCGTTGTTCTATAGCCTCTATATGTTCAATTTAAATAAAGATTAGTGATATCCTCTAAACATGATTATCTGTAGGAATGTGTTCACTTAATAAGGAAAAAAAAATGATAGTTATTAGTTACTCTAGATGGAAGTAAGGGGTATTACAAATTGTAACTTGGGTTGCCAGGGCCTTGAACTTTCACTCGATTTGATTGCATCTGAAAATCACTATAATTTTTTAAAAAAAATTAACTAAATTTAAAAGCTACAAAAGTCTCAGACATTAATCTCACTACCACTAGACCAACTAACTAGACCAACTAACGCACACAAAAATCACTATAATTTAGAATCTAGAATTTGTATACGAAACTATACATGGGTCTGCTTATAACGTAATTGTAAAATCTGCATACAAGTTTAAACATTCATCTCTTCCAACATCAAGATTAACTAATACAAACACCATATTCCGCACAAGTGATTAAAATAGAAAAATATTGGAATATATGAATAGGAAAGAGGAAACGTGTGGACGAAAATGTTGTGAAGGAAGAGTGGATTGGATGATCTGAGAAGAATAGTTAGTCATCACCGGCAAGTCTAATCATTTCCAGTGAGAGAGAGAGAGGGGTTTTAGCAAACCCACACCACATAATACTTTCATGCTATGTTTCTTCCCATACCACATCATCCATGTCTCTTACTGTATAAATTAAATGTTGTAATCCTGTTGAAGCATTTAATTTGTTTATCACTATCAATCATCACTCACCACATATTTTCAAGATCCTAATCCAATCTTCATTAAGTAAAGCGTTTTCTAATTTAATATATTATGGGCCATAGAATATGATATTTGCACTTCATACCCAACACTTGTTACAATTTTTCTCTCAAACAGGACACCTCCCGTACAAGTACACCAAATGCTTTAAAAATCGACACTAGACTTTCGTTTCCCAATTTTTTCGGTTGAATTGCAGTCGAATCAACCGGAACAGCCAAAACCAAATAGAACCGCCGAACTCGAACCATCCGGTTTTCGATTCAACCAGTCCAACCGGCCAACTAGATCCAGTCTGGTTGTTAAAACTACCGAGTACACCTCTTGTTGATTCATTAGTATTTCTTGAAATGCGATGGTTAGTTAATATAGGTGCCTAATCTAAACTATCTCGTGCCTAACTAACCAACCACCATAGCCACTAATTTTGAGCATACACTTCAAGAGTCCATATTTACCCATAAAACGTAGCAATCTAATTTTGGGGCAAACAGAAGGGGCATTTATAATCTCATCACTCATGAAAATGTTTTTTTTTTTTTTTTTGAAGATTTATGATATACTCCCTCTATCTCATTAATAATGACTCCATTGACTATCATAATAGACTCAACTTTAACACAATCAACTCGTTATAGTACTATTTAAAAAAAGTTTTAATGTTACATTTTAAACTAATAAGTGTTTATTTAACTTTTAACATATGTGCAAAAAAAGAAAAAATTGAGACAGGGAGTGATAATTGTATTTACATGTTAGGTTTTGATTTTTTTTATGTGGGATAATTTTTTTAGAAAACAAAGGATAGATGGAGAATGTTGGTGCCTCGAATCTGCAATAAAATATTATTATGGATTGATTGATGATTGATGCACAAAGAATATTAGGCTCTTACAATTTTAAATTACATCATCTTAAAAATTGCTTATTTTGATAAGTTAATATTGATGATCACTTCCAAAGGACATATTCTCCTAGTAACACATCGTCTAAAGTTTAGATTTTCTTGCGCCACATGCTAACACAAGATTATTAACTTCAAATAACAACTACAATAACTAGTTAGTTGCTACGAGATTTCACTATATTATATTTCAAGCTTAACGAGAGGAGAATATAGATTCAAGCAATAGTAATATCAATGCTAGTAGAATTGTTAAAATGGAGCAACGATACAGAATCAATTGAACCTGTAGCACAACTCTCTTCCTCAACTGCTACCATCTGTGCTGATTCAGACGGATATTCCGGAATATGAAGATGTTCAAGGTCATCTTCCAACATTTGTAGTACTTTATTCATTGACGGACGAGCATTTGGATTCATCTGTATGCACCATAATGCAACTATTGTCATCTTTTGAATAAGACTCTTTGTACTCCCATTCTCATCATTACCATTGTTTTCCTTTGCTTTTTCTACTTCAAGATCCTTGCCTTGGTTGAAGGATTCATATATCCAATGTGGGAAATACTTGGTAGACTCGTCAATACTCCCCCTCAACTCTCTGTTCAGACCTACCATTTCTATCAGCATCATTCCAAAACTATACACGTCAGCCTTGTAAGAAACTGCACCGATACTTCTGTTGATTAGTTCAGGAGCAACATAGCCTACGGTTCCTCTAGCAGCGGTCATGGTCACAGTATCTTTCTCTAAGGAGCATAACTTGGCCAGCCCAAAGTCAGATACTTTTGGAACAAACTTATCGTCTAGGAGTATATTATGAGGTTTAATGTCAAAATGCAAGATCTGAATATCACAACCACGGTGTAAATACTCAATCCCTCGAGCCACTCCGATAGCAATCTTAAATTTCGTGTCCCAATCCAAGATACATGTTTTTTCTCGGTTGAAAATGTACTTCTCAAGTGAACCATTTGACATGAAATCGAATACGAGCGCACGTTTGGACCTTTCCGCACAATATCCAACTAGTTCGACAACATTCGCATGATGGATCCTCCCGATGGTTCCGATTTCATTGATGAAATCTTGGCCCTTTGCCGTACCCTTTCCAAGTAGTTTGACTGCTATGATGGCTACTTCGAAGTTTTCCTTTGTAAACAGATCCAAAGCCGCCTTCACCGAGTTTCTCTCGAAAACCTCTCGTCATCTTCTTTAAATCAGAATATGAGTACCTAATTGGTGTTAGTTTGTTGTCACTTTGTAGGAAGTCCTCTATTTCCTCGTACTCCGACATGCGCCTTCTTCGGAACTTGTATATCAAGAATCCCATTACGCAAAGAAACCAACGCTAAATCTTACTTCAACGCTAACATCTGTCATCAAAACAAATTCAGAAAAATGTTCTAATAATCAACCATTGTTATACGGTTATGATATTTACAGATACCAGGACAAAAACATAACATAGCATTAACTCATACTCCATTTGTCTACCATATAGTATGTGTTAAAAATCTTTCGGCATCTATTTTGAAGTGCCAAAAATTGGATGTTAAGATAAATTATAAATCTCACCTGATATAGTATATTATATCCTACATCAACTACTCCCTCCGTCCTTAATTTACTGACCCTGTTGACTTTTTAGATAATTTTAAAGCTTTGTGATGATGGATTTAAAATCGAATTTTTGGAGTTTAGTTTTTTTTATAAGGTACTACGAGTGTTGTAGTATCATGTAAAAAAACTAATTTCAAAATATTCAATTTAAAATCCTTCATCACGAAGCTCTAAAATCATCTAAAAAGTCAACAGGGTCAGTAAATCGAGGACAGAGGGAGTATAATAATATACTATATCAAGTGAGACATATCGAAATATGGATGAAGGGAGTTAGAACCGCACCAATGATACGTTGAATATCGTTGCGATACCCTGCAAGTAATCAACACAAATGATATCAATGTAAGTTCAAAATCCCATTTCAGATGTCCCCCTACTAATCTCATCATTTGTTTCTATGCTCTCTGTGTACGGAATCCTTACAGTTTTTCACAAGAACCCAATAAGAGGCGCCAAATCCGATGACGATCTTTGCTGGAATGCTTACCCCTGCAAATACAATAGCTGCAAATATCCTCGACAGAGTTTAATTACTTCGTTAGAATATATTGCCCTATATATATAAGTAAATAATATTGCATATATAATAAATGAAGAGCGCACCAGCTACGAGCATAAAAATCATGAGATAGCCTGCAGATGGACCTGATGATCGAACAATGGAAAATACAAATCGAAGTTTTTCAGACACTATATTTTATAAACTTGCACCTTAAAAAAACTGTCAATTAATTTTTACCTTCAGGTGGCCCGAAGGAGTCCCTAAGGTATACTGCATTTCCAGATTACAAAAATGGAAGTAAATAAAGAAATAAATAAATAAAAGCATGAGCATAAAAATTAATTGGAAATGTAAACTCTAAAGAGTCTTACCCAACTTGTCGTGAAGAGCAGAAGGATACTTGTCACAAATAAAAATGCCATCGGACCCTAAAGAACAACCGTGTTTGCATTTGCCACACACCAAATAGGACCAATGCAGATTTAATCCATAAAACAGGGATTCATGAATTTCCGAGAGCGATACAACATCATTCAAATATGCAATATTCCAAGATGTTACAAGTATATCCATGGGGTAAAACAACCCAACCTTTAGGTAAGTATGTGTGCCTTCCTCACAATCTGTAACATGGGTTAAATGGGAAGAATTCTTCAGCGGATAGGCGCAACTTATGACAGTAATACGACCATTTATGGAGTCAGGAACCCAAAACAAATCCCCATCGTCTACGGAAGAAGAAAAATATTTGCATATGCTGCTGATGTTGCCGGTGGGAATATGAGAGATCCTGATGGTGTAGTTGTGGTAAATGATTTCTCTCACGTAGTATCTGTGGGAGTTTATATTAATTTTCGCAGGCTAATTCAGCACGGGGTTCGCCGCAGTTGTTGGGATCATTCTTGAGGCGGAAAGGGTAGCTAATGTTGGGAATAAGCCCACACGAATTCGATGAAGGGTTGCACTTTGCATTATTACTGATAGGATGTGGCCCAAAGGCCCAGATCAGCTCGGCCCATCCAAAGAAAAGCCCAATAACAAGTCAACAAAATCAGCCAACTGCCCCACAATTTCTCAACCACTCGCGATGGTCAGAGTGCAAACGGACATGCGAGAGCAGCGTCCATGATCTCTGAAGTCACCCGTGACTTCAACTCTCTATAAATAGAGCTATATTGTAAGATAGAAGGGGGATGATTATCGACTGTAGATTCACTAGCAAGAAAGACTCGAATAAAAACATCCTCTTTTCCTCCGTGGACGTAGATCTATCCAAAGATCGAACGACGTTAATTCTTGCGTTCTTAGTTTCCAATAAATCTCACCATCACGAAAACACTCTAAAATCAGCGATCGATCATTGGCACCGTCTGTGGGAAACTGAAATTTTGTGAAACCGATCAGCGCATTCTGAGTAAAGATACGATGGTGAGACCGACCCGCTCCGCCATCACTGCCGCCGCTACCCGCCAAAGCAAAGCAGAAGCAAGCTGACCCCTTCACCAATCCGCCCTACACTCCAGTCAACGAGGAGGAGGGTGACGTTAGTCAAGCTCAGAAAACTGCTTCCCAAATCCGACGTGACCAACAACCCGTTCGCCGAACTCCCGAAGGCCACCCAGAAGACGTTCCGTCTGGAGATTCAGCTAGCAGCGACAGGCCCGATCAGGGTGGCAGCCGACGCGGAAACGCCGAACTCCAACCCGAGCTTGGAGACGCACTAAAGGCGTACCTGGACCTCCACGAGCAGGACTTTCGTAAGTTCGTCGATCAACACCGACAGCAAAGTCAAAACAGAGAAGACGAAGTCGAACCGTCACAAAGACGATCCCCAAGTCTCCAGATCGTTGGAAACAGGGAGGCCGAATTTCCCCGAAGGCGACATAACAACCGCCGTGGGAACGACCGCGCTTCACCTCGGCGCGGATCAACGTCGCCTCGTCAAAACGCCATTCCACCTCGGCGTGACGAAGGAAACGCCATTCCACCTCGGTGTGACGAAAGAAACGCCATTCCACTTCGGCGTGACGAAGAAAACGCCTACCAAGGAAGATTCACCGTGTACGGTCGAATCTCGACTCCCTTCACTAATAAGATACTCTATACTCCCCTCCCATCGACATATAGAGTACCTCCTATCCCGCCCTACAACGGGTCACAGGACCCCAACAACTTTCTATCCCGGTTCCAATACAACATGATGAACCAGGGATTGGCCGAGGACATTTACATGTGTAAAATCTTCCCCGAGCTGCTAGTGGACAACGCTAGAGGCTGGTTTGATAGCCTCCCTAACCGCAGCATAGGGTCATATGCCGACCTACTCGACGCCTTCGAACGTCGCTTTTTTCAAAAAGCCGAGGCGGAAATCAGCCCAGCCCAACTCCTAACCTTAAGGCAGGGGCGGGGAGAAACAATCAGTGATTTTCTGGCCCGTTTTTATAACGAAAGCCTTAAAGTCGATCGTCTCTCCGATGACGTACTTATCTCGGCATTTCAAAATGCCATTCAGTCCGGAACTCTCTTCAGAGAGCTTGTAAAGGCACGCCCAGTGACCTCCAGGCAGCTATGGAGGATTGCCGATGCATTCGCGGAGGCGGATGAAGCCGATCGGAGAAAGCGGGCAGCAGATCGGCCCGAAAACAACGACAAGAGGAAAAAGGAGGAGCGCACCGACCATGGGCCAGGTCGCCGAAGTGCCCTCGAAAGGTTACAACGAGGACCCCTCGAGTCCCGTTTAGGACCTCGGCCCAATCAAGACCGAAGTCAGTATACACCACTGACAAAGTCCAGGGCCGAAATTTACGAGCTTCATTCAAACTTGTTTGAGAAGCCACCGCCCTTATCCCGAGGTGGGTCGAAACGCCGATCCAAGGAGAAGTACTGCAAACTCCATAATGACTACGGTCATGAAACCGAGGACTGCAGGGACCTCACCTCGGACATAGAACACATGGTATGCGACGGTACCCTCAAACTGTACCAAAGTCGCAACCAGAAGGAAGCCCGACCTCAAGGGAAGGGCAAGAGAAAGAAAAACAGGGGAGGCAATAACTGTACCCCCCAAAACAACAAAAGGCCAAGGCACGACGACGAGGATGAGGATGAAGATCATCCTCAATATGATGCAGTCATCACGGCTATCACCGGACTTCCCGAAGGCATGACGAGGTCATCGTTGAAAGCCGAGGCACGAAGTCAACAGCGGGAAGAACCCACCCAAAAAAGGTTTAAGAGGGACGAGGTCGTTACCTTTTCTAGCAATGATCCAGTCCCCCATAGGGTACCTCATCAAGATGCCACCATAATCGAAGCCGTAGTGGCCAACAAATTAGTCCACCGCGTATTTATTGATAGTGGGGCCTCTGTGAGTGTGCTCTTTAAAGACTGCTTCGATAAGCTCGATATTGAAGAAATGCGTCTAAGGCCAGCACCCATGCCGCTAAAGAACTTCACGCAACAAGAAACAACGACGGAAGGCATAATTTCACTGCCCGTGACAGTTGGAAAGAGCCCGTTGTCCACTACGAAGATAATCCACTTCTTCGTCGTAAAAGCCAGCTCCCCCTATAATATCATTTTAGGAAGGGATTGGCTAATAGCAACAAAGGCGATTTGCTCAGCCTACCACCTGACGATTAAAATTCCGTCTAGAAATGGAGTGATCACGCTTCAGGGAAACCAGCAGCAGGCTAAGGAGTGCATGCAGGTCGCACTTCGAGGTGTTAGCAACCAACACCCCCAAGCATAGCAACTACAGAAACTCGAAGAGAAGGAGCCGACGCCGCCTCCATCCGTCGAGCCGGTAGAAGACGTCGCATTATACGAAGATGACCCTGCCAAGGTCGTCAAAGTAGGATTCGTTGGCGAAAACGAGCTCCGAAGTCAACTTATCCGGCTACTTCGGGAGTATAGAGATGTCTTCGCTTGGTCGCCACTAGACATGACCGGGGTGGCACCAAGCATCATCACACACCACGTCAACATCGACCCTGAGGTGAAACCAGTACGGCAGAAACAGCGAGCCTTCACAGCTGAAAGGAATCAAGTGATCCATGACGAGGTTCGCCAACTACAGAAGGCCGATATTTTATTCGAAGTAAAATATCCGACCTGGTTGGCCAACCCCGTGATGGTGAAGAAGCAAGGAGGCGGGTGGCGGATGTGTATTGATTACATTGACCTCAATAAACACTGCCCAAAAGACTGCTACCCCCCTCCCAACATTGATAAGAAGGTCGAAGCTCTCGTTGGCCACAAGGTGTTCAGCTTCTTAGATCTGTACAAGGGGTATCACCAAGTCCTCATGAGTGAAAAGGACGCTCCGAAGACCGCCTTCGTCACAGACTTCGGTGTCTACGCATACAAAAAGATGCCCTTCGGGCTGAAAAATGCTGGAGCTACATACCAAAGGATGGTCGACAAAATTTTTGAAGCCCACATCGGTAGTATTGTCGAAGTGTATGTAGACGATATAGTCGTAAAAAGCAAGGAAGTCGCCACTTGTGTAGACGACCTTAAAGTTGTTTTTAGCTTACTTCGTAAAGTGAATCTGAAATTAAACCCAGAAAAGTGTACTTTCATGGTCCGGACTGGAAAATTTCTAGGGTGTTGGGTTTCACGCGAAGGGTTAAAAGCTAACCCATCAAAAATTTGAGTTATCCAAGAAATGCGGACGCCGAAGTCAATTCATGACGTGCCCAGACTGACGGGCTGCCTAGCCGCCCTAAGTCGATTCCTATCCAAAGCCGCCGAAAAACAACTCCCATTCTTCAGAATACTAAAGAGGGCGCCGAACTTTGAGTGGAACGACGAGCACATGGGAGCTTTCGATGGCTTAAAGACGTACCTCGCAAATCTCCCCACGTTATCTGTACCAAAAGAGGGCGAGGACCTCTCCCTATACCTCGCCGCTTCGGACGAGGCAATCAGCGCAGTCCTGGTACGAGAAGAAAAACGTCATCAGCTACCCGTCTACTTCATAAGCCGAGCCCTAAAAGGACCGACGAGGTACCAACCTCTGGAAAAGGTCGCACTCACATTGGTGAATGCAGCAAGGAGGCTCCGACCATACTTTCACGCACATCCGATACAAGTGCTGACCGACCTCCCACTTCGGCAAGTGCTTACAAAACCCGAAGCGTCCGGACGAATCGCTAAATGGGCTGTAGAACTCGGCAAGCACACGATTTCCTTCGTACCTCGCCAAGCCATTAAAGGGCAATCTTTGGCTGATTTCTTAGTGGAAGCCAAGTTCGCGGACGCGCAACAATCCGTTGAACCCACTAAGGATAAACCAAAAGCTGAGGCATCGAAGCCACCACCACAAGACTGTTGGAAGGTCTACGTGGATGGGGCATCAGGTCACAAAGGAAGCGGAGCCGGGGTCTTACTCATCAGCCCTGAAGGAAAGGAGATCACCCACGCACTCCGGTTCAACTTCCCGACCACAAATAACGAAGTGGAGTACGAAGCTCTAATCGCAGGACTTCGTCTAGCCCAAGCTCTCCAAGTAAGGACCATTCAGATTCACAGCGACTCCCAAGTCATAGTGAACCACGTACTAGGCAAATACGAAGCCAAAGGAGAACGAATGAAGAAATACCTCCATAAGGCCAAAATCCTGCAACAAAGCTTCTCGTACTTTGAGTTGGTACGAATCCCAAGAGGAGATAATGAGCGAGCTGATGCGCTAAGCAAACTTGCATCATCATCAACAACCCCTCCGGTGGAAGAAGTACAGCTCCGAAGCATCGATGACGCCGAAGTCAATGTGGTAAACGAAAATGGATCGAACTGGATGACTCCACTTCGCAATTACCTGTTAAAAGGCGAACTCCCAACTGATAAGGCCGAGGCAAGGAAGCTCCTAGCCAAATCCATGAAGTACGTCCTGGAGCAGGGAATACTATATAGAAAATCATACCTCCAACCTCTCCTAAGATGTGTGGGGCCCAACCAAGCGAACTATGCACTGCGCGAAGTCCATGGAGGCTCCTGTGGCAGTCACATCAGAGCCCGCGCCCTGTCCAAGAAGGTCATGAGGTGGGGATACTATTGGCCCACTATGTTCCAAGACGCTACCGACCTCGTCAAACAATGCCCGAAGTGCCAAATCCATGCGACGGTTCCAAGATTACCACAGACCGAACTGGCCAGCATGCAAAGCCCTTGGCCGTTCATGCAGTGGGGAATTGACATCGTCGGCCCGTTCGAAAAAGCTCCTGGCCAACTGCAGTTCCTCATCGTAGCAATCGACTACTTTACGAAGTGGGTCGAAGCCGAACCATTGGCGCGAATCACCAGTAAAAACGCCCTGAACTTCGTTTGGAAGAACATAGTTTGTCGCTTCGGCATACCTCACGTTCTCGTCTCAGATAACGGAACCCAG
The DNA here is from genome assembly GCA_001642375.2 of Mentha longifolia. Taxonomy (NCBI): domain Eukaryota; kingdom Viridiplantae; phylum Streptophyta; class Magnoliopsida; order Lamiales; family Lamiaceae; genus Mentha; species Mentha longifolia. The sequence goes on along the minus strand of CM038111.1, from coordinate 11,905,770 downwards.
TTCACAGACAAAACATTCAGAGAATGGTGTGACGAACTCCACGTCAAACAGAAGTTTACTTCGGTAGCCCATCCTCAAGCAAATGGCCAAACCGAGGTTACGAACCGAACAATAGTCAAAGGGCTAAAAACCCGGCTGGATAAGGCCAAAGGAGACTGGGCAGCGAACTTACCCCAAGTCCTATGGTCGTACCGAACCACCCCGCGGACATCACACGGCGAAACACCATACAGCTTGGTGTATGGAACCGAAGCGGTGATCCCGGTAGAGATCGGCTTGCCGAGCCCCCGAACACTTAACTTCGCGGCCCAAGATAACGAAGACGGACTTCGAACTAACTTGGATATGCTAGAAGAAAAATGGGAACAAGCCTATATACAAGAAGCTCGATACAAACAGCAAGTAGCTCGGTATTATAACAGCCGGGTGAAGCATCAGCAGCTCCAAGTAGGCGACTTCGTACTTCGGAATAACGAGGTCAGCAAGGCGGAGAAGCTCGACAAATTAGAAGCCACCTGGGAAGGACCATACCGAGTTCAAGAAGTCCTCGGAAAAGGGTCGTACAAGCTCGCCCACCTATCTGGTGAGCCCATACCCCGTACATGGCACATTACCCACTTGAAAAGGTACTTTGTATAAACAGAGAAGTGATGTCCAAGTTCATTTAGGTCGTAGGAATCAAGTTGCTTTGGTAAATTTTGTCTTATTTTGACTTCATTCAATTAAAATTTTTTTAGCTTTCGCTTACTCGTTTAAATAATTTCCATGCATTTTGCACATCCCTCTCTTGTTTTATTTAAGTATCTTGAGTTTAAAAATCCTGACGAGGATACACAAATAAGCTCCGCTTGGGAGTAAAATCTAAAACGCGCGTAAGGGGACCACCCCTATCGATAAATTCGACAAATAAGGGAACTGAAAGCCTAAACTTCGTCTTCAGACAGACGAAGTGGCTAACTCAAAGCCTAAACTTCGTCTTCAGACGAAGTGGCTAACTGAAAGCCTAAACTCCGTCTCCGGACGAAGTGGCTAACTTAAAGCCTAAACTTCATCTTCAGACGAAGTGGCTAACTGGAGGCCTAAACTTCTACTTAAAGACAAGGATTGAAAGCGTAAAACGCAAAAATTTCTGTTTTATTTGAATGGAAATAAATGTACAATTGTTAAATTAAGAAGACGAGGAACCCGGAGGCTTTGGCTTACTAAAGCTAAGCCAATCTCTAGCAAAATCCCTACCGGAATTAAAGTTCAGAACATCGTCTATATTAAGCCTGCCTCGACCTCGTCCCGAAGCCGAACCTCGGCCTCTACCTCGAACATTCTGTCTCGCCCGACCTCGGCCCCGTCCAGGCGCCGATCGCCGCTCTTGACTATAAATTTCCTGAGAATGACGTGTCACAATCTTCGGGTCCAGGTCAGCAGACCTCGAAGATTCACCTTCCAAAAATTCTCTAGAAGTGCGGTCGAGCAACCTCGGATCCGGATCGGGGGAGACTGAAGTCACAGATCCAGCTTCTAAAGATAGACGTCGCTTCAACTTCGGAAATCGATCAAGGACTGTCTCATAAATGCTCGCCACACGAACGAGCTCTTCAAACTCACCCCTAACCTGCCAAGATTCATTCCCATATTGCTCCCTGTAGCTTCGGCATCGGGCTTGGATCTCCTTGACCTGTTCATAAGTCTCGGAGATCGTGGATCCCCCAGCTCGATGAATTATGGTCTCGTACTCCATATGCTCCTCGACGATCTCTTTGCAAATCTTGATGTCGTCCCGAGCTCGTTGGTACTGATCTTCAAGCTCCATATATCTGGCATGCATCTCATCAAGTTTCTCCAGAGCAGCCCAAAGTTTCACCTCGGCCTCGACCTCGATGTTGTCTGCTCGCTTCTTCCAGTCCGAAGCATCGAGCTCGGCTATTTCTACGGCTCGGCGAAGCTCGGATATTTTCTTAACGAGGTGGGAAGCATCATAAAATTCAGGAGCAGGCTACAGAATAAATACAAGCAATGTTTAACAGAAAGCCCTTTTTATTTATAGCCGAACACGGCAAATGAAGCGTCACCCTAATGGTGACGAAGTACAAGGCTACAAACAAAAAAAAAAGGGGGAGGGAAGAAGCCAAAAATCGTGAAAGGTGTCAATTGACTCCATCACGATTTTCTCCTTCTAGGCCGACCTCTGGTTCGACCCCGGACTCCTCGGGGTCGTCGCGAGCTGGCTCCTCGGTGGTCTCCTCCCCAACCGGCGTCTTTAGCAAGTCGGCAATAACCGCCTCCAGGAGATCGTACCTGTCAATGGGGCATCGCCGAATGACATCTTCGTTTAGCAGACTCCTCTGTGCGGAGAGCCGCTCGACTACCGGAATGGAAGAGGTGTACTTCAGGAGAACCTCGGCAAAATCTCGCAGTATCTCCTCCTCCGTCATGGTAGCATGCCCGTACTTGGTTTTATCCAAGTCCGGGATGTCCTTGGCGATATCGTCGATCACCGCTGAGACAACCGGGGTGCTCATGGCGGTCACCAGCTGAACAGCCATCCGGGAAAAGTGGGTAGACCTGACGAACCGTTCCACCAACGCGCGGAACACCCCCCCTGCCCGGCTACCACTCCGGCCACTTGGGTTCTTAGCCGACTCACTTCGGCCTCAAGTTCGGCGACCCTCTTTTTCTCCTCTTCGGCAACAGCCGAAGCCGCTGCCTGCGCCGCGACCTCGGCGGCAGAGACCCGGGCCATTAGACGGTCCTCTACCGCCGCCACTTCGGCAGCCTTTGTCTGGAACTTGGCAACTCCACTTCTAACGAAGTTCGCCAAGCTCTGCAGCCCATCTAAAACTGCCTCGGCTTCCTAAAAAAAAAAAAAAAAAAAAAAAAAAACACAAAACCAAGGACAAGATTTTAGTGGAAGGTACAAATCACCATACATAAATGCTTCTAGTTTCACGCTTACCTCGGGAAATGACATCTCCCGTGCATGCATTTGGCCTGAGGTCGGGCCACTCTCGACGACCGTCACTTCGTCGTCCAACGAAAGTAAAGGTCGTCGAGGTTCCAACTGCAGGGGAAAAGAGCTTCGGACGGGAGCGTCCAACTGCGAGCTCACGGACACCGACCTTGGAAGGTCGGCAGTCCGTTCCGACGACGTCGCCGACGTCACCTTCTCCACCGCCTAAGCAGAGGGCTTCTGCCTCTTCCTTTTGTTCTTGTTCTGAAGAGCAGCCTGGATAGCTTGAGCGTCCACTACAAAAAAAAGGGGGGGGGGAAACAATCAGTAAAAATGAAAAAGACCACAAGACACAAATCAGTGAAGCAGAGCCTCACCCAGGTCCACATCGGACACGGAGTTATATGGGCTTAACCCGTGATTTGCGAGCTCGGCCTCGGCATAATTCCTCTCAATGAGGCCGAGGTTCACCAAGCTCATTTCAAGCTCACTGGTTGGTTTCCCAGTGTCTCGAAGTACGAACTTCGCCGTGACCCAGGGGTACAACGGCACGCCTTCACACCGGCAAAAGAAGAATTTCTTATGCCAGTTCGTCACCTTAGTAGGAGTCCCTAATTTGAACCTACTAATCGGGGAAAGGTAAGCCCACCCCGTCGGGCCAAGCTTAGGTCTAAAAAACCTAAGAAAGGAATCCACAGTAGGCGTACCACCACGGCGGCTGACCTCCAAACAGAAGCCAACGACCTGCTTGATGGAAGGAGGTTGTAACTGACCTAACGGCAGTTGAAGCTCTTCTAAGAGCTCGGCAAAAAAACGATTTAAGGGAAACCGAAGACCGAAATGAAGATAGTCTTCATAAACGGTAAAAAAACCTACGGGAGGCGAACTACCCCTATCAACATCACGAGGCGGGAGCAGCTCAACTGACTCAGGAAATAAATAACGACGAGCCAAATCCTGCATATGTGACACAGACATGGTCGAGCCACATGCCAGTGAGGCATTGGACCCGACCAGCGGCAGGAATTCGATTTCTCGAAACGGCGGCGGAACTAGCATGCGTGTATATACATTTAGCCAAACCTTCGCCGGAAAAACCTTAGACGGCGAGGGCGAAATCTGTGCGCTAGCCTTACCAGTATCTACTTGGGAAAAAGAAGAATAATCCATTACAGGAAAGGTACTTACTTGTCAAAGTCTTTTTCTGACTACAAATCACCGGGAAATTGAACTGGGCGGCGGCGGCGGTTGCAGATTTTGAGGTCTAGGGTTTTCTCTCTCGCTTGCAATTAAAATCGATTGAGGGGGAAAAATATTTTTTAGCGTACGCTAGAAGCTTTTATAAGCGAAGGCACACCTTTTCAAATCCTGCCTCTCCGCCTGCCCCAACAGAAGAGTGACACGTATCCTACCTACCCTGACACCAACAGTCGTGCCTTTTCATATCACGACTATTCAAGCTCAACCTCGTCGAAACGAGGCGGTATGCAATACGACTTCGTCAAAATCATAAATTTCGACGGGGCATTGCAATTCAAGCTTGACCTCGTCGAAACGAGGCGGTATGCAATCGGACTTCGTCGAAATCATAAATTTCGACGGGGCATTGCAATTCAAGCTCGACCTCGTCGAAACGAGGCAGTATGTCGAAATCTTAATTTTAACGGGACTGCAATTCGAATTCGACCTCGCCAAAACGAGGCGGCATCGAAGCCTCAATCCCAAAAGGACGAAGCAATTTACACCTCCACACAAGGACCTCGCTTCTCCGACCTTTTGGGGGGGGATGTGATAGGATGTGGCCCAAAGGCCCAGATCAGCTCGGCCCATCCAAAGAAAAGCCCAATAACAAGTCAACAAAATCAGCCAACTGCCCCACGATTTCTCAACCACTCGCGATGGTCAGAGTGCAGACGGACATGCGAGAGCAGCGTCCATGATCTCTGAAGTCACCCGTGACTTCAACTCTCTATAAATAAAGCTATATTGTAAGATAGAAGGGGGATGATTATCGACTGTAGATTCACTAGCAAGAAAGACTCGAATAAAAACATCCTCTTTTCCTCCGTGGACGTAGATCTATCCAAAGATCGAACCACGTTAATTCTTGCGTTCTTAGTTTCCAATAAATCTCACCATCACGAAAACACTCTAAAATCAGCGATCGATCAATTACTAGTTTGAGAAATACTATATTGAATCAAGAGAGATGAACAAGTGAGGAAGATGATGAGTTTTCAAGTGATCACCATGGCTTCTTTGTTTGATACTTTTCCACTTGGAATTTCACAACTTATAAGGTGGGATAAGAAGACTATATTGCACCAGTCACTTGCAGGAATCTATATTGCAGGAATTGATTTTAGAAATTTCCTGGGATACAACGTGATCGGGAAAATTGACAATGAAACACAACTCAGTTGGTAAATCAGTTCACTTCCATTTAATAGGTTGGAGTTTCGAGTCACTTTCAGGTCGGAGGAAATGAGAAAACATTATTGAGAAAAAAAAAATGATAGTGACATTTTAATACTAGAAAAACATTAAATTAAGTAGTGAAAAGAAAAAAAATTAAAAGTAGCCAATTTCATTTTCATAAGTAAAAAAATAAATTCTAGCTATTAATTCTAGAGAGGGGGAGTGAATTCATTTTCTTTTTTTCCACTTGGAATTTCTCAACTTATATGGTGGGATAAGAAGACTATATTGCACTTGCACCGGTCACTTGCAGGAATCTATTTCAACTAGTAGTTGACTAAGTCTGCTTTCTTTTCTTTTCTTTTTTTTTTTAAGTCGTGAATTGAATTTAGAAATTTCTTAGATAGAGCATGATAGTGACAATTGACAACAAAGCATAACTTAATTGGTACAATTTCCTCCAACTGATAGTCAGAGTTTTGAGCCACCTTGAGATTGGGGGAAATGAGAAATTATTATTGATTTTTTTTAAAATATCGTGACAATTTAATACTAGCTTCTAAATTGAGAAAAACATTAAAGTAGTGAAAACGAAATTAAAATTAGCCACTTCCATTTTCATAAGTAAAAATAAATTCTAGCTATTAATTTAAAAAAGATAAAATAAAGCTATATTTACAGACAGAGGGAGTGATAATTGACTAATTGTTGACTATGGGTTGCAGCCTCAGAGTATCTCCAAAAGCTTAGGATTAAAAATAAAAAACAAAAAACAAAAATTCCGAATATGGGAAGAAGGAAAGAAACCCTAGCTTCTGCTTCATTTTCATCATCCTGTGTAGCACGAATAGTCGGTTTTCATTGTCGGTTCTTCGCTGGCTTGATTCATCTCTGCCCTCCTATCCACCGCGCGTTGTGCTGCAGATTTTTACAGAGTGAGTTGGATTATTGGAACACAATCATTTGGATTTACCATTCTTCAGCCTCTTAGGCGCCAGACTTAAATGTAAACATTCCTGAATGGTGCATATAATATAATGAAATATAATTATGAATACCTCAAAATAAATCATGTTATCTTTGTTTACAGTCTCTACATTTGAAGGCGTTTGTTTGTATTCTGTACTTCATTGTTGCTGTGATATGCATTGGAGTGGTAGGAAGTTATATGTATTTCTAATTTTCATTGTAGTTGTAATATGCATTTAAGTAGTAGGAGTCGACATCAAAAGTGAGCTCTACATAGGAGGAAACATAAACAACAATGGGAGAGCAAAAATATGAGAACTAACCTGAAGGAGTTCTGCATAATTCAAGCAGAACTAACCAAAATTTGAATTTTGAATAATGCGTTGTCAACGAGATTTACCAACTCTTAGCCACGCTCCCCAACTTTTATCAAAAAAGTCATGAAATATTTGAAAATTGGGAATCTAAATTGGCTTGTGTAGACATGATGTCTGTTTTGACTTTTTTGCAGCTATTGCAGCCAATTTTGGTGGCAAAATTATTGTGTATTCGATCATTAAGTATAGTAATAGATAGTTGTTTCGAACTTATTACGTTTTGCTGTAAATAACTGCTTATATAGTTATATACATATGTATCGGAACTAACTTCGTGCAGCAAACTTTAAAAGTCTAAACACTGTAAATGTGGCGGCAAAAAGAGAGGTCATAATTATGTTTAAATATGGTATATAGATACCCAATCAATGTTCTGTTCTTGAGTTTAGTACAGTTTTGTAGTATCCATTGAAAACTGCCGGTTAATAACTCAATTACATAAGGAAGATATTGATTTTGCTCATTGTTACAGTCTTACAGACATGGGTAAAGATGAAAGTTCACAAGCAAGTAGAAGAACCACAAGATCATCTTTGAATTCTACCACTCCAAACTCAAAAGCTCTGCACGAGGCTCGGAAGGCTAGTAACCTTTTGCAGCCGTTATCGATTAAAGATCTCGTGTTCCGTGGTGAATCTATAAGCCTTGATGAGTTGATCAATTTGTTTCCAGGAAGAAGAGCACAAATTCTTGAATTAGTCAAGTTTTTGGGGCCTTTGAATTCACACATAATTCCCTTATTTGTTGTCTATGGAGGTCCTTCAACAGGGAAGACGAGCACCGCGCTTAATATTACATGTTAAACTAATAAGTATTAACTTTAACATAAGTATTACAAGCACAACTAGAGGAGAATAACGATTCAAGCAATAATAATATCAATGCTGGCAGCATTGTTAAAATGGAGCAACGATACAGAATTAATTGAATCTGTAGCCCAACTCTCTTCCTCAACTGCTACCATATAAGCTGATTCAGATGGATATTCCGGAACATGAAGACGCTCAAGATCATCTTCCAACATTTGCAATACTTTATTCATTGACGGGCGATCATTCGGATTCATCTGTATACACCATAATGCAACTATTGTCATCTTTTGAATAAGATTCTTTGTACTCTCATTCTCTTCATTACCATTATTTTCCTTGGCCTTTTCGACATTGATGTCCTTGCCTTGGTTGAAGGATTCATATATCCAATGTGGGAAATACTTGGTAGACTCGTCAATACTCCCCCTCAACTCTCTGTTCAGACCTACCATTTCTATCAGCATCATTCCAAAACTATACACGTCAGCCTTGTAAGAAACTGCACCGATACTTCTGTTGATTAGCTCAGGAGCAACATAGCCTACGGTTCCTCTAGCGGCGGTCATGGTCACAGTGTCTTTCTCTAAGGAGCATAACTTGGCCAACCCAAAATCGGATACTTTTGGTACAAACTTATCGTCTAGGAGTATATTATGAGGTTTAATGTCAAAATGCAAGATCTGAATATCACAACCACGGTGCAAATACTCAATCCCTCGAGCCACTCCAATAGCAATCTTAAATTTCGTGTCCCAGTCCAAGATATATGTTTTTTCTCGGTTGAAAATGTACTTCTCAAGTGAACCATTTGACATGAAATCGAATACGAGCGCACGTTTGGATCTTTCCGCACAATATCCAACTAGTTGGACAACATTCACGTGATGGATCCTCCCGATGGTTCCAATTTCATTGATGAAATCTTGGCCCTTTGTTGTGCCCTTTCCAAGTAGTTTGACCGCTACATGATGGCCACTTCGGAGTTTTCCTTTGTAAACAGATCCAAAACCTCCTTCCCCGAGTTTTTCTCGAAAACATCTCGTCATCTTCTTTAAATCGGAATAGGAGTACCTAATTGGTGTTAGTTTGTTGTCACTTTGTAGGAAGCCCTCTATATCCTCGTACTCCGACATGCGCCTTCTTCGGAACTTGTATATCAAGAATCCCATTGCGCAAAGAAACCCAATGCCGAATCTTACTTTAAAGCCAACATCTGTCATCAAAACAAATTCAGAAAAATGTTGTAGTTCTTATATGGTTCTGGTATTTATACAGATACCAAAACATGACATCAACTCATAGTAGTATAATAGATTGAACCGCACCAATGATATGGTGAAAATCGCTGTGCTGCCCTGCAAGTAATCAACACAATCAAAGTAAGTTCAACATCTGAAAAAATCTCAATTCAGATTTTCTCCCACAGATCTCATCATCACTTGTTTCAATTATCTTTGTGTAAGAATCCTTACAGTCTCTCACAAAAACATAGTAAGAGGTGCCGAATCCGATGACGATCTTTGCTGGAATGCTCACCCCTGCAAACACAACAGCTGCAAATATTCTCGACAGAGTTTAATTAATTACTTCATTAGAATATATTGCCCTATATATATATAAGTAAATAATATTGTATATATAATAAATTAAGAGCGCACCAGCTACGAGCATAAAAATCATGAGATAGCCTGCTGATGGACCTGATGAACAATGGAAAATACAAGACAAGTTTAATTTTCAGACACTCTTTTAATTTTATAAACTTGCATATTAAAAAAAACTGTCAATTAATTTTACCTTCAGGTGGTCTGAATGAGTACATAACGTTTTCTGCGTCATTTCCAGATTACAAAAATGGAAAGAAATAGATAAGTAAATAAAAGCATGAGCATATATAAAAATGGAATTGTAAAGCACTCTAAACAGTCTTACCCCACTTGTATTGGAGACCTGAAGGAGAATGAGTCTTGTTACAGATAATAAGGCCATCCGACCCTATAGTAGGAGAACAACCAGATCTGCATTCGCCACACACAAAACTCAACAAAAGCAGATAAAATCCATAAAACAGGAATTCATGAATTTCCGAGACCGATACAATATCGTTCAAATCTGTGAAATTCCAAGATGTTGCAAGTGTGGCTTCTACTGTGCACATATAGTCCACATCTGTGGGGTAAATCACCCAGCCTTTAGGTAAGTATGTGTATGAGTGCCTTCCTCACAATCTCTAACTTGGGTGAAGAGGGAAGAGTTCTGCAGCCGATAGGCGCAGCTTATGAAATTAATGCGACCAACTATGCTACTTCCGAAGGAGTAAGGATCCCAAAGCAAATCCCAGTCTGCAGAAGAAGAAAAATATTTGCATATGCTGTTGCTGCTGATGTTGTTGGTGGGAATATAAGAGAGCCTGATGCTGTAGTCGTGGTAATTGATTTCTCTCACATAGTATCTATGAGAGTTTATATAAAATGTGGCGACGTCGTTTTCGCAAGCTAATTCAGCACGGGGTTCGCCATCGCCGCAGTTGTTGGGATCATTCTTGAGGCGGAAAGGGTAGCTAATGTTGGGAATAAGCCCGCACGAATTCGAAGAAGGGCTGCAGTTTGCATTTGAGAGAATGAAGAGAGATGAACAAGTGAGGAAGATGATGAGTTTTTCAGTGATCACCATGGCTTCTTTAATTTGTTTCAGACTTTTCCACTTGGAATTTCACTACTTATAAGGGATAAGAAGATGATTATATATAATAATATTGCATGCACCGGTCGCAGGAATCCATTTCAACTAGTTGACTAAGTCTGTATTAATATCCATTTTCTTTTGTTTGGTCAGGAAATTGATTTTCGAAATTTCGTGGATACAACATGATCGTGACAATTTGATCTCCCTTCCGCTCCCCCTTGTATAAAGTAATAGTAACATTTTTGTGGCATGAGATTATATTTATTATTTAATGTTTTAGATTTAGTTTTTGAAAGATTTTGGAAATCAATATTTAATTATACATAGTTAAAATTTAATAATTTTATTTTCTGATATTATTTTTTTGCTATTTTTTTTTAATTGGGCTAAAAATTTATATTTTAAGAAATACTCCTTTATAAAAGGGTGAACTTTAGATATACCCAAAATAAATAAATGTATAAGTTTTATACCCATAAGTTTAAAAGTATAAGTTTTATACCCAAAATCAAATGAAAAGACAAGAATAACCTCTATCTTTATTCACATTCAAAATAAAACAAAAAGAAAGTGGGCCCCCACTTTATAATTTATTCTTAAAATTAAAAACATACCTACCCCACCACCCACACCTCATTCTCACATCGGCTCTCTCACTCTCACGCTCTCAATTTCCCAAACCGTGAACCCTACCCTTTTTTTTTTTTCTTTCTCAACCGTGAGGCTTAGCCAGCGCCGGAGATAACAAGCAAAATAATATCCGATAACGAGCATATTTCCGGTCACAGCCACGAAGCCGATGAAGGTCCGTCACAGCCACGTCGCCGACTTCCGACGAGGGAAGAACGGGAAAACATTCCCGATCCGCCGGCGCCGGTTAGTAAATTTTTTAGGATTTTTTTTTTAAAATTTACAGTTTTTACTTGAATGTTTAGTTTTTTTTGGTGAATTTTAAGCATGTTTATAGTTTTATGATTTTAGAATAAAATTAGAATTATAATGTGTTTATTTCCTTCGATTTGTTTGTGGGTTCGAATTCATGAATTTGTATGCATAAATCTGCAAAATCTGGAAAATAGATCTGTAGAAGATGAAGTTAAATTCCCGTCTCACGGTTTGATTTAAGGGAAACCGTGATGCCCACAGTTTGGATACATTTTAAACCGTGAGCTTTACTTTTAACGGTCACGATTTTAACCAAACCGTGAGCTTACGGTTAGATTCAAACCGTGAGCTCCACGTGGCTTAAGTCGAACCATTAAAAGTAATGTTCACGGTTAAAAATGAAATGTAACCGTGAGACCTCACGGTTTCGCTTATGTTTTAACCGTGAGAAGTTTTTTTTGTGTGCAGAATTTGTGATTTTTCTAATTAATTAATTCGCGCTTTTTGTTTTGTTAACATCGGGACTATGCTATTCCGTCGATCGTAAATCAGATTAGGAATATTGGTGGAGAAGAATTGCGTAGGCAATTCAGCGAGGTATCTCCTTTCGCCCGGTTGTGCACGATGAGGAAGAACGGCAATGCGAAACGTGCCTTGCACGAGCTGTCATCCCGGGAGCTATGGAGGGGCGACGAACATGAATTCGAAAGGCTGTTTCATGTGGGTGGCCAGGATATTCAGTTTGGGCCTGAAGAATTCTGCCTCGTCACCGGATTAATATTCTGTGAGTCGTCCTTTAATCCTCACGGCAATAACCACATCATCCCAACTACGAGCCTCTACCATACTTACTACGGCGCCAATGGAGTTAAGGTGAAAGTGAAATAATTGTGGAAGGATTTTACTGATGCGTCTCGAGTTATAGGGACGTCGGATCAATACTTGAAGGCCGCCAACATTCTTTGCTACTACTAGTTGATATTGTGTAGAGACTATGATAGAAACATTGATGATTGGGTGTGGACGTTGGCCGAGGATCTAGAGCGATGGGGGACTTTTCCGTGGGGATCATGGGGGTTCCAAATAATGTGCCACCAGCTCGGAGTGGCAAAGAAGGACCCTAAAGAAATTGGAGGCAAATGTACTTCTATTACCTACCATTTATATGGTCCCGTCTGGGCGTTGTATTTTTGGGCATTCGAGGCCATTCCAAGTTTAGGGGAGAAGTGTGGTAGACGCTTGAACAACCACCAATATCCCCGACTAAAGCAATGGGAAATGGATGGCTCGACCGATGATTTTGTTGATTTTTTCAACAATCCAAGGGTACGTCATTATTCTCTTTTTACTCAATCACTAATATTATCCGTGAGGTTTAATTTCTTTAATCAATATTAGGGTGAATTAATTGAAGTTGTTTTATTTTTATTTAATTTGATTAATTCTCGCATATATTCTGAAATTAAATTTGTAATTTAAGTCACACGGTTGATTTTTTTTAAAACCGTGAGATCCACGATTTGATTTAACAGAGACCGTGAGATCTCACGGTTTGATTCTTAATAGAGAACCTCACGGTTTGATTAAGGATTTGACCGTGAGGTCACGGTTAAATTTGAGTTCGAACCGTGAGATGCACTTTCCACGGTTCGAACTCAAATTTAATCGTGAGCTCACGGTCAAATCCTTAGTCAAACCGTGATAAACCGTGATTTTTTGGTGTATTTATGTAATTATATTATTATTATTTTTTTAATTGTTATGTTTTTTTTTGCAGCTCCTAGTCAACCCCACGCTCGAACCCAATGCTGAGGAAATGACGTCGTTTTATTTTCTGAGCCTTTTCGAGAATGAAGACCCATTGATGGTTCGATTTCAGACGTTTACGCGCCATTCGTGGAAGAAAGCGCCTCCAGCCCAGAGGCAATCGAGGGAAGCCAGAGGTATGGCAAGAGTGATCGAACGGCTGAGGTGTCGAGATGTTAGGGATGTAGTCCCCGGTCGTGGTCGCCAACCTCGTGCCACAAGGGCAAATTCTGATGGTGGACGTCCTCTCCAAGTCCAAAGGGCTCGTCCCACTACGTCAAAGAGGCCGCGTGTCGATACTTCTATCCCCGATCGGTCCTCGGGCCTCGTTTGCTGTGTGCATGGGCATCCGTGCCCCTGAGGATGTGATAACGACGCGTGGGCCGACAAGTTCATGGAGAGATTGGCCCAAGACTAGTCGGACACCGGGGTGATGGCTCGTATCGCCAAGTCCATAGCAGGGCACCTCAAGGGGATCTTCGGAAGTTGGGGAGTTCCTCGAACCGTGGCGCTCAATCTCATCATCGAGCACCGTCACATGCCAGCAACGTGCCCTCTGGTGGACGGCATTCTGGTGACCGGGCCCAGGGAGATCGAGACGATCAGGAAGCTCCCTACATTGAGTACATGCCACCTACCCCCAGGCTGCTCCGGGTTTTGAGCACATGGTCGGCTTTGTTACGGAGCCGGTAGAACGTGAGAGATCAAGGATGCCTCCGGTTCGAGAGGCTGAGGTCCATGACGAGGAGTCCTCGCACTCGTCTTATTACCAGGAGATTGATACGATACCACTGGATGATTGGGTGCATCCCGTACTGCAGCATGTGCAGCTTCATCCTTAGTCGATTCCCGTTCCGGAGATGCAGCAGAGGAACGCCGGTGAGTAGAGTGATGCCGAGTTTGACGTGGGAGGAGAGATGCCTATGCGTCGCAATCGTGTTGGGGGACGGGATGTGAGGCCATCGGCTACTTTACAGAGCCTATTAGTGCCGAATATCGTCACACCGTACTTTGGCTCATCGATCAAGGAGCTGTATCAGATATTCAGAGCAAGCGGGCCGGAACACCGTCGTTTGGAACAAGCAGGACCCGCCACATAAGATGACGCATCTCTTGTTCGATCAGATTGAACATCCTGAGATCATGTTCAGCGCTGAGGTACCTCACACGTCCTTATTTGGTGTTTTTATTATTTTTGATAAATTGTCGTTGTTGGGAACCTTTTTCTTTGAACTAAGTTTTGATAATGCTATTAGAAACCACACTTAGACAATAGATTTTAAGTGGAACAGACTGGTCTCCGTGTTTGGATCAGTCAAGCTCAACCCGGACAGGTTGCTATGTAAAGGTCAAGGTTGGTAGTGCAACCTTGTACCTAATCTACTCAAACCTGTTATAATGTTCCTTTATGTAATCTATCTATGTAATCAGCTCTAACCATACTCGAAGATTTCTTGCGAAGATTACAGAAGACTGAAGACAGTTCGAGGTATAGGAAGCTCGACCTGCAAAGTCCAACCTGAGCTGTGGCTGAGGAACCTGTCCTCAACTCAACGACTATAATTGTGTCAGTGTACGGTTCTGCATATCCTGACACATACAACGGCTCTATTTCAAATGCTTCTCTATAAATACCTCAAGTCATTCCAGAAAGAATCGTGTGCTTACTAGAACACAACCCACACTCTCACTACCATCACTGTTGATATTCAGTGTAGTTGATAGAGTTGTATTTTCCTAACGACGATAGCTTTTCACAGCTTTCTAGTTTGGATATCAGTGCTAGTTGTTTAGCATTAGTAAGATCGTATGTAAGTTTGTATGTAAAGTTAGAAGAGACACGACTCAAGAATCGTGCTAGATTCAGTCTAAAGAGAGACTTGAATTTGGACTGGAACCTCCACCAGTGTTAAAAGGAGCGAAATCTCAAATTAAGGGATTACAGATTCGACGGGATCTGGCGTGGACGTAGGAGCTGTTTACTCCGAACTACGATAAAAACTCCTCGTATGTCTTTCTTACTGTTATCTTTATTTACACAGTTTGCATGTTCATAACCTGCACCACTGCAACCTGTCTTGCATAAACTGTTGCTGAACTGAAGTCTTTTTGGAAACTGTTTTGAAAACTGCAAGCCAACCTTTCCATCAAACTTCTGCACGTAGGTTAGTTTTGCAAGCTCAGCAGTTTACTGATTGAGCTGGAAAAACTAAACTGCTCTGATATACTGTAGTGACGACTCAGTAAGATCAATCTGTTTTGAAAAATCAAAACTGTTGGCTAATTGGTGTATTCCCCCCCCCCCCATACACCAATATCTATTTATCGGGACCTACAAGTGGTATCAGAGCGGTGGTTCTTTTGACCACTGCTTCTGTATACTAGAAGCTTTTTATGCTTTAGTGTCAAATTGAACTAGATCTCTGTGTCTGCGAACTGCGCATATATAAACTGTCAATATGGAAGCTTCACTTCTCCGTGTCTGTGAAGATTTTTCTATACAGGGATATGAAGACTGGAGTTTTCGAATAAAGATGTACCTCCAAGCTCATCATGTGCTGATGTGGGATGTCATCGAGAATGGTCCAACACCAATCTACGAACCCTATGAAACTGATGTAACTGGAGATAAAGCTTCTGAAGCAACATATGTGCCAAAGATCAAAGATCCCAGAAAATACACAAGTGAAGAAAGAAAAGAGGCTGGACTTGACAGCTTCGCAAAAGGATTAATCTCGAGCACAGTTAAGGGCGTCCACCTGGCCAAGATAAGAAATCTTGGAACTGCCAAGACACCTTAAAAGCAATAAGCCTTGGATCAACAGAGATGCTGGAAAATAAGCTGTCAGTGGCATGCAGTAAATTCGAAGAATTCAAAATGCAGCCAATGGAGACCATTGATCAGCTCAAGAATAGATTCAAAATGATCACTTTGGAGATCGCAGCTCTCAAGAAAGATAAATATACACAGCGCGAACTCAATCTCAAAGTAATCCAATCTCTTCCAGCAAGCTGGCATGTGTGCAACGCCATGCACCGCGGCAGGTCGGATATCAGCAACCTGTCAACCGAGCAACTGTTTGATCTGCTCATCGGGAATGAGTTTGAAATTATCAGACTGCACGGGTCAGAACAAGCATCTTCAAGCAAGAAGACTAAACCCGAAAAGAAAGAAAAAGATGCTGCATTCAAAGCTGCATCAATTATAGAAGAAAGAGCAATCCCAAAAGATCTATGCTCTAAAATGGAAAAATTGTTGAAGGACTATGCACTTATGGCTAGAAGGAATGAAAAGCTTGAAAAACGTTTCAACAAATTCCGCAAATATCACAAAGATTTCAAGAGAAATCAAACCACCTCTTCTTCCGACAAGAAAGGTGAAGGTATATCAAAACCCTCTAAATTCAATTCTTCTAACACTCCCACGAGTGGTTGTTTTGAATGTGGCAGACCAGATCACTATAAGTCAGACTGCCCAGACTTATCAAAGGCTGAACGCGAAGAGCTCCGCGCAAAAAGAGATCAAAATCTTAAGGAGCAGCGCAACGCCATGATCGCAGCTGAGGAAGAGGCCAAAGCTGTTGCCACATTATCAGACTCAACCTCCTCCGACGAAGATGACGATGATAAATTGGATGAGGAGGAATGTCGATTAGCTGATGAAGAACTTGAATATGAGGAATGCTTCATGGGAAAAGATCTCGATCTTGTTCAAAACAAGGTTGATACTAAAACCTCTTTTTCATATTCAGCTAACCCTGAACATGCAGGTATTGAGACACCTGAAATGCCAACGTATGAAGAGTTTCAACAACAGCTTGATGACTACAAGAAGCTCTCAGAAATGTTCAAACAAGTAGTCATAAAAGGATCCAAGCTGGAGGGTGAAAACTTGAAACTTAAAGCTGCTTTAGATGAAAGCTTCACTCCATATGATGAAGCAAAAGAAAAGGAGATTGAAACCCTAAAAGTCCAAATGGGTAAATCAGCTTTAAGGGAAGAAAACCTTAAAGAAATGCTCACTAAAAGGGACAGTGAGATCAACAAACTGAATGGACAACTTGCAGATCTCTCAAATGAGCATGAGAAGTTGTTGCAGAAAGAGCTCAAGCTTCAACAAGTCCTAATGAGAATGAACAAAAATGGTGAAAAGCTTGAAGTCTTGCAAGCTGCCCAGAGACCTGCTCAGATAAAGTTTGGCATCGGATTCCATGGTCAAACCAGCGGAATCAAGGATAAAGAGAAGGTCCTGTTCGTAAAAGAAAAAGGATTGACTGAAGGCAAAGCTCATCACACTCTGCTAGATAAACAAATCAAATTGAAGAATCCAGCCCGGCAACCTCAAGCAATCCTGATAAAAGAGCATGGAAAGCCCATCAGGAAACAGCAGCTAAGGCCGCCAGTAGAACAGCAAAAGGTTATGCGACCTAGGAACTGCATAGTCAACCTGCGTATCAAAAAGGAAGCCAACCTACTCAAAGAAAAGTGCAAACTGCTAACAAAGGAAAAGCAGTTTCTCAACCGAAAACTGCTCGACCACAACGAAACTACTATGAGCAGTGGCCAAACCAACAGAGACTTGACAATGAAGGTTACTGGTACAACCATCATTGGTACCAATATCCTGAGCTGTCAAGTATGCATTATCAATTTCCACACGGAAGTGGATTTGGAAATGATCGCTGCAGATGTGGATATATGGAGCAGTGCTATCGAAATAATCACTATCAACCTGCTCATTACCAACTGCAAACTGCATACTCAAATGGAACCTACTCAAATGTGCAACGGACCAAGCCACGAGTAAACAAGAGTTTCCAAAGGAAGAAGCTTGGAAACCAAGTTGCCAAATCTCAACCTGCTAACAAAGCACCCAAATTCATATGGGTTGCTAAAACTGTCTAATTGCAGGATGGGAAAACTCAAAGGAGAATGCGAGCAGCTCGCGGCACGGTCTGGATCATTGACAGTGGATGCACAACGCACATGACCTGCGACAGAAGCTTGCTTACAAACTTCATCGAATGTGACGGACCTCTAGTCGCTTTTGGAGGAGACTCTAAAGGGAAAACAAGAGGCTACAGTAATCTAATTATTGGTAAAACAACAATATCTAAGGTCACTTATGTTGAAGGTTTAAACCATAATCTCTTTTCTGTAAGCCAGTTCTGCTCTAACGGAAAAAGAGTAGAGTTTTCTGCTAACAAGTGTGCTATAAAGAACAAGGAAGGAGAAGAAATTCTTCTTACCGGTATTTTGCAGGATAACTTGTACATAGTACAATGGTCAGATGAAAAAGAAACATGTCTGGTCACCAAATCTGCACCTGAAATAAGCTGGCTATGGCACAAGAGACTGTGTCACTTAAACTTCAAAGCCATCAACAAACTTGCTCGCAAGAAGCTCGCAGATGACCTTCCAGATCAAGTCTACTACAAAGATCATGTTTGTGAGGCCTGTCAAGCTGGAAAGCAGATCAAATCATCATTCCCAAGCATTGCAGCTCACAACACAAGTGGAATCTTGGAATTACTCCACATGGATTTATTTGGTCCAGTAACTCCTAGAAGCATTAACGGTAAAAAGTATACTCTTGTTATTATTGATGATTACTCACAATATACTTGGGTTATTTTCTTACATAAGAAGAAGGAGACACTAGTGGAGCTACCTGCGCTACTCACCAAACTATCAAATATGAAGAACAAAAGTGTGATTTCAATCAGATCCGATCGCGGAACAGAATTTCTTAATCATATGATTGAATCATACTGCACCAAAAGTGGAATTACTCATCAAACTTCAGCAGCTCGCACACCTCAACAGAATGGTGTTGTTGAACGACGCAACAAATCACTAAAGGAAGCAGCTCGCACAATGCTGAATGAAACCAATCTTCCTAAGAAGTTTTGGGCGGAAGCAATCAACACAGCTTGCTACACTCAGAACAGATCAGTCATTCATTCAAGACATGGAAAGACTCCATACGAGCTGTGGAAAGATAAGAAACCTCGATTTAAATATCTTAAATCTTTTGGTTGTGTGTGTTACATTCATAACAATGAGAAATCACAGTTGAAAACTTTTGATAGCAAAGTAGATCCAGGAATATTTTTAGGATATTCAGAGATCAGCAAAGCTTTCAGAGTTTTTAACAAGAAAACTCATATTGTGGAAGTAACCCCACATGTTGTTTTTGATGAATCTATTTGTGAGTACATGGAGACCCAACCGGATGAAAGTACAGGTGCAAGTCAAAATCAAATAGGCTCCAACACGCAGTTTCGAGATGAAATACTAATATGGAGTCCAACCGACTTGGAAGAAGAAGAAGCTCAGCCTGTACAAGATTCTAATTCACAAAATCCATCCATTCAGCAAGGGGGAACAAACCAAGGGGGAACCGAAACTCTTCCAACCAGCTCCTCTTCAACTGATCCAGAAACTCCAATAGAACCTGCAGTCAATGCAAAATTGTCAGTGGATCAGCTTGCTGAACAACTTCAACAGCTTAACCCCTTCACTCCTCAACCTCTACCTGAGTTTGAAGATCCCATACCAAACCCTGAACCAATTCTCACAGAAGAAGAAATCTCTCATCGAAGGAGATGGGTCGATGCTCATCCTGAAGATCTCATTGTTGGGAACCCAAGGGCAGGTGTGAAGACAAGGAGACAGTTAGGTGAAAGCTGTCTACTAAGCTGTTATCTATCCTACTCTGAACCCAAAACTGTTGAAGAAGCTCTTGCCGACCACGACTGGGTTACAGCCATGCAAGAGGAACTCAATGAGTTTAAAAGAAATGAAGTATGATCACTAGTTGATCGTCCTACACATCAAGGAGTGATTAATGTAAAATGGGTGTTTAGGAACAAGAAAGATGAGAATGCTGAAGTAATCAGAAATAAGGCAAGATTAGTTGCCAAAGGTTACTGTCAACAAGAAAGAATAGACTATGATGAGACCTACGCACCAGTAGCAAGATTAGAAGCCATAAGATTGTTTCTAGCATATGCAGCTCATCAAAGATTCAAAGTCTACCAAATGGACGTGAAGAGTGCTTTCCTCAACGGAATCCTTGGAGAAGAAGTTTACGTTGAACAACCTCCAGGTTTTGAGGAAGCAGGTCCAGAGAAAGTTTACAAACTGCACAAAGCAGTATATGGTTTGAAACAAGCTCCCAGAGCTTGGTATGAAACGTTGTGTACATTCTTACTGCATTCTGGTTTTAAAAGAGGATCAGTCGACAGAACATTATTTAATTTCAAGTACAAGGATGATATTCTTCTTGTACAAATTTATGTTGATGACATTATTTTTAGATCTAGGTCAAAATTTCTATGTGACAGGTTTGGAGAACTCATGAAGTGTGAGTACAAAATGTCCATGATGGGGGAGATGAACTTCTTCCTCGGCCTACAAGTCAAGCAATCTGAGGATGGTATCTTTATTTGTCAATCCAAGTATGCTAACGAGCTGGCAACCAAATTTGGTGTCCAAGATAGCAGACCTCTGAAGATTCCAATGATTGCAAATGGCAAGATGGATCCAGATTCTGAAGGAAAACCTGCCAGCATAACTTTGTACAGGGGAATTATTGGTTCTTTACTTTATATTACTGCAAGTCGACCTGACATTTCTTTTGCAGTTGGAATATGTGCTCGGTATCAAGCTAATCCAAAGGAATCTCATCTAGAAGCAGCCAAGAAAATTCTTAGATACGTCAAGGGAACTAACTTGTGATGATAATTTTGAACTAACTGGCTATGCAGATGCAGATTATGGAGGATGCAAACTGGATAGAAAGTCCACATCAGGGACCTGTCAGTTTCTTGGAAGCAAGTTAATCTCTTGGTTTTCAAAGAAGCAAACTTCAGTTGCTACTTCAACAACAGAAGCTGAGTACATGGCAACAACAAGCTGTTGCGCACAGATTCTTTGGTTGAAACAACAACTCAAAGATTATGATGTCACTGTTCGAAAAGTTCCCATCTTTTATGACAACACAAGCGCTATAACACTCACTGTGAATCCTATCTATCACACCAGATGCAAGCATATTGATATAAGGCATCACTTCATAAGAGATCACGTGGAAAAACAAGATATAACAGTTGAGAAAATCCATACTGACATCCAAAGAGCCGATATTCTAACAAAACCTCTCATGGAAGAGAGATTCAAAATGCTGTGTGGAAAGCTTGGAATGCTCAGAATGGATACACAGCCTAAGTCAGAGAATGGCAGTAGTTAGCTAGTACAGAACAGCCAAAGACAGACAGACTTGGAAACTGCAGCTCACGAGAAGCAGTTAGGTGACACGCAGCTTGAAGCCACAAACTGCGTTGAAAGTCAACAATCACCGGTCAACCTTTAAGGGGGAACTGGAGATATCGTATCAATCTCCATTTAAATCTTAGCAGAACTTATTATTTCCTCTTCCCACATATTTTGTCATATATATTTTGTTTAAAATCTTTTTACTGTTAAGAATTTGAAAAGTTTTTCACGAAAAACTAGGAATTTACGTCTATCAAATCTTGACCGTTGGAGGTCTATAAATAGAAAGAAAATTCTTGATCTCATTACGCGTTTCTTGAAATCCTTTGAAATCACATTTCAAAATTTTTTTCACTCTCTCTGAGAAATTTCTTTCGTTCTTTCATCTTCATAAACTCAGAAATTCATAATCCTTACCCTCTCTCTGCAAAAATGTCTACAGATTCATTGAATGCTCAAGTGAAGAAAGCAAACCCTCTCATCTTCTTTGAGAAGGTTGTTGTGTTAGACTCATATGGATACAGAGGTTTGGATCAGATGATTGAGGCTATCACCCAATGTGATGGTTTCTTCAACATCATCACTCAACATCCACGAATGACGCTACCGGAAAATGTTGCTTATTTGCTGTGTTCTATGGAATCAATGGCCGGAGACCCCGCAACGACAACTTTTCTCGTCAACAGCGAAGAAGAGCGGCGTCATCTTCTTCCACTTGTCCTTCAAACCTACAGCTTATCGGATACAGGGGCTATCACAAAGGTTGGTGATGTGCCCATGGAAACTGTCAACGATGTATATCAACAAGCTCTGTTTGAGCCCAAGAAGATTTATGATCAGAGAACTTTCAACCGCCACGACCTGATGTCTGAGTACAGATTTCTGTTCGAGTTCATTCACAATGTGTTCTTCTCCTACCTAGGCTCGAACGAATTTGTCACTCTGTCAAAGTTTAAACTACTAACTGCTGTGGTGAAGCAGTTAAATGTTAACTGGGCCAGGTTGCTAGTCAACCTGTTCATCAAGGAAGCCGCAGAGCTACCTGCTAGGATCAAGGCCAACATGCAACTTCGTCATGGCACCAAGCTCTCTATCATTCTGCAAAGAACGCTTACAAATCGCGTATGGCGTGTCTGCACTGGATTTCCTGACGACAAGCTGGTTCCTCACACCTGCAACCAGTTGATCATGATTCTTGGCATCTTGCCTCACAAGATCAACAAGGCCAAAGGCGCAGCCAAGCGTCTGCTCACAGAAATGCGTGACTCAAAGGTAGATGTAGCTGAAGAAGAAGATTATAGCAGTGAGAATGATGAAGAAGAAGGCGTCCAGGCTGAGTCAGTCAGAAAAGGAAAGAGGAAGCTGGAGGATCTGCAATCTGCGCCCTCTCAGAAGCGCACCACTCGATCTATAGCAGCAACCTTTGTGGAGGCAGATCTCACACCACCTGCTACTACAACGCAACCTGCCTCTCCACAGGTTGGAGTGAAACCTGCTGGCGAACAGTCCCCTCCAGGCACCCCTCCAGGTTTCCCGTCCAAAGCTCAGTCCCAAGTTCCTGTCACAGCAGCTCCTACATCCTCTCTCAACAGCTCCATAGCAGTAGACCAGATGTTATCCTTTTACAAAGCGGAGTTTCTTAAGATGTCTCGAAGGATTAACATGTTGGAACTGGAGAGCAAGCTGTACATTGATGAAAAGGTTGCAGCCTTGCAATCTGAGAACGCCAAGCTGTGGGAATTCATCAAAGCTCACATTGGTGAAAAGGATGCACAAGAGCAGTTCACAAAGGACAGATGACAGTCCAGCTAGATAAAAGCTATGAACTCATAAACAGTGGAACCTGTTTGATCAGAAACTGTGAATAAAACAGTTTGTATAGGGAAGTGTAATGGACGACCTGTATCAGTCTCCATTTTTTTATTAAGTTCTATATATGTCAATGATATGCCTTAATATTTCAAATATTCAAATTTCAATAACATATCTCTTGTTTCACTTGATCATATATATACCTTATCAATCATTTTCATTTATTGAAGCATGTGTTTTGTTATTTATTGAAATCTTTGTTAAGGATATTCTGACACATTACTTAACATTCTTGCTTTACTTTCCATATATGTAAAAAGGCGCATGCAAAGTATCAAATCCGCATTTAATGCGAGGTGACGGTTGAGTGTTAGGGTAGTGCGAGTGGGATACACAACCAACCCCACGCGCCCATTATCTCACGGACTTCCAGGGATTCAATCCCATCCGTTGAACGATTGATATGCTTCAATCTCAACCGCCCGCTTTATCTTTTATATATATTCATATAACTGTGCATCGTCGTTCTCAATTCAATTTCTGCATTCTTCCGCCATTTTTCTCTGCAACTCTCTTTTAAAATTTCACATTCACGACTCTCATTTATACGTTCTTGAAATGGCAGGAGAATCCACGTCTCAAACTCTTCCACAAACAACGGAACAGAAGATTCAGTATTTACAGCAGTACATTCTCACAGAGCCTGCAGCAAATCTCTCTACCTATGATTACGCCGGCTTGAACGAGATGCACTCCGCCATCCAGGAAGCGGACGGATTTTTTAAGATTATCACTAATGAGCCAAGATTCTGGCTGCCGCAGCAAGTCACGATATTCTTTCTATCGTACTTTTGCCCGGACGATGTCGCCTCCGCTCAATTCTACCTTCCTGTTCCTGGTGTGCCCGACGAGCCTATTCCGATCCTCCCGCTCATCTCTCGAACCTATGGCATTGCTGATTCAGGATCTGTGGAGATTCTGTATCACAAGCCAATGGGGTTAATTTTGGACGTTCCGGATGCAGATCTGGAAGCAGTTTACCAGAAAGCTCTAATGCAGCCCGCAGCCAAGTATGATGGAAGGAGGTTCTCGCGCCCTCTGCTGAGACCTGCGTACAGAGCTCTCTTCAACTTCATTCACAAAGTCTTCCTTAGTTACTCTGGTAACCACGACGCTGTCACTCCAGCGAAGTTTAGAGTGATGACTGCAATCGTGCAGCGTCTAAACGTGAACTGGGCCTGATTTCTCCTCGAGCTCCTCAATGAAGAAGTCAAGCAGCTCTCGATCACTTATGAAGGCGACGTGCTGACCGAATTCCGCATTGCCAGGAATCTGCGCCTAGGCACCAAGATCTGCTCGCTCATTCACTGTCTCCACCCCAACCTCAACTGGAGTGGAATGACTCATTTCAACAAGGAAAAAGTCCCCAAGGACCAGAAGCAGCTCGAATTAATAATTGGTGTCGACATGACCGTCTTTGCCAAGAATGATGATGTGGTGAAGCCGTTCCTGTACGACATGGGACGTTCTAACCCAGCTTGGGTACCTCCAGAACAGCATGACTTTCGGAGAAAGAGGCAGCTTGCCCCTAGTAAGCAGCTTGACAGACCAGCCAAGTCTGTGCGTATCAAATCTCCAACTCCAATATCTTGCAGGTTGCATACGGAGTTTGCTACCATAGAAGTTCAGCACCAACCTGCTCGCCAAACCTTCGAAGACATCCCGGAACAGACAGTTCTTGAAGCACAGGTTTCAATACCTGTACCCTCTGTTCATGATATCTTCCAGTCAACAGCTTCGGAGCTAGCTGGCCAAAGCCACAACGAATCTCAACCGGAGGGTGACACCGA
Source organism: Mentha longifolia (assembly GCA_001642375.2). NCBI lineage: Eukaryota > Viridiplantae > Streptophyta > Magnoliopsida > Lamiales > Lamiaceae > Mentha > Mentha longifolia. The sequence goes on along the minus strand of CM038111.1, from coordinate 11,880,932 downwards.
TATCGAGGAAGAAAATCTTGAGACCTCCATCGTCATCCACCAGTAGTCCGGTGAAGCTTCTCATCATCACAGCTCGCCTCCAGAGCTTGACCTCCATCTTATCCTTTCATCCGATGATGATGATGTAGAAGAAGATCCGATTAAGACTGCAGCTGCCATGTTGGTCAACTCCATCGAGATCAACACTGAGAAGACTGTCATGGAGTCTTTTCCCGGAATTGATCTCACACCCGAGACCAGGCAGTTGGCAATTCGGCTACGTGCTCTGCTCGATGGGAAGGATAGATCTTACTGTGACTTGAAGTCCATCTTCCTTATTCACCCCATCGAACAACTAGAGGTTGAAGAGCACAACATTGGGAAGTATTTTGGCTATGCTTCCATTCCTGAAGCTCGCGATTGCTTCAAGAAGTTCGTCCTCTCTAGGATGAAGAGAGATGCCAAGGTACTCAATGTTGACTTGAAACCTTTCTACTCTCACGATCACGACTCTTACAATTACAGGTTTCTGGAGGATGAAGAATTCAGTCCAATTCCTTCTCCATCCCAGAACAGCGGAGACGTAGTGTCCGATCATGATCGTATACCGGTCTACTCTGTAGCAACCGCAGGAACTCCTCTCACTGTTGTGCAAGAAGATTTGAAGAAATTCATTATTGAGGAAGTTTCCAAGGTGAAGGCCACCGAGGTTGCTGAACACTAGAAGATTGCGGACCAAATCGAAGCCATGGACAAAGCAGCATCTGCCATGCTGGCAAACTGATCGCCTAACTATTTAAGCACCCACAAGTGTATGGGGCTATCGTAGATAGTGGTGAGCAAGGTCGTATCCACGGAGACTAGTTCGAAATACCTATGAGTACCACTACTATGTTGCTTTAATCTATTTAAACTCCGAATTATCAAGGAATTAACTAAAACTAAAGTACTTCAAATAAATAAAACAAAACAAAATAAATGGGCAAACAATGGAGAGAATGGATATGAAGATATTCTAGGGTAGACTCAATGGGTTTGCAAATGGAACTCACTCTACTTAATCAACCTATGGTTTGAATTCAACTATCTAGGATGATCTCTTGTTCGCTTTAGCCCCCTCCCGGATGACTAAAACCGTTGATTACAAGCTAGCTTTGTCGTCCCCAACTAAAGTCTAGCCTATAACTCCTAAAGGCCCCTAGGATCAATAGCCCTCACAAAAACTCTCAACCTCCCGGTTTATTGAGTCGTTGTGCCTCATGTTCCTATTCAAGTGTCAATTCTCATCTCCCGAATTTTGAATCAACAAAATAGACATGTATAAATGGTGATCAAGCATTTAAACATACATACAAACCAAGAGCATAAGGAGATGAAGCAATCAAACCATAGAATTGAAATAAGTAAAGCTAATCCATTACAAATCCATATTGTCAAATCCCTAGAATATGAGATCTTAGCTACTCATGCCCATGGAAGCAAAAATCCCAACATAAAAGATAAACATGATCAAAAAAACAAGATAACAAGAATTCATAGACAAATCCTTGATCTTGAGCTCCAATCTTGAAATCCTTGATGTCTTCTTCTCCAACTCTCCAAAGCAAGCTTTCTCCCTCTTGGCCTAGGTGGGTGAAGGTGGAAGATGGAGGTGTAGAGATTTAGTGTGTGTAGTGTGTGTAGATGGAGGCCAAGTGAGAGATCTACCCTAAAAATGAATCATAAAATGCTATTTATATGTTGGTGTAGCATGGGGGTTGATTTGTAATTAGAAAAAGTGCAAAATGGGGGTCAAAACGTAGTTTCCGGAAGCTTTGGGGTTGAAATTTGAATTTTCGGAGGTTAAACAAGGGCGGCGCGCCCGCGCCCGGTGGTCGCGCGCCCAAGACCAACTTTTCTTCATCCGCGCGCGCCCAGGGGTGGCTTCTGAAGCAGCCGCGCGCGTGGTCGCGCCCATGGTCGCGCCCGCTGCGCAACGATTTTGTTTCAGCCCGTTCTCTCTCGTCCGAACTCCGAATCGACTTCCGTTTTTTTCCTATATGCTTGTTTCGATCCGAACTTCGACATGGCATTGTCATATTTGCTGAAATTGGACTCCTTTTTCCTGTAAAATAATCAAAATGGACCAAGGAGTAATGCGATCGACAATAATAGACAATTAATCGAAGGAGGCATAAAAGAGCAATAAAATCATATCAATTTCATCAACTTTATCCTAAAATGAAGCATGAAAACCCATGTTTGTCACAAACATCAAGGCTGAGATGCCATAAGTCATCAAGGATGAAGTGGCAAGCCAATTCAAAACCTTCATCTCCACCCGTCTGAAAGCTGCAACGGACGTGCTGCTTCCCAACCAGCTATCCGAACTGAAGATCGCCTACGCATCCTCGGTTGACAACCTGCGATACGAGTTTGAACAGCTCAACCAGCTTGTCAACAACTTTTCTTCAAAGCTCGCACAAGCCTCATCCAGCTCTCTGAAGAAAGAAGAAGAGATGCAAGGGAACATCAACTCCCTCCTACAGTTTAAAGAGAAGATTAGCACTGACCTGTCCTTAATCTCCAACGAGCAAGCCTCCCTCAATACCACTGTTCAGCACTTGATTGATAATGCCGAAAAGGGGGAAGGGAAAGGCAAACGCACTGCTGCTAAAGCGAAAGGCAAGGAGAAACAGGTCACTCGACCTCCTATGACTCAATCAGAAGCTGCTCCGTCTGTGACAGCTGTCCCTCAACCTGCCGCCCAGAAGCTGTCTGAGCAAGAAAGGGCACAGGGTGAAGCTACCCTTATTCGAATGATGGCAGAAGCTGGCTACACCGCAGATGAATGCGTGAATGAAGGCAAGCAGAAGCTGTTTCTCGAAGATCTGAGGAAACAGAGAGCAAGGGACAAAGCTCGCGTGGCAAGCTTCCGGGGTCTTGAAAGCTGCAAGGATCAAGCAGACAAGAGAGAGCCAACTGATTGGCTACTAGTGGAAGATCAGCCTTTCTGGGATGAGTTCCTGAACCAGTTCATCCTACACCACTACTGGTTGCAGGTTGATGCTCGCTACACTGGTGATACCAAAACTGCCTTTCACAGCTGGATGCAAGCTTTTCCTGACCGCGAATTCATTAAAAGAGTCCGTGTGAAAGCTGCAGAGGCGAAGGTCACGATCAATCCGCCCAAAAAGAGACCTTCCAACCTCCCACTATCTGCGGCACTGATACTCCAGATATCGACCGGATCAATACTTTCATAAGGAATATCGCAGCTCAGTACGGTTGCAAGACCACAGGCTGTGATGAGTACAGGTCGATCCGTGACAGCATCTACGCAGCTATGGGATCTGTAAGCAAGGAGAAGATCGCTGAAGAGAGATTCAAGACTGTGAGGAAGTGACTTGATCGTTTTCATTCATTTGTTGTATCACCTCTGTAATCTGTGTACATCAATTCAGTTGATACTATAAATGAAAAATGATCATATTTTGTTCCTGATGACAAAATTTCATTGTCCAGGCCTTTGCATGTTATGCTTTAAATTTCCTAACACTTTTTCTCATGCAGCTGGCTGAACATCAAACCTTGATCATTTTTTTTCGTGTGAAGTTCAAAACTTCTAAGTCAAGATGTAAAGTGTGGGTTTCGGCATTATCAAAAAGGGGGAAATTGTTGGGAACCTTTTTCTTTGAACTAAGTTTTGATAATGCTATTAGAAACCACACTTAGACAATAGATTTTAAGTGGAACAGACTGGTCTCCGTGTTTGGATCAGTCAAGCTCAACCCGGATAGGTTGCTATGTAAAAGTCAAGGTTGGTAGTGCAACCTTGTACCTAATCTACTCAAACCTGTCATAATGTTCCTTTATGTAATCTGTCTATGTAATCAGCTATAACCATACTCGAAGATTTCTTGCGAAGATTACAGAAGACTGAAGACAGTTCGAGGTATAGAAAGCTCGACCTGCAAAGTCCAACCTGAGCTGTGGCTGAGGAACCTGTCCTCAACTCAACGACTATAATTGTGTCAGTGTACGGTTCTGCATATCCTGACACATACAACGGCTCTATTTCAAATGCTTCTCTATAAATACCTCAAGTCATTCCAGAAAGAAGGTACGGGAAACTCAAATTACAAGCCAAAACACTGCAGAAATCTCAAGCTTAAAGATCACTCAATCAACACTCGAAATCACTAGAGCTTTCCCAAGTGTTGATCTTTGTAGATTTCTATCTTTCTAGAAACTGTCTTACTAGAACACAACCCACACTCTCACTACCATCACTGTTGATATTCAGTGTAGTTGATAGAGTTGTATTTTCCTAACGACGATAGCTTTTCACAACTTTCTAGTTTGGATATCAGTGCTAGTTGTTTAGCATTAGTAAGATCGTATGTAAGTTTGTATGTAAAGTTAGAAGAGACACGACTCAAGAATCGTGCTAGATTCAGTCTAAAGAGAGACTTGAATTTGGACTGGAACCTCCACCAGTGTTAAAAGGAGCGAAATCTCAAGTTAAGGGATTACAGATTCGACGGGATCTGGCGTGGACGTAGGAGCTGTTTACTCCGAACCACGATAAAAACTCCTCGTGTGTCTCTCTTACTGTTATCTTTATTTACACAGTTTGCATGTTCACAACCTGCACCACTGCAACATATCTTGCATAAACTGTTGCTGAACTGAAGTCTTTTTGAAAACTGTTTTGAAAAACTGTTAGCCAACCTTTCCACCAAACTTCCGCACGCAGGTTAGTTTTTCCAGCTCAAAGCAGGTTAGTTTTGCAAGCTCAGCAGTTCACTGTTTGAGCTGGAAAAACTAAACTGCTCTGATAAACTGAAGTGACGACTCAGTGAGATAAAATTGTTTTGAAAAGTCAAAACCGTTGGCTAATTGGTGTATTCCCCCCTCCCATACACCAATATCTATTTATCGGGACCTACAGTCATTTATTATGTTTTCACAATAATATGTGGATTTTAGGTGATGAAGTTGTATGTGCTTTACTGGTAGAGTCGACTCCAAGACGGATTGTCTTTGTGTCCGTCTCTGAATGAGAGATGCATCGTTTTGCTTGGATTGAGCGTATACGTGAGTTTTCTTTGATATATTTAACGAATAATAATTATAATTATTATTTTTTTTGTGTAATCTCTAACTGTTAGTATATCATTTGACAGTACGATCTGAGGAGAGCACTGATGGATTTTCACAGTGGAGATCAGACGGCAATGGAGAAGTCAAAGCTGAAGTATCGTGATTACAAGCTGTCAGATGATCTCGGTAACTGGTTTCACGGTATCGGGTGGTACGATATTTGGATGAACGCAATTTGTGTAAGTTCCATCATTTTAACTTTATGTTTTGAGTACGTATTATTATTAGTGTTTATACATAAGTTGAGTTGAGTCCTTGACCCATGTATGCAGTTTGTGTTTGTTTGCCACGTATCCGGAGACCACTGGGTTATCTACCGGGTACTGACTGATCAGTGGACGATGGAGGTATACGACTCGCTTCTATATACGATGCCTAATGCAGCCGACAGAATGACCCGGAAGGTGCAGCTCTACCCGATCCTGAAATTGTGGCCCAGAGTCTTACTTACAACAAGTTAGGTATTGGGATCAACATCCGATGCTGCCGAAGCAAACTGATTTCCTTCAGGTTGTTTGGGTTCCCCTTGAGCAACAATACATACAGAAGGACGGTTTTTCATGCGGCCCGTTCGCTTGTTTGTACATCGATCGTATCTTCGCCTTGAAGAAGTCGTGCCTTCAGAGGATTGGTGTGAAGTATCTCTCCGGGTTTCGCGCCGAGGTCGGGAAACGGATATTTTTCCTTTCACAACGTAGTGTAGAGATGTGAACGTTATCTTTCATTCATTATGTATTGTTAAAACACAATTCGATTCTATTTTAGCTATACGTTCATTAATTCATTTCCTTTAGATTAGATTATTAGAATTTTTAAATTAACATTTAATCTAAAATAGATTTATATCAATTAAAATACGGTTAAAATAAATTTTTGGCTATAATTTTGGTCTAATTATACAATTAAGGGTTAGGGTTCACGGCCACAGTGTTAACGGTTATAATATGACCTCACGGTTAAAAATAAAATCTAACCGTCATACAATATTATAAAACTTTCCATTTTGAAATAAATTATTTGGAAAATTAATAATATTTAACGGTTATATTTTATTTTTAACCGTGACCCACGGTTAAAAATAAAATATAACCGTTAAATATTATTAATTTTCCAAATAATTTATTTCAAAATGAGAAAATACAATTATAAATGCAACTTTAACGGTTTATTTGATTTTTAACCGTGAGCTCACGGTTAAAAATCAAATAAACCGTTAAAGTTGCATTTGTCACGGTTACAAATTAAATCTAACCGCTATATATTATTAATTTTCCAAAATTTATTTCAAAATGAGAAAATACAATTAAAAATGCAACTTTAACGGTTTATTTGATTTTTAACCGTGAGCTCACGGTTAAAAATCAAATAAACCGTTAAAGTTGCATTTGTTACGGTTACAAATTAAATCTAACCGCTAAATATTATTAATTTTCCAAAATTTATTTCAAAATGAGAAATTACATTAAAAAAATGCAACTTTAACGGTTTGATTTGATTTTTAACCGTGACCATCACTGAAGAATCAAAATAGAGAGAATTGTAACAGTTGTCAATAATTATGTTTAACCATTCAAACACTTTTTGAGTTTTTAATTTAATTTAATTAACATCTCTCATTGGGCATCTAGGCCTAGTATGATCCTGTTGGTGACAAATGGTACAAGTTTTTGCCCTTCGCCGTTGCACACCATGTTCGTTTGGGGGTCTATTGAGATCTTGGCCTCCGATTTGCGAAGATGCAGTGCATGTACGTCTCTTGTGTCCGTATTGACCACACCGACCGCATCTTTGTAGATTTCCCGGAAGATCTTCCACTGTTGATCTCGCTCTGCTCAATCGCGGTCTACCTGCTTGCCTATCAACAATAGGCGGCCGAACCACTTGAGAAGAAATGAAATTAGACACTGTCCAAGTTTGTGGATGGGGAACCGGTTGAATGTTGGGCGAATAGGTAGCCACGAGCGTCGATTGTTTGAAATAATGGCTAACGTAGTCAGTAGCACGGCCTCCATCAAAATTGAAATATCAAACCATTAAACATAATAAATTCAAACTATTAAACATAATAAATTCAAAAACCATTAAACATAATGAATAGTCATGAACGAAATGCATACCCAAAAGCAGCACAAGCGTGTCGACATGGCATCAAGTCCAGCTCCCATTCACGGCACTCGTAGGTCCCGTTCTGAAGGTCCACAAGGTAATTCCCAGTGTCGCCCTCGACCCTATACACGTTGGGCACCATTGACCCTCTAACGGTGTAGTGACGGGCCCATTCTGCAGATGTAGACATCTTCAAGTATGCGTTCTCAGTCAGCTCATGGTCCCTTGATTGGGCGTTGCGCCGGTGCTCCTCAAACCACTTCTCCACAATAATCCGATAAGCCTCAATCATGGTGCAAATGGGCAATAGCCCACAGGAGTCTAGCATTCATCGTCTCAGCAGCATTTGAAGTCATGAAACTAGTGCGTGGAACAAGGCACTTATTACGCGCCCACCGATGCAAGCCGATGTCACACAGCCTCTAGTATATCCCACCACCTTCCACACTCATGTCCATCAAGGCCTTCATGTATTCTTCAAATTTAGCATCCGAGTGTGCGCATGCTGCAGCTTCGAATATGCCCAGTGCGCGCCTCCGAAATCCAACCAGATTTTTCATCAGATGATGAAAGCAAAGACCATGATGCGCATGTGGGAAGACATTCCTAATGACATTTGCGATGCTGATATGACCATCAGAGACTATCAGAAGGTCTTGAGGCGCTCCTAAATAATGATGCAACCTAGTAAGAAACCAAGTCCATAAATCATCATCCTCGATCGACCCAAATCCAACATGCTCGTTCCCATCCTTCGTGCAAGCCACGAAAAGAGTCCCCTTGTTCTTTCCCTTAAGGTGTACCCCGTCGACTACGATAACCGAACAGAGCAAATCATTATGAAATGCTTGCAAGGACTGTCCTAGAGCGAGGAACATATAGACAATCGATCGTCGATCGGGGAAGTGGATATATCGTACACTGTACCTGGATTCTTCTGCTTCAATAGATACAGATAAGATGGGAGTCTACTGTACGACTCCACAAATCCTCTATACGTCATCTCTATGGCAATGTTCCTCGCTCGCAGTGCGAAACTGTAGTCGATCTGAATGCCGTACTCAGCTCGCATTTCGTTAACCATCTCCTTTGGCTTAAGCACGACACCATCAGTGATCAATCTCCGAGCATAGAATGTTCCTAGAACATTCACGGGGTACTGACGCGGTGTCATCCCGTCTATATCGAATAAGCATGTGTGGATGCCACGGTACGTGCCGATGTGCCATATACCCCCAATGTGCTTTGCCCGCACCAGGTACTCACACCCCTCATTCTTGCATCTGAACCCCACACGGTAAGTGTTCGAATTCTCAACTCTATATTGCTGCCGGTTCTCCATTTGATGCAATCCAACTGCTACCGACAAATCATCTTTTCTCTTGAACAGGCCGCTCTCTTGAACATGCCGCTCTCTCGCAACTGACTAGCAGAGGGCGTGTAATAATCTGGATCGATCAACCCCAGCGGCAGCGCGGTGTCTAGATGAACGTGAGGAATCAACCAATCTCAGATAGCATCCGGATCGGCCGTGGCCACGTGGTCTTCGGTAGGTTGGGACTCTGAATGAATATTGCGATGCCCAATGATCCTATCAATCCATCTCGGCTCTCGGATCCATGCACCGAACTCCATGGTAAGCTTCTCGAATAAGTCAAAGAGATCTACAGCATCTCGTGCTTCCTCAGCCATATCTTGGGCGACATCATCATCCTCAACCCTCTCTTTCTCGTCTTCCTCAATCCTTTCTTCTTCCGAATGTAGATCCTCTGACCTCGGCTCCTTGATATTCACACCTGTATATACCCTAGAACCGTGTGTCCTAGGAGTGCTCTGGGCGATTCCCTTATCTTTGTTGACGACGAAAACAGTTGCCTTAGTGTTCTGCTCCACAATCAATCTCAACAAATCATAGTCGGTCCTCAAAACGACCTTACTCTTCCCGTCCTCGGTATCACTCAAATAGTAGAGCAAATAATCAGATTCTTCACTTAGTTGTTCACAAATCGCTTGTAATAGATTCAAATGTGTAATTTCGGTCGGTGCCATATGCATCAAAACACGATCGCCCCCTACATAAGTGGTTCGCTCAAAATGCCCACTGTGACGAATAAATAATTTCACCCGAGACATAGCTGCAGAAAAAACGAAGAAAAAAATCAAATAAATAAAAGAAAAGAAAAAAATACAATGTAACGGTTTCAACCTCTCTCACGGTTGAATGATGACGGTTAAAACAACTACTTAACCGTTAAAAGTAAGTTTCCACGGTTAGATAATGCTTTTAACCGTGACTCACACGGTTAAATAATGATTTTAACTGTGAGTCTCACGGTTAAATAATGCTTTTAACCGTCAGTCTCACGGTTAAATGATTGTTCCAACTGTGGATATTTGTTTAAAACCGTTAATGGTAAATAATTTTAATAAATCTAAAATTCCTTAATTTAATCTTAATCCCTATAATATCTAACAGTCTAAACCTATTAATGGAAGTAATTACTTTAATTAACAATAAATATGTTATAAACATATATTCTAACCACTATTCATATAAATTAAGTAAATAAAACATGATTTTCTACAAAAAGAAGTCAATAAAAACTATATTTCAAATTCATACGATTTTTCCCTATTTTACACAAAAAAACATCAAAAAATGAAAAATAAACCGAACATATATCTTCAACAATGCGCCAAATACCCAGAATATCTTCAAAAAATTACCAAAATCGGAGGCAAAATTTACCAAAATCGCAGGTAAAATTGAGGAGCTTATTTCTTTCTACAGTGCGAATGTCACGATTTGTTTGAATTTTTTTGTTGTTGAAGAAATATTGTTCACTTTTACTGTTATTTCAATTAATGAAATGTACCTTTTGCTCATTTGGTTGTTGGTGAATAAATGAATTTCAGAATTTATTCAATATATTTTTTTAATTAACAGACGGTTAAAATTGGATCCTCACGGTTTATATTTCAATTTAACCGTGAGAACAGAGGAGCCGTGAGGGAACCTTACTTTTTAAGGGTAACTTTGTCTTTTCATTTGATTTTGGTATCAAACTTATACTTTTAAAGTGGTGGGTATAAAACTTATATAGTTATTTGTTTTGGGTATATATAACCATTTACAGTTTATAAAATGGGACATACCAAAATTGAATTTACTCCTTTATAAATGGGACTGATTAACTTGTAACTTGAGAAAAAAATTGAAGTAAAAAAGAAAAGAAAAAAGAAGTTAAAATAGCCACTTTCATTAATTTTAAAAAGATAAAATAAAGCCATAATTACTTGTGTGCGGTGCCAATGTTTTATTCGAGACGGAGTGAATTTAGGGATGACAATGGATCGGGTTTTTGTGGGTACCCGCCCCACCCAGACCCTAATAGGACGGGTTTGGGTAAAACTAAATGGGTTTGAGACGAGTCTGGGTAATAAAATTGATACCCGCAACGGGTTTGGGTTGGGTATGGGTAGATAGTTATGGGTACCCACTACCCAAACTCATATATAAGTATGTATATGTGTGTAAATTTAAATATTAATAACTATTCGTAGTTCTAGGTTTCATTTTCGTATCAAAATTAATATCTTATTGGTATTTATTTTGAGATTTATTTTATAATTTTGTTAGTTCACATTTATAATGAGATTCGCATGTTTAAATAATAGTTTTGACTTTCGATTGATATATATATTTAGTTATAATTTTTGTTACATAAAATTTTAAAGAACCATTTATATTAATATTGTAGAGTTTAGATTTTATCGAATAATTAATGGGTATTATCCGATGGGTTTGGGGCGGGTACGGGTACCAAAATTAGTTTTAAAATGGGGTACGAAAATTTTTAGCGGATCTAAATTTGAGAAAGATTAAATGGATGGGTACCCAACCCATTGCCATCCTAAGCGAATTGTTTACCACTCCTTATATGAGTATGGGCTGCAGAGTGCAGACTGCAGTAGGCAAGTGTGACGCTATCTCCAAAAGCTTAGAATATAAATAAAAATACAAATAAAAAATGCGAATAAAGAAACCCTAGCATCTACTTCATCTTCCTGTGTAGCACTAGCACGAATCGACTTGGATTGCAGAATAGTCGGTTTTCATTGTTGGTTCTTCGCTGGCTTGATTCATCTCAGTCCTCCTATCCGCCGCTGTGCTGCAGATTTTACAGAGTAAGTTTCTTTTATTTTATTATTATTTTTTATTTTTTTATTTTATTTTTGAGATAATAGAGTGAGTTGGATTATTGGAACTCAATTATTTGGATTTTACCATTCTTCAGCCTCTAGGCGAGACTTATATGTTAAACATTTCCTGAATGCTGCATATAATGAAATGTAATTATCAATACCTCAAAATAAATCATGTTATCTTTGTTCATAGTGGATGAGATATTGTAACCATAGACAAAGCTAATTTATGAAGCCGTCTCTGCATTTGAAGGCGAACTGTTTTTATTAGTACTTCATTGTAGCTGTGATATGCATTGGAGTGGTAGGGAATTTTATATAATTTCATTATAGTTGTAATATGCATTGCAGTAGTAGGAGTCGACATCAACAACAATGGGAGAGCAAAAATATACGAACTAACCTGAAGGAGTTCTGCATAAAAACATATACAAGCAGAACTAACCTAAATTTGAATTTTGAAATTTGAATAATGTGTTGTCAACGAGATTCACCAACTCTTAGCCCTGCTAACCAACTTAAAATTTTGAAAATTGGAAATCTGAATTGGCTGTATAGACATGATGTCTATTTTGACTTTGTTTTTTTGCAGCTATTGCAGCCAATTTTGGTGGCAAAATTGTTGCATATTCGATTATTGAGTATAGTAATAGATAGCTGTTTCTAACTCATTAAGTTTTGCTGTAAATAACTGCTTATATTGTTATATACTGCAAATGTATCAGAACTAACTTCGTGATGTGGCGACAATAAGAGAGGTCATTATTATGTTTTTATATGGCATATATGTACTCAGTCAATGTTCTGTTGTTTTGTAGCATCCATTGTAAACTGCTGGTTAATAAATCAAAATTACAAAAAGAAGATATTGATTTTGCTCATTGTTACAGACATGGGTAAAGATGATAGTGCACAAGCAAGTAGAAGAACAACAAGGTCATCTTTGAATTCTACCACTCCAAACTCAAAAGCTCTGCACGAGGCTCGAAAGGCTAGTACCCTTTCGCAGCCGTTGTCTATTAAAGACCTCGTGTTCCGTGGTGAATCGATAGGCCTTGACGAGTTGGTTAATTTGTTTCCAGGAAGAAGAGGACAAATTCTTGAATTGGTCAAGTTTTTGGGGCCTTTGAATTCACCCATGATTCCCTTATTTGTCTATGGAGGTCCTTCAACAGGGAAGACGAGGACGAGCACTGCGCTTTATATGTTCAAGCACTTGAAGTGCCCGTTCATTTATTGTAGTTGTGTCTCTTGTTACAGTCCTAGAATACTGTTTGAGTCCATATTGAATCAGCTTTTGCTTCATAGGAAGAATGAGGGTAGTGGTTACTTGAGTTCAAAAAAATGCGATAAGCCCTCTGATTTTGTCAATCTGTTACATCAAGCTTTGACTGCTCTCATAGACAGCCTTAAAGAAAATATGGGCAAGTCGAGCTTTAAGAAGTCATCTTCACAGGTAAATGGGAAGATGGTTTACTTGATATTTGATCATCTAGAGCTTGTAATGGAATGGGATAAGAGTGATAGTATAATACCCCTCCTGTTTAATTTGTACAGCCTTCTCAAAATCCCTGAGGTTGGTCTGATTTTTATCAGTAGAGCTTCTCTTGTACATTTCAGTCGGACACAGGTTTTGTTGAGCCTTTTCCTGTTTATTTTCCTGATTACACTGAAGATGATTTGCGCCTGATATTCATGAGAAATCAAGCAAATCCAAAGCTGTATTCCTCTTTCCTTGAGTACGTATCACACTATAATTTTCGTTTCTTCCAGCATAGTTTACTTAATATAGTAATACATTTTGTGGAAGAATAACTTTATTTGTATCCTTGCTTTCGTTTTGGACAGTTTGGTACTGAGGCCTTTCTGTAGGTAGGATCACAAGACGGGTCGATGAATTATCTACTGCCTTTTCTCCTTTATTCAAGAAGTATTGTGACCCTCTCAGTGATCTGGTAGCGGTTCCCAATGAAGACATGAAGAGAAAACTATTTAGTCATCTTCAACCATTTATCTCGTTATCCCTCAATGAGATGTTTACCATTTCTTCTCGACCCCTGCCCAAAGGCACTGCCAACAAAGACATGAATACGAGGAGGAATGTTTTAAAGAAGCATGGAGTTTGTGTTACTTTAGATAAGAGCAATTTCCATATGTCTACTTCTGCTAAATATCTGCTCATCTCTGCCTTTCTTGCTTCACGAAATCCAGCAACCCTTGATGCCTCACTCTTTGATGCAACAGGAGGATCTGACAATCGAAAAAGAAAGAGAAAGTAAGTGACTAATTTGACAATAACTGATAGAAGTTTATTTAATTCTTCCTGGAAAATTTATTTCTTATTCTTACTGGAGCTTTGTTTTTTAATCTTCATGTAGACGTAAACTTTTCCTTGCTTTGTGTGTACTTTACATATTCTAGTGTGGGGCTTTGCTCAAGAAACTCATATCAATGGCTTAGCTATCCTTAAGATTGCCTGTTTATGTGTTTCTAGTTGCATGATTTAATGAGTTCTAATAGCTTTTGTATGAAGTGAAGAGTTATTCAAGAATTGCAACTGGTACTGCTTACCAGATAACAAATTTATGCGCTGCAATGTTGCATTTCAGGGTTTCTGAAAAATCGATCGACCAAAAGGAAGCAAAAGAACAAGAAATACTCATGAAAGGACCTGGAACTTTCCCTCTTGAGAGGTTGTTGGCAATATATGAATGCATCTCATCTGTTGGGGAATATTCACTCGATGATGATGAAGAACAACAAAATGGTGGATTGAGAGCTGATGGTTCTAATAGTGGATCAATGTCCGACATTCTCTTGCAACTATCTAGTCTATGCAGTGCCAACTTTATTACCAAAGGTGGAAGCTGCCCACTGGAAGGCTCAACACGCTACCGATCCATAGTCTCTGAAGATATAGCTTTAAAGGTAACAAGTTTATCAAATCACACATTCGTGTTTATCTTTGCTTCTGATTCTTACTTAATGTAATTATCAAATGGCTTACAGGTAGCAACGAGTCTTAAGTTTCCCTTATCAAAATACTTGTACAGAAGATAGCAGATTTCAACTTTTGACTTGATGCCTGAAGTAAAGGCTGCTCTCATATACGTATATATACACTAATACATACACGGATCAAGATGGCTGCTGCTCTCGTCGTTTTTAGTCCGAGTAAACCAGCTTACTTAATCTAAAGTGGCATGATCAAGCTCTTGCTCTGGTGTACTCTGTTTTAGTCACTAGATTTTCTTAACCTGTTTTTTCTTTTTATAGTCACTGTCTTCTAGTTCTTACCCTGCATTTGTACGACGATGTTTGTATTTATTACATCAATATTGCAGTTTTCTTGAGCTTGATAACATATGACGATATTTCCTTGTGATATTTCCATTTACCTTTTCCTTGTGATCCCTCTCTTTGTATGCAAACGTGATGATATTTGGGTTGCAGGCCCTAAATCGAAAAAGATGCAATATCCATATATATATTTTTTAAAAATAAATTAAAATTTAGGTCATAAATTAAAAAGTGATCAAATTTGAGATGATAAACTATATATACCTTGTTATATCAAAAGTCACAAGTATACTTCGTATTGAGAAACTAGCATTGGCATTTCAATTCCATTGCCTCGACCAAATATTTTAGTTGCTCGAGCAGAAGAAAACTGACCAAAGCCCATACGAGGTGGGCTTACAGTTTCTTTTTTTTTTTCTTTTTTTTTTTTTTTTTTGAGATAAGGTGGGCTTACAGTTGATTTGGTTGAAATCCTAACTTTATAAACTGAAATTCATAGAAAAATCTGACCAGAGCGACCAAATTCATTTCCTTCATCGGAACCCAAATTGAATTTAAGATTTTGTTTGCTTTGGTTTCCTTTTTTCTTTTTTTTCTTTTTTTTTTTACCATAGTGAATATGCTACGTACATTTTCTGAACTTTTCTTTTATATTGCCATAAAAATATGCGATCAAAATACAATCATCACAATCGCATAAACAATCAACATTAAATGTCTAGCTAAAAAAACATTAAAATACTCAATTAAACAATAACATCAAAAGGATATGAGAATGATTTAGTAGGTTCCAATGCCATTTGAACTTTAAGGCATGTCATCCTCCAATGCCATTTAAAATTAGCTTTACAAAAACCATTATTTTGAGACGAGTTAACATTTTTTCACAGTAAACTTTCGTATATTAGTACCTTCTTTTGAATATGTGAGACATATTCGAAAGAAGGTATTATTTTGGAACAGATTCAAAATGAAGAGTTATACAATTCATTTGGGACAAAGGGAGTATTACTTAAAGGTGCAAATCAGAAGGTAAGAAGCACATGATTTTACCTTAATCCAATACACAGCATAATCGTAAAGCTTAAAACAGATTGAAACAGCATTGAGAGAAAACAAGAAAGATGCAACTCAAGCAAAGTTTGCGAAATCCTTATATAAATAAACCTATAGGAACGTGCTAAGTGTGCTAACAGATATTAAGCACTTGCAACTAAGAAGCAAGCCTTCTTGGTCCATCATAAGAATACGATGCGACCGCTTTACTATAGAAGATGCAGACAAATTAAGAAACCAAATATTAAAAATTTATAATCTTCACTACCGTTAGTATCTAGCAAAGGAATTTACCAATCAATCAACTAATTACACAAATAGAACCACCTCAACACAAATAGAACCACCTCGATTCGACCATACAAACAAATCTCATGACTGGATACACGAACCTTATCAAGAGGAAGACGAGGGACACAAGGAATGAAATCTGAATGACAGAGTTTTTAACTTCACCAGATCATAGGAGTTCAAAAGGAAAACAGGACATAGTATAAGCTACTGCATCAGTGACTATCACAAGAAAATATTATCATAGATAAAACTGTTACATTCATCTACAGGCAAATAAAGTCCGAGTACGCCAAAGACAAAAATTCTCAAACAATAACTCTGGATTAGTATCTGAGATAAATGCATATCATGATAGATATTCGGTTCGTTTATTACCACAATGACAATAGCCTCAACAGTTTCAAAAACAAAGACATAAATCCACTGATAACAAGTAATAGCATTGCACCATTATCATACATATAACAGCAAATATATACTAATGCCTTTCCACTCCAAATGATTATAGATAAATGACCAAAATTTCAGTGTCTCGTCACATTCGAACATCTTATAGCTCCTATTTCATAACACACATTATCAAAAAAACGTAATCAAAGATTTAAAAAAAAATAAAATTAAAACCTTTCAGCGAGACGAGCGGTCACTGATCTTAATTTAGAATACACTTTAGCAGCGGGCGATCCCAAAATTAAGCTACAAAGCGAGTCCCTGGCTACCTTTATATTAGCAAACGACCCAAGCATATGAATCTTCGTATCCGCGATCACAATCCTCGTCCTCGTCGAGTTCTCAATAGCGAATTTTGTCTTTCCACCTTTCCCACTCAGCCGCCCAATCGCTCGCGACAAGTGCTCCCCTTTCAGCGTCTTCACATCCTTAATCTCAAAGGATTCAACGTACAGCTCATCCATTCGCAGCATCGCCACGGCGTCGATCACATCGAATCCGAGCATGAAGGCGTGCACGAAGTCGGCGCATTTCTGCAGGTTGCTGACATCGGGGGTGTCCTTTCGAGTCTTCAGCTCGACCCTGCGCGCCTTGAGATTCATCCGGATATCGATTTTCATCTCCTCGTAGATCGGAGTGTAGATTTCGAGCCACGCTTTCTTCAGCGGGGTGTAGCGGTGCGTCGGGACGGAGACTTTGCGGAACTGGACCTGTCCGTCGGAGATTTCGTGCGCCTTGAGCGGCCGGAAGTTCGGTTTCTGGGCGAACAAGACCGCCGGCTTCCGCGGCGGAGCGGCCGGGGCTTCGACGTCCATGGCGCTGGGAGAGGCGGCGGCGGCGCCGGTTTCGGCCGAATTCTGCATTGTGCTGATTGTGTGTGAGAAGCAGAGTCGAAAACCCTAGCTCTAATTAAATGTCAATTGGGATTGCTAGGGTTTTAATTCTGGCGATTTCAGGCTCTATAGCTTAAATACTGGTTTTGTTGGGCTTGGGCTTGGGCTAGTCTAGGGCTACGGCTGGCTTGTCTAGCCCTTTGTTAGAAGAATGTCGGGCCCAATTTTAACGTAGGAGGAAATAAATAAGACAAATCTTGGGCGCAACATTTTTTGGAAGAAATTAAAGTTATAATATGAATGATATGGATGTTGAATTCTTTTTTTGTTTTTGTATTTACGTTTTCCCATAATTGTTTTAATAAATCAAAAAATAAATAAATTATTAACTCAATAATTTTATTATTAGAAAAAAAACATTCTGAAATTTATGATGAAATTAAAAAAATAATTATAAATTCTTAATCAACATATACTTTCTTTTGATAATACTTTTTTTTTAATCAACATATACTATTATTCACTACTAATTAAGACTGCTTTAATTCCTATAACCGAACAGTTGAGCTCATTATCAATGACGGATAGAGAATAAAATAGGAGAGTATAAAATAGTGTTATAAAAAGGTTTAAATTTAGTACAGTCCATTCAATTTATTAGAATTGTGAATCTTGAAACATTCAATTGAAAGTTATGGACCCGATCCATGTGAGTTCCACATATCAAGTAGTATGATATGATGTAGTCCTTGTCCAATTTAATTTGTCTATTTTTTTTGAAAAAGAGATATCATTCGACTTATTGTAGCATTAAATTACGCCGTGAATGCAATGACAGTTCCTTTAGCTAGATTCTCCAATATTTACTTTTCTTAAACATTGTAATATTTTTTTTCAAAAAAATAAATAAAAATCATACTGATTACATACTTTAAACAAAACATATTAATAAATTAAATTCGCATTAAACAAATATTGATTATATGTACTCCTCCGTTACACAAATTTAGTTTCAATTATATTATTTGGTCGTTCCACAAATTTAGTCTTAGAAATGTAATAACCGGCTTCACAAAATAAACATTTCCAAAATTCTCCTAAATTATACAATATGTCATGAGTGGAAAAATAAAATATCCCTTTAGCCGTAAGACTACTCTCATCGGTGACCCAGCAGCTAGGTCGTGACAATAAGACAAAAAATGAGATTAATTTTTTTTTTCGAAAAATGATAATAATTCGACGACTCAGTTGATACAACAACCCAAGTCACAATTTGGGTTATGCAATATACATCCGCCATGTGTCATAGTTTGATTGACCTATGTGACTTTCTAAAGATAATTCTTATTATTGTAAATATTACATATAAATATGAGGCAAAAAAATATATACCTATCTAGCACTAAGTTTATCAAGATTTACCTAGAACTTAAGAAAACTTAAAATATACCTAAAGTTTTAGGAAGGGGACTAAAATGCCCCTGATTTCAATTCCCCCAAAAATTGAATTTATCTCTCCTAAACCGACGACCCACATTCCCACTCCCTCACACTCGCGATTCTCTCCCTTCTCTTGGACCTCTCACGCGATTCCCTCCCAGAAAACCCTAGCCCATCTTCAACGAGTTCCCGACGCCGTCGCGTTCGTTCCTGCACCATCTCTATACCCACCCTTCTCGATGTACCCGTCGCACTCTACCTCAACCATGTCTGGAAGGCGCTTAAAAAGGCAGCACAATGAGCCTGCCGAAGACGAACAATTGCTTGAGCCAGCGGCGACTGAAATTGAAGAGCCGGATCAGCGTCTTCCTTCCGGTCATCTTTTCACTGACATAGAGGTGCGATATTTTTAGGGTATTTTTAGATTTTATAGGTTTTTATGGTTAGATATGATGGTTATTGTTGTTCTTAGCCTGATTTGGTGTGGTTATTGTAATTTAGTGGTAAGAACATACAAAAGCATCGTAATTTATTGATAAACCTTACCTTCTTTAGAACTTTTTTTTGTAATAATTGATGATTTGGGGAGATATTTTAGGGTTTTTTATGGTTAGATTTGATGTTGTTGTTGTCCTGCCCTGATTTGCTGTAATTTTACACTGTTTTATGGCTAGATTTGAGTGTGCTATGCTTTAAAGTGATCTGATTCGATGTTGTCTTACCTCTAATTTTGGTTAGAAATTTGTTGATGGTTAGAAAATAGATTACAGATCCATTCGTAAGAAATTTCTGATTATGATGCTTGATTTGAGGTTTCAAATTCTAGAAATTTAGGGTTTTTGAACTTGTTTTCATACTAGAAATGTTGGTTTGTTGAATGCATGTAGTTCTTATGTTCGTGGTAATAGTTCTCAGGAAAAAGGTTTAAGACTTACTATTTTGATGGTGACCATTGATCAATTATTGCAGCAATTTTTTAGATGGTGAGCATTGTGTCTAATCTTACTACATTAGTAGTGAGAAATGAAGATTTCTAATAACCTAGTAGTTATTTTGAGATGTGAAAGGCTTCTGCTTTAATCCTTTTGACAAGGGTGGTAAGACAATATACATTCTTACTAGGCTGATAGTTAGAATTGACAGTATGTTAGAAATAACCTGAATGTTGACTAGAATGGTGCATGAAATTTTAAATCCAACAAGAATTCTGGAAAATATTTTGCTACTTTGTAAAAATTCTGTTGTTGTAGAATTGTTAGATTTGAAAAATTCTATTTTTATAACCTCCATGTCTGACCAGGTAGATACTAGAAAATTGTCAATATCTTACTGTCTTGATGGTGTGGAATTAAAGTTTCTTATAACATCGTGATAATAGTTGTCGAAAAATGTTCAAGTCTTAGGGTGTGTTCTCTATGGTGGAAAATTTTTATGAGAAAAGAGAGCAATCACCCTTTAAATTTCTCCTTATTTCTCACATTTTCCCACTTTCTTATCTTTCTTCCTTTCATTTGCACTCCAATGGAAGGAAAATATTATCCCATCAACATGGAGTGAAAATATTATCCCACCAACATAGAGTAAAATTGTTCATCATAGAGAAGGAGTTGGGAAAAGGTGGGAAACAAGGAAAAATTTAAAGGGTGATTCCTTTCTTTTTCTATGAAAATTTTCCAACATAGAGAACACAACCTTACTGTGTAGCTGGTGAGTATTGTTCAAATCTTACAACATGCATGACATAGTAAGATTATGTCAAATCTTAGTGTTTTTGTGGTGAGAAATGAACATTTCATATACCCTCATGGCTTAATATGATATTGTCAAAAGCTTACTGCCTTAATCCTTTTGAGAAGGGTTGTGAGAAATATGCACTCTTACTAGGCCAATAGTGAGAATTGATAGTTTCTTATGACTTCATGATAGTAGTTGGTTGAATATATAAATTCTAATATGATGATATGCGTGGTTTGAAATAATCAAATTGAAATAAATGCACGAGGCGTACACCAGTGACAAGTTCACGGTGAGGGGGAAGAAGATAATAATTGCATAATTCTTACTGTCTTTGTTATAAGAATTGTATGCTTCTTACCATCTGTATTTGACTTCCTCGCAGGTACGCGCAACGAGTGATGACTGGGTGAGAATGTTGCAATTTCTTATATGCATAAAATTATTTCTGACTAAGTTTGCTTGCAGATTGGTAGTATTTTGCTAGATTCTAACCTTCTGTTGTGAAAGACTTGTAAGATTTATATAATTCTTACTTTATAAGCTCAATGTTGGTGAGAATGTTGCAATTTCTTATATGCATAAAATTATTTCTTATATAATTCTTACTTTATAAGCTCAATGTTGGTGCCTTGATTTCCTAAACTATCGGCTTTTCAGGAGAACCGAGAGACCTCTTCAATCCGGCAGAAGAAAAATTTCCTCTGCCAGTTCGGGATTTTAGACTTCGTCTCTATCCTAAAGCCGCGCCTAGAGGATAGGTAAAACCACCCAGTGCTCGGCTTAAGCTGAAAAAACCTAAGGATCAATCCTAGGGTAAGAGGCGACCCGAGGCGACCGGCCTCGATACCAAGAGCAATCAATTGCTTAAAGGAGTTCGGCATAATCTGCTCTAGGGCGATGCCGAACTTCCTGTGTAAATCGGCAAAAACAGGGAAAAGAGGAAAACGAAGACCGCATTTTAAGCAGTCCTCATACACGGTGAAAAAACCCACCGGAGGCGCACAAGCCCTATCTTCCGGGCAGGGAACAAGAAGAAGAGCGGATTTGGGAAATAAATATTTTTTTGCAATGTTTTGGACCATAGGTGCGTCCAAAATCGATGAAAATTCGCGAACTTTCCTAAAATCTTCACCCACGGAAGAAAAGCACACCTTATGAACACTAGAGACAGAGGAATCGACAGTGTAACATTCTACATCTATGAATGGCGACCGTCCCGCTGCCGCCGCCAGAGAACCCGATGACGAACTAGACCCCTCACGGGTTCCACCACCGTCGGATTGACTAATACGAGAAGAAGAACCCATGATGGAATAACTTACTTGTGAAAGGAGTTGAGATTTTGACGATGGTAAACGGTGGTGGCGATAATGGTGGTGCGAGTTGCGGGCGGCAAGAGATAAGAGAGAGTTGCAGTAGAAATTTTTGAAATTTGGGGAAAGTATGAAAAATGGCGTATCAAAGACGTTTTCTCTCCCTTACGCCTTTTCAGTTTCCCCCATGTCCAATCAGGCCCAAGTTTATCGGGAATCCAACAGGCGCATTAATTAAACTGACATACATCCCGTGTTCATCTTCGGCAGTTATTTTTCACCGACCTCGTCTTAACGAGGCGGTACGAACTCGACTTCGTCGAATTTTTTTTTTGACGGGGCAAGTTATTTTACACCGACCTCGTCTTAACGAGGCGGTACGAACTCGACTTCATCGAATTTATTTTTCGACGGGACACGTTGCTTTTCACCGATCTCGTCTTACCGAGGTCGTACGCGATTGACTTCGTCCACTCTACATTTTGATGGGGCAACGCACTTCACTCCTACCTCAGATATTACCCCTAAATCACATCCTCGCTTCTACATCTTTTTTTGAGGGGGGGGGGGAGATGTGATAGGATATGGCCTAGCTCCTAGGCCCTAAGCATTAGGCCCAATATAATTGGGCCTGGATAAGCTCGGCCCAATTGAAGACTATCACCAAGGCAACCAAGACTCTTACATCGACTACAACTCAAGCTCTAAAGGAGATATAGAAGCTCGATGTTTATCCATGAAGGAGGAGATCAAGCCAAAGAGTCCAAATAGGAGAAGTATTCGTATTATAATCGAACTCTATGTAATTGTATATAAATAGGGGCTTAGAATAGATTGAGGGGGGAGAACAATCTTTGTAAGCTACATACACATACTAGCAATAACATCGATACCCTCTTTTGCTCCGTGGACGTAGATCTATTCCGGTAGATCGAACCACGTAAATCCTTCGTGTCTCTTTACTTTCGTGTTCATTAATTTCTTGTCTACGTGCATTAATCATCCTTGAGAAACAAGATCGATCAATTTTGATACACAATTTGCACAGTATACATGTAGATGATCTCTATGTGTCAAGACTAGCGGGGCATCACCAACTTATTTCAATCTATGACATGTCTATTTGTGTATTTTTCTAAATTTATTAACAAACCAAATACGTTAAACAAGAATTGGCCCCAACACAACTACATGTACATCATCCAATGAGACGGTTACATCGCACAATGACACATGCAAATTGCAAAATTGAAAACGTAGGTCTAACCACCCACAATTAATGGTTCAAACTATTGAAGCAAACTGTAAAAATGAGATAATCAGTCTTATCGAGAAACCTATTGTTTTTAAACGTAGGTGAATTGTATTTTTAGAGAGATGTGAATCTTCCGCAAGGAGAGAAGTTCAGTTAAAAGAACTAGAGCTCATGTTTAGTTCACCTTTTTTTGGTATGAAAAGGGAAACAATTAACTGATTCTCTTACTTGTTGTTTGGTTTGAGTAATAAGTTATCTATTATCTTTACTTAGGGGTAACTCAATTCACCAAATTATTACCCCTAAGAAGGAGGAGAAACAAGGAGAAAGAGAATCATTTATAAGTGACTCATTTATATTATTGAACCAAACACTCAATAAAAGTAACAATTATTATTACTATTTCCCCCTTAACTTGATTCCATTCCCTTTACATTTTCCATCTTGAACCAAACGAGCACGTAGTATGAAAGAAATAAAGATTAACCTGGTGTTAATTGGTCCGAGATTAATTTTGTTAAATGGGAGACCAAGGCTCATAAGAATAAGTCTAGGCAAAACTAATCCTATGTAATATTATTATGAGTCCATTCAACTAAACTTTTCTTAGGTATGTTCTTTTTAATAAAAAGAGAAAAGATAGATAAAAAATGATGGAAATTTTATCACATAATGTGGTCTTTATTTATTTATTTTATTTTATGTTCTCTAAGATGGAAAAGAGCGAGAAAATATTATCACTCTAAATGAATGCGAAAATTTTATCATGATTTGAATTGAAAATCTGGGAAAAAAGTTGCCCAAATATTTTTTTTCCCCTCCTACCCAGAAAAAATTATCATGTGACTTGTATATTCTAGATAGACAAGCAGAAAAATTTTATCCCTTAATTTGGTCTCCATTCATTATATCCTATATTCTCTTAGGTGGAAAAGAGTGAGAAAATATTATCTCCAAATAAGTTGAAAAATATTATCATAATATGAAGTGAAGGTGAAAAAATAGCTGCCCAATTTTTTTTTTTCCTCCTACTCGATAAAAATTATCCATTTAGAAAACAAGAAAAAACAAATGAGAAAAATGAGTATTTTGCACTTTAAAGAGTATTAGGTCGCACACAATTCAAATTTTGGCAATGGAAAGGGAACCTATTAAGATGAATTCGCAAACATTAAAGATGTGTTTAAAATATGCAAGAAAACATGCATGGAACCCACAACCACAAATATAAATCTTTTAGTTAATTAATCAATTAAAAGTAAAAAAAAAAAGAGAAGTTAAATAGTTCCACTTATTTTAGCAGTGATATATAATTATCCGCACGGTCCTTACACATGGCTATAAATACTAAATACTAAATACAAATAATAGATGAGTGGGAAGTAATTAAGTTGATGAAATTAAATAGAGATCGATGGCAGCATTGGTACAAATCAAAGAAACACCTAGATGGAAGAAAGCCTTTGGTTATATAGGTCCAGGAATTCTGGTTTCTGTTGCCTATCTTGACCCTGGAAACTGTAAGACGATCGATATATGTACTCCTATATTTCTTCTTCATTTAGATCTCATATATATATGTATATATATGCTTACACCACAACTTACTTGTTTGAATTAATCATAAATGTTTCTTATATTTTTTCTAAAAATTAATTAAGGAGTCATCATTCTTAGAAGTAGCTAGATAGCGTTGTTCTTATCCTCAGAAAATAATGCGAAATGCGTCGATGTTTGCTTGCAGTGGAAACAGATTTACACGCTGGAGCTCACCACAAATACCAGGTCTTCATTCTCTCTCTCTTTCTATCTCTCTCTCGATTACATATGTTTGGTGTAAATAAATAAATAATAACTGCAAAAATTGTTCCACAGTTGCTGTGGATTGTGCTTGCGGGGCTTAGCTTTTCACTTCTAATTCAATCTCGTTCTGCAAATCTTGGAGTGGTTACAGGTGTTGCTTTTCTACAATTCTCTATCCTCTTATTCAAATAGCTATAGCTGCTGCATGTATACCATGAACATATGTAGCAAAATATACTCTACTACATTTATTACGTACAGAAGCCCAACGAAGCTGTTTCTAGTTTCATTCTATAATATAATTTTCCCCTCAAAGAAGAACATGTACACCATGTAAAAATTAGAAATTACAAAGTGCTATCCATATTACTAATCTTTAACGGTGGATATATATATATTTTTCTATATCACACCCATGTGTTTTTTAATTTGCATAAAACACTCATGTCTTTCGATAAACCCTGCGCGTCATACCCAAACCGTGAGCACCTATCGTCGTTTGCTCACTATAGCATTATTTTGTTCAATTGTTTTATATCCTAGTACCTTAGAAATTAATATTAAAATCATTAAACCTACAAAATATATAATAATTGACATTTGATTTGTTATTTTCCCATCATACTTCAAAAAATGAATAATATGACAAATCGAATGTCGATTATTATATATTTCGTAGGTTTAATGATCTTAATATTAATTTCTAAGGTACTAGGATATAAAACAATCGAAAAAATCAAACAAAATAATGCTAAAGTGAGTAAACGGCGATAGGTGCTCACGGTTTGGGTATAACACGAAGGGTTTATCGAAACACATGAGTGTTTTATGCAAATTAAGAAACACAAGAGTGTTTTGTGTTTGTTTCGCAAAACACAAGGCAGTTTTATGCTATTTACCCTAGTTATGAATAAGTTTAATGTAAAGAAAGAGGTGGAAAAAATTGGCAGGTAAGCATCTCTCTCAACACTGCAAGACGGAATACCCCAATCCAATCAATTATTGCCTATGGATGCTGGCTGAAATTGCTGTCATTGCTGCTGATATACCTGAAGGTTAATTTGCGCTCTCTCTCTCTCTCTCTCCCCCTCACACACACACACACACACAGAGACTCATAGTCGCGCATACATACAAGCATACTGAATGGTATTGGATGAGAATAATAGCAATATATCATGTTATACTTCAACATTTAATTGGTTAAACTATATTCTTAGAGACATTGGAAGAAGCATATTTTACCAAATTAATTCTAAGAAAAGAGAGGTTACTTGCACCTGCAGTGATAGGCACAGCCTTTGCCCTTGATATTCTTTTCAATGTTCCTATTTGGTGCGGAGTTTTACTAGCAGGGCTCAACACTCTTCTGCTACTTGGCCTGCAACGCTACGGTGTAAGTAACATAAATAAGCATCACAAATTTTATAAAAATAAGTAAAAATAACATCAACTTCAAGGATTGCACTTCTCTTGATTTCCTAAACTAAACAAGCATGGAGACTTTGCGATGCAGATAAGAAAGTTGGAAGTGGCTATCGGAGTACTGGTGTTGGTAGTAGGAGGATGCTTCTGCTCAGTTATGGCACACGCTAAACCCGATGCGAAGGAGATGATGGAGGGAATGTTTATTCCTAAGTTGAGCACTTCTAGTGCTACAAGAGATGCCATTGCTCTTTTGGGAGCTCTCATCATGCCGTAACTACATACACAATCGACCTTCCATTATCATGTATATATATATATACGTATGCATAATATAAATGCAAGGTTTACTTATCTTATTATATACACTAACATTTTTTTTATTTACATTTCATGTACGCAGGCACAATCTTTTTCTTCATTCTGCTTTAGTGATCTCCAGAAAGATAACGCGCACGATTGATGGAATAAGGGCAAGACAAGCTACCTATCATTGATTCGTCACACATATATGTTATGATCATGCACTCGCACATAAATGCATAAACTTAATTAGTACTTACTTTCAAATACTTATGCAGAGTGCAAGCAAGTACTTCTTACTGGAAAGCGCACTAGCCTTGCTCGTTGCATTCCTTATCAATGTGGCCGTGATATCAGTCACCAGCAGTGTTTGTTCGAATCCGGATATCTCTAAAGAGAACAGGAACCATTGCCAGAATATCACCCTCACCTCTGCTGCTTTCCTTCTTAAGGTCTTCAAACTAAACTCACTTTCTTGATTACTAACACAAAAAAATATAAAATTTGGATGTTAATGTGTATATTTTATATGCGTGAATGTACTATGAACATACAGAATGCTCTTGGGAAATGGAGTTCGAAATTGTATGCTGTGTCATTGCTTGCTTCTGGTCAAAGCTCGACCGTGACAGGGACCTATGCAGGACAATATATCATGCAGGTATAAGATATATACTTGCAGAAGAAAAGATTTTGAATGTTTCATGCTTAAATCTCTATCCCAGAGGCATATTACCTCCTAGTAGTATAAACAGAAAAGAAGAAACTACTATAAAACAAAATATATTGACAGATAACTTCATCATGCACATATGTTTTACTATTCAACCAAGATCTTAATGAGTCTGAATTACAAGGTAAGATCCCATTGGAAGGACTGACATGATATATGAATATATGTTATGTTAGTGACTTCGAAGACTAGTGGAAATAATAAAGAATTACTACTTACACAGGGATTCCTAGAGTTAAAAATGAGGCTATGGTTGCGAAATCTAGTGACGAGGTGCATAGCCATTGCTCCAAGCTTAATAGTCTGCATAATAGGTGGTCCTTCCGGAGCTTCCAGATTGATCATCATTGCCTCTGTAATTTCTCAAGCAACTCTTAAAGTCGTTTCCCTGGATCTTACTTAAGCTAGATTCTTTTTTGCTAAAGAATCTAAACGTTGTTATTCTTGAAATTTTTTAGATGATCTTGTCATTCGAGCTTCCATTTGCATTGGTTCCACTCCTGAAGTTCACTAGCAGCAAGGCCAAGATGGGACAGCACAAGAATTCCGTGATGGTAAATATATATGATTCATATACTAGATGATAATTTGAAAATTGTAGATAACAACATTTTTGTTATAATCTGGAAACCTAATTTGTCAATTAGCAGTCCACCTTTTTGTTTATTTAACAAGTTTTAACCTATCAACTCTCTTGAAAAATGATAGGTAACAGTAGTCCTATGGACCCTAGGCTCGGGCTCGATTGGAATCAACATGTATTTCCTGAGTTCCAGTTTGCTACGATGGATCACATCCAAGACAATGCCCAAGGCTACAGCTATCTTTGTTGCTATGCTGATACTCCCGATGATCATATGCTATGTTGTGTTGTTACTATACTTAACATTTAAGCCGGAAACTCCCGCTACAAATCCACTGGAATTCATTTTGAGTTCCGGTGGATCGAGTGAGATAGAATCGACTAGGGAGGATGACCATGGTATCCAGAAGGCTATGGATATGGATATTCAAATGAGCAATATATGAGATTTAAGAAGTAATGCACTTAACTCACATAGACGAAGATTTGGTAGCTTTTCGGAGAAACCTAATCGGTTCATGCTCAATTCTCAATATTGTATTGTCTTGATAAGAATTAAGAAGATCATTTTCAGTATATAAAAGTCTATTATTATAGTATGCATGTAATCAAGGGAAACATACAGTTAAAATCTTTTATGTAAATATCACTTCCATTCTTTCTTCGATAAAAAAAATCGCCTTCATCCACTTGCATCAACCAAATGACTTGATAGATACTGTACTTAATAAGACCCTCCTATATGGCTCAATCAGAATAGAAAATAAATATGTAAGCATCTATATGTGTTTTTATTCATGCTTTTGTTTACAAAAACTGATCATACTCTCTGAGATAAGAGATCCAAAAGTCTATATCGTTTCAGTTTATCTTGAATTTAATTTCAGAAGGAAAACTACCAACAAAATTTAGCTAAATATTTTCACTAGGTTTTGGCAATATCATTATTGGCTCCCCGTTTTTCAAAATTGATCTCAATGTAATCATGGATGAGCCTAAAACTTATTTTTCTTTTTTTCCTTTTCCCCCTTCAGAACTTCATCGACTTATTATTTCAAAACTTTTCTAACCAAATATGGTATTACAACTCAAGAAATATGCAATGGTAGCGTTCTAAGAATTCAGTTTGGCTAATTCTAAAATAGTAAGACTACTCAATTCCTTATTATATGTTGTATCTCATCATAAAATACACATTGCCCTAATTTAATTCCATGAATGATACTCGAAGTGAGAAAAATCCCCTAATTGTGAGACTAGGGCATACCTTCCTCACATATTAAGACGGCCGGGAGAATGTGGAGATGGCGGAGGAAGGCAGTTCAAAAGAAGAATTGTTGGACTTTAAAAAGTTATGAGTTGTTCAATGGATTTAATAATAAATTTATT
Source organism: Mentha longifolia (assembly GCA_001642375.2). Lineage (NCBI taxonomy): Eukaryota > Viridiplantae > Streptophyta > Magnoliopsida > Lamiales > Lamiaceae > Mentha > Mentha longifolia. The sequence goes on along the minus strand of CM038111.1, from coordinate 11,851,579 downwards.
TTAAATTATAAATATTGTTTCATTGTTTGCCCATATATCTATTTTTGCATTAAATTATTCAATTATAATTTTTATATTGCTATATCTATATGTTAGTATTTATTTATTTTTTTCAAACCTATTTTTTATCGTAAAATTTTATCGTGACAATACAAAATTTGGATACATTGTCACAAATAAAATTAATTATTAATTGAACTTGGTGAAATAAGACTAAGTTAGATTTAAAGCTATTGATTGATAAATTTACTGTAATAATGACTTATTGCTTAATTTCTTGATATATATATATATATATATTTAAAGAAGTGTATTAAATTAATATAGTAATTACTAATTATTTACATAACTATTACGGAATTAAATAAAATACTAAAAAAATATTAATTTAAATAGTATTTTCACTATAATAGCCTATAGTGACTTATGTTTCTAATGCATAAATATTTAAAATTATATTTACTTATAGTATTATGCTAAAATAATTTTAGATTTCTAAAATTATGAGAATTAAATTTTTATTGAAGATAACAATAACATAATACTGTATTACATTATTCAGTAATGATGTGAGAGAAAAATATATAATTTCGAATATTTATTTATATATTTCGTGCAACGCATGGGCACGAGACTAGTTATACTTAAAACACAAATCATTTATTTTTCATTTTTTGATTTCGCAAATACGTGTGAAAGATCATGTAATCTTATTGTTGTAGCATCATGTTTGGTAGACACGACTACATTTGTGAGATTTGGTGGGATAAGATTAAAATTCTATGCAGTTATTTGGTACGCAAATTATTTACTTTACCTAATGTCGCTTAAATCCTTATGACGTAGTGAATACTATATTTGCTCCAACTTTTGAATCATTTAATTTTATATGTTTACACCACTGGATTCTTTAATTAAATACTTCTATTCATGCGTGGCGAAACTAATTCGCAGTATGTGCAATGAGATTAATGCTATAATGAATGAAATGAATGAAATATAGTACTACGTTACTCCTACCTTCCTTTTAGGCGAATTTTGCTAGGTATTGAAGTAGCAAATTTTGTGATACTTCTCACGGTGTTACACTACTAGACATTTTTTATCGTAATGTGCATACCAAACTTTTATAACGTCACCACTATATATGTCTGCATCCGCAGATTTTTCGTGGGCTCTCACCAAATGTTTGGTTTAATTTGTGTATTCCTCGACAGGGTCAAGCATTTCATTTCTAGAATTCATTTTTGAATGATACGATAATCAAATTGGAAAAAGATCATATACATATAGGGAAAAAAATGGTAGAAATTTGAACAATCAAAATGCATATTATTTGCCCAAAAAGAGTCCCAAATTAAAAATTAAGATCAACGCAAATACTTCTTATTTGTCTATCATTACATTAGTTAGTACATGCCAGAAACTCAAAATATTGTAGATTGTTTTTGCTAGTTTGAGTTTCATATTAAATACCTCATACTCTATAAGCATAATATGACCTAAACAAAAATAACTTTATGGGCGGTTTCTCGACGGATTATAAGTTTCGAACCAAAATTCATTCTTTTTTTAAAAATTTGATTCGGAATAATTTTGCCTGATATTTATTGAAGCCATTCATTTGTCCCATATCGACTTGAAGAAAGTCTCGAATTTTACATATGGATTGATTCTTCCCTTTCATAAAACCTTTTAAGGAGGTCAGTGACTTATTTTCTAATATCGTATTAGAGTTGGTCCAAGATCGATAATAGTTTTATTGTTCGTAGTAGAGTCAATGTCTTCCGGCTCATGAATTTCATATACAAATTGGCAACATATAAAAAATATTATTTAGTAAAATTGGAAAGAAAATGTAATTAATATAAACTACACGCCAAATACCACATAATCATAACATCGTCACTTTATAGATTCTCTTTATCACAGATTTCTCGCCGGATTCTCACCCGCTTCATGTATTTTTTATTTTTCAAGTCCATTCTCATTTTGATGTAGATCCAAGTTCTCATGGTGCTATGTTGGGCTTTCATGCCAAAGCTGAATAGCTTTTGTTATGTTTTTATTTTAAATAATTAGTTTATGCTGGTTGCAATTTCTTATGCTTGTGGGACTAGTTTGCAATTAGTATTTAATGTTGGTGGATATTTAAGTATTCCATGTCCGATTGTATTTGGAGTGGAAAATTTTCATAAATAAACCTTTGAGATTTCATCTCTTTTGGGTGCAATTTTCCGGCATCATTAGATCAACGGAAGAATTGCTTTATTTGATTTATTGTGATTGTGTTCTGAGTGTTTTGTGAGAGTGTGCGCATAATTGCACCCAAAAGAGATAAAATCTCAAAGGTTTATTCATCAAACTTTTCTACTCCAAATACAATTGGACATGGAATACTTAAAGATCCACCAACATTAAATACTAATTGCAAACTAGTCCCATAAGCATAAGAAATTGCAACCAGCATAAACTAATTATTTGAAATAAAAACATAACAAAAGCTATTCAGCTTTGGCGTGAAAGCCCAACATAACAACATGAGAACTTGGATCTACATCACATTTTAAGGTTAAGATTCTTCTGAAGAATATATTTTGCATGATATAAAAATACTGAAGTTCATCATATGACAAAGTTTCAAGAAAAAAACATTATATACTAAGTGATAATTAGTGATGATTTACCTTTACCCTGAAAAATATTTCGAAAAACACATAAAGAATAATTTATTAATACGCTCGTCTTTCATTTATTACTATACTCTCAAAATTTGTACTAATTCATATCAAATGAAATAGAATACTAATGTTAACATACACTTAAAACTATTATTATTATTATTATTATTATTATTAGTTGTGATTGGTCATGGAATTCTTGCATGGTGTTTGTAAAATTTGACAGTTGAAGGAAAGTAGCATTTTCCAATGTTGGTCTGCATCACGTTACTCACGCTGTCTTCTTCCTCCTCAAACCCTCAGCCCCCCACCACATAGTTTTTTGTCTTTGGAAATTGTTTTTTCTTGAATATTAAATTATTCACTTATCCAATTATTGAACAAGGAAACAAAAGTTGGTACCAACAGAAAAGGAGAAAAGCATGCAAGGAATGAAAAGAAGTTGCCCATACACCCACAATAAATAATTAAACAATACTCCATAGATACGTAGGGAGTACATATGGATGGCCAGAGTTATGATCCTCTCAAAAGTATAAAACAAAATTTGATGTGTCATGCTTGAGCTCTTGTGAGGGAACTGGTATTATAATTTGGCCTTCTTCGATCTAGATGAGAAGTATGTTTTTTTAGTAATAAAATATATATAAAAAAATAGTGCAATTTACAATGTAATTGTCTAACTATTTAATTTTTCTACTTTTATTTCATTCTAAAAGAAATGGTAATAAAACATCAAAATTATCAATATTTTTTCAATTGTATTCTAGACCTCAATTTTTGACAGAAGAAAACGCAAAGCCAAAAAGTGAATTGGATATTAAAGAAACTAAAATAATGATAAGATATTTATCCACGTTTGAGATTTTGGTGCGCCACACTCGTTTTCCGACGTAGGAAATTGAGATCTGGATTACAAGAAGTGCGACAGTATTGATACTTTGAACATTTAATTGTTATTTCGTTTAGATTAAAATAAAATTGTAAAAATCAGTTCAATAGTTTAACAATTAAATTATAAATTTAATTACTCTTGAAAATATATAAATCTAGTAGCTAGCCTAGCCATGTCATTCTAAAATTCTAAAATGTCTAGTTCCGTGCAAGAATAGAAATTCTACTTTAAGAAAATACAGACATAAGATAACATAATCTTTTTTTTTTTTTACTGAGTATGATATACATATAAATAATGAGAATTGTTATGCTGAGCTACACATATGCGCGCCTCTCCTAGGCGACAAGCCAAATCATCAAATTTTCCATTATTTTCCTCTCAGATCCGTTCTTTCCTATTTTCTTTTATTTCATCTTTCTCTTTCCAAAATCAGTTTGTATATATATTAATCATTATATTTTTTGGAAACAATTTATCATGAATTATATTTGGCCATGAAACAAATATATATATAGGCCTACAAATTCACGCACCATATAAATATTTATTTCTTTTTTATTATTCTAATGAATATTTAATTATATTTAATTTATTAATATAAACCCTAATTTAGGACTACTAAACCCTTGATGGAAAATATTGAAGTCCTATTGAATATAATAAAATATTTTACTTAAAAAAATGTTGGTGCTTACGGTACAAGTAATTTAAATATAAATATAGAGAATAATATATAAAATTGGTTTGAGATATATATATATATATATATATATATATATATATATATAGTATAATGCAAGAGAGAGAAAAGGTTTAAAAAAAGTGATAAAAGAAAATAGGGAAGAACAGATGAGAGAGAGGAGAAAAATAGGAAATTTGATGATCTGACATTGTCGCCTACAAGGATATATGTGAAGCTCAGCATATCAAAATCCTATAAATAATTATACTACCTCCAACTCACACCTCCAACTCATATAAGTAGTCCTATTTTGAATCCGCACATAAACCAAGAAAAAAGAGATATGTGGATATAATCAATTATGAGGAGAGAAAGTTAATTGTAGTCAGATATTCTTTGTCATTTTAGAAATGAAACTAATAAGTGGGACGGACAAAAATGACAAATGAGACTACTTAAATGAGTTGAATGTAGTATTACCTACTTCATCCGTCCCCTAATAAAAGTCCCCACTCATTAAATGAGAGGTGACTTTTATTAGGGGACGGAGGGAGTGTATCATTATGGTCATATCTAGCTTGCTCAATTAATTTTTTTTTTATTAAAAAGATCCGTTATTAGGCTTCCTAGTTGCATTAACAAAAAAAATAATTATTCATTAATGCAATATGAGATCACTCACGAAAATATAATAGAATAATTGAATCGGAAAAATGGCAAACCAGCATGGGAGGAGAGGCTGGAGAGCTATAAAAACTAAAATCAACACAAAAATTTCAACATCCAAGGACAAACCCATTCTCTCTCGGATGCAAAATGGACGAGTTTACGAAAATGGGTTGGAGTATCTAGTTCAAGGTTAAAAAACAATTATCCCCAAATAAGTGTCTTATTACAGTTTTTCTAAATAAAAAAAATAGCTTAAATTACTAAATTTACCCCTCATAATCATTTCAAATTTATTACTTTTTCAATATTATATGTAATAATTAGAGGTAAATCAAGTTATTTCACTTTTTTTTTTGTGAAGAAAAGTAATTTCATTTGTTAATTTCTTGGTTTGTGTGTGTTGGTGGCTTGAGACATTTATTAGAGGACAGAAGGAGTAACAAATCATGCTTATTATGTTCCCCATTCTTGTCGTAAGCGGAGGATGAGTCTCATTTATATGAGTGAAAGTACTCCCTTTGCTTATCTCGACTTGGCCACTTTGTATATTTTATACTTCACATATTGAATATAAAGGGGTCAAGTCGGAGTAAACGGAGGGAGTATTTTTTCAATTTTGAAAATAACACGTTTGAAAAATTTTACATATATCAAGAACGGAACCGAGGTAAAATAAAGCTTTGCTCTCCGGTGAATCCAATTTCACGCCACCACTTTTTCAGACACACCGGCCACCACTACTCTTATTGCCGGAATCCAAACCCTAGGTGGTCAGTGTGTGTAGTGTGTGAAAGAGGGTCAGCTCATGTAGTAGTGAGGGTGAGGCCCATTATACATAGATAGGGGAGCTTCGACCTTGGCACCATTGCCAATGGCAACAACCCCTAATAACCCCATTAAACTCTTTGTTTTAGCAGTATTCTTTTGTTTTATAACAAGTGTTTACTGTTTGAAAATCCCAAATTAACCCACATGACAACATCCCCAAATTAACCCAACCAAAATTTAAGGGGAGAAAAAAAAATTGGTAGCCCAAATTAAAAATATTATCAAAATTCCAGAAAAAATTTATTTAATTAATTAATACTCCAGTATTAAACGAAAAATAAAAAAATTATGAAAAAACATTTTTTTATATTGAATAAATTATATTACTCCATTATAAATATAATCGCATCCTCTCCTCAATTACCAAATACAATTAAACAACATTACCTTAATTCCCGTACCGAAAAGTTTAGACTCGATTTCAAAGGACCGGAGGGAGTATATTTTTGTCTGGTAGGAACAGTAAAAAATGAGTTTTAAAAAAAAAGCAAAATCTTATATTTAATTAACTTTAATTTGCAGTTATCATTTAAAAAATACTGCAAATTAAAAATAATAAATAGATTTACATTTAATTATGAAATTCTAAATAAATAAAAAAAAAAGAAAAGAAAAGGGCAGAAATAATAAATAGATTTACATTTAATTATGAAATGGTTTAATGTTTTCCATGTACAATTATTAGGGGTTATTAGGTGTACGTTGTAATAGACATACATAAAGAAGGGAGGGTCCTTTAATATAGCTTTATTAGCCATTGCTGGTATATATTGTCAGTAGCTGATACCAATGTCTGATACTCTCTTACCTGATAAGAGGGAGCACAGTACTGTATCATATTCAGTTTCAGTCTAGAAGAAGAAGAAGAAGAAGATCCAAGACGACGACTTTCTCTCTCTCCATATATACACTGACTCATCATCAAACAAATCAAAATATGCCATTAATTTTCATTTAATAATGGTCCAAAACACTGCATCAATCCCAATAATCTCATTCAACACTATCCAACAATATCATTTCATACCACCTCCATTTTCATACTATGAAACTCACACATTATAATTAATGTTATTATCTATCTTGATATTTAATATAATTACCTGGATTTTGAAAAAAATAAAATAAAATAATAATATTCCCCTTAAAACCCAAGTTTTTAGAAAAATTCCAAATTAAGCCTACCTGCATTTCTAACATTTTTTGCTTGATGAAGTGCAAAAGAGACAAAGCTGATAAATTCAAAAAGCCAAGCTTTCCAAAAGGCAATTCCGAAGTGCAGTTTCTTGCAAATTTGAAACAGTTAAGTGTAAAATTTAATAAATACTCATAGAAAATGTTCAATCTCAACCGAAAGTATATACATGGACATGCAAAATGAAAACAAACTCACGACAAATATACCATTTCATGAAAAGAGAAGCAACTTTAACTGCTGGAATTCTTCCAATCTCATCAGCTGCACCAAATTAAAAATAAAATAAAAACAAGAACAACAACACTGAACATATTACATCTTGATCTGGACACGAAACAATTCACTAAACTAGAAAGAAAAAAAATAAAATAAAATTCACCGATATAAAACCCTAAAAGCATATGTTTCTCCATTAACAACATTCAAGGAATGGAAGAATACTGTGATAGATCGCTCCATGCCTGAATCCCACTGCCCCAACCGCCTCCATTTTCGACATTAATATTCCCGTTGCTCGTCGCTGCTGCAGTTGCAAAAGAATTATCGAAAAACCATTCTGTTGAAAGATTCCCACCACCATCTTTTCTTGGTTCCTTTGATGGAATCTCAAGATCCTGAAACAAAATGGGCTGTGGTTTTGCAGAATTAATGCTGTTCTTCTGATTCTCTTCGGGTAGAAGCGTGGCTAATCTCTGTTTCTGCAGCTTCCAGTGAAGATCTTGATTGATGGAACTCAAGGATTCCATGGATGATGCGAGGATGCTTCGAAACCCCATTTCTTGATTTGAATTAGAAAGATTGAATCCGATCAGAGGAGAGGTAGTTGCCGAGAGATCCAAGGTGTAACATGGGTGTGAAGGAATTGCGGCGGAGGCGGAGAACTGGTTGAGTAGAGGGGTGGTCGGAGCGGAGGAGTGGAGGCCGGGGAAATTGAGCTGAAAGTCCATCGCCGGCGCGACTCCCTGGAAGAATTTCAATCCGGCGGCGATGTCGGAGGAGGAACCGTTGGAGTCCGCGGGGAGGGGCGGGGAGGACCTCATCTTCTTGTTTTTGCGGCAGCCGCCGCCGATGGGGACGCTGCGGAGGGCGCCGCCTTTGGTCCAGTAGCGGCGGCAGGTCTTGCAGAAGTGGCGGGGCTGCGTGAGGCTGTAGTTGTTGTAGTAGCAGAATTTGGTGTTGGGCGAATCGCACCTCGGGCAGCGGAGGGCGGGCTCTGGGGGGCGGGCGGCGGCTTTGCGGGCGGTGGAGGTCGGGGCCTCGTCTTTTCCGGCGGCGGCGGGTGACATGGTGGTGGAACCCTAGTGTTGGAGGGAAATGGGAAAGAGTTTTTGGATTTATAGAAAGGAAGAAGGAAGATTATTTAGATGTGTTTGGATTATAAGAAGGAAGAAGGGAAAGGTGGTGATGGAATTCATTGGTTTCATGCATGGAGATGGAGATGGAGTTGAAGTTGATGGGGTCCTGTGATCTTCATCAAGGAGAAAAGAGAACAGTAATGATGTAAGCTGTGTTTGGGAGTTGGATCTGATGGTGTGGAATAAAACAATTAGAGAGAGAGAGAGGAAACAAGTGCTGGAAAGATGGCAGTTAGCTTTTATGTTTGTCTTTATATACGATATTTTGGAATGGTGATATTTCATATGTTAATAATTAATTCGTTGGATTGCAGTGACGTGCACTTGGCGAATCCCACTTGAAAGGTATGTCACTACTACCTTAATCTTATTATTGAAACAATAAATAAAATAGTAGTATGATTTTCGAAAGAAAACGGTAGTTACGTATGCGGCGACGCGGACGAGATGAACAATGAAGATGTGATGTGATGGGATGAGGTAATTATTTTAGAATGGACACTTTGAAACAATCTGAAATTTTCGTAGCTAAATATCGGAGTTCAAATTCTCTGTCCCACATTTAGTATCTTACACGTGTCTTAAATTGTAGTTTCTACTTCTTTCGTTTTTTTTAAGTGTTCCAGCCGCCAAAATATACATACTAAGTAAATGCGTAAATTTACATTTTAATCTCATTTATTATTCTCTTTTATGAACATAAACTTATATAAAACATTATTTATAGGGGTAAAATTGGAAAATATAGCTATTATATTATTAAATTCTGAAATGAGACACTTAAAAACAAACAACACATATATATGTTTTGCCTTTTTTTTAGGAGTGGTAAATATGAGTAGTAAATGAGACACTTAAAAACAAACACAAATAACACAATTATAGGAGTAGTAAATATGACACTTAAAAAAATGGAGGGAGTATTAGTTTTGTTCATTTTTTCAACACTTTTAATTTATAGTAATGATTAAGTTTTATTTTATAATTATTTTCTACTATATATATCTATATATATATATATTCTATTTTGCCTTTTTTTAAAAGAGAAAAACAATCACATTAATTAGTAATTAACCCAATCCCATTGTACAATATTTGAAAGTCGAGCCGAAAAAGCCAACATCCAAATCTAATATACATTGTCAAAATCAGAACGAGCAAGCCTACGCGCTCCTCCATTAAATTCACATTCCTATCAAAACATAAAAATAGCAACGTCTTTAGGTACTTTCTTTGTGCGGTATGAGCATTGGTTCTCGTTCGTGGCTCATAAAATACAAGAAATGATCTAATAACTCAGGCAAAAAACTCATTTAAAAAATATCAATAATTTGCTTCCGTCATAATTATAACACGGACTTAAAACTTAACCTCACAATACCAATTAATGACCAGTTAGATTTTTGATATTATTATGAAAAAAGAGCCCAAATTGAAGCTGAAGTGGATGCTGGAAATGGATTTGCCTATTTGGACAAATGGCCTGACCAATAGAACATATATTATCTATTTATAATGCAAATGACGTTTTTTTTTTACTCTTACAACAATGTTCCAATTTTGGTTTATATCCAATTCTGGTTTATTTATTTCATTTTTAATTTCTTTGATTTTTGCCACCTAAAGACACTCATGCTGCGCTGATTAAGATTGTCCACGTCATTTTCAATTTTGGCCAAAGGTGTTAACTGTATTAAAAATCAAACCGATAATTATTTAATATATTGTCAGGCTAAGTTTTACTTTCGTATTAAAAATAAACTACCATCAAGTTTGTCTAGAATGAGGTGTGACCAGGCTGAGTTGGCACTTTAACACCCAACTTACATAGTCCCCCACCCACATTAAAAAAAGGTAAAGTAACAAAATTAAAACAATCAGAATTTTCAAAGTATCATGTAGTTTATAACTACCTCGTGTAATCAAATCCGTGTTTAATTAACATTCTACAATAGTAAAAAAAAGCTAGATAAAATGAAACGAAAAATTAATGAGATTAAAAAAATGAGGCTTATAATTAAGTACTTATAACATTTGGATGTAGGTGTAATATTGGAGCAATGACATAGCGAAAATGTGAGTATTATAGAAGTATGTATAAAATGGATTCGAACACGCAAATTAAAAAGCATGGAGTGGGGAAGCGTGAAGAACAACAAGGAATTGTATTTTTGCATCAACCAACCTATTCTAATGAAAACAAGCCCAAATCAGGGAGAAAATAAACGTGTTTGGGGAGCCACGTAAATTGTGAAATAATAATAAAAATAATAATATAAATTATTGGATGAATAGTTGAGAGGGTGGAACATCTCGTGAGGTGATAATGGATTCCCCGTGAGAGATGACCAAACAAACTTACACAAACTATTATTAGTCTCTCTCTCTCTCTCTCTCTCTCTGCATGCGCTGTCTCTATATTCTCACGGACACCTCTTCTCTTCTCCTATTTCATTTCTTCTATTCCTTCCACTTCGTCTTCTTCTTCATTAATCAATTCCTTCCTCTTCTTTATGAGTTCGCGAATTCATGTTAATTCTCAACTCTAAAAAGGGAAAGTAGCCATTCGATGGTAAAAAAATTAATATTCTTTTGACCACAAACTTGGGGAACATATGGCACGTTTGGCTTCAGTTTCAATATTCAGTTGCAAAGTGTATTAAGTTTTTGGTTAGGGGAATTTTTACTAAGTGGAGCATGGTTGAATTGATTAATTTTATTTAGGTGTATATGACTAAGCTTATTTGAAAGAACCTTATAAGCACTAAGAGCTTATAAGATGTTTGAAGAGCTCTTAAACAGTTTATAAGTTGTTTTAAGTTGTTTTGATAAGAGACTATTGTTTGAATATGAATGTTACCTAAACACATTAAATTATTTTTTATCCTAAAACTTACCAATTCTTAAATTAAGTTATTTTAATTAGTAACACGTTTCCTATAAGAGTAATGATTTCGTAGTGATAAATGATTTGATATATATTTGGTATTTTATAAAACTAGCAGAGATTACGTGCGTTGCACGTATAATTTTTTTATTTAAATATAATTAATTTATTATGAATAATAATAGATCTGAATATAAAAAAACTATCAAAAATTGCAGAATTATTAATTGTTGATTATTTTCAACAAAATGAATGTTAGAAAGTAATTAAATACTATACTTATACAAAAAAACATATCTATATGTCACCTATATACTCTATCTTGTGAATAATTTTCAAAATTGTATCAACTTTTTTTTTTTCTTCCAATTATAAGGTGGATAAATTTCTCCATATGTTCTATAGGATTCAATAAAATATTTCTAAATTATAAAGTTTAATTACCATGATAATTACAAAATTATTATTTGTGTCAAATATAGTTTTCAATATGTTACTTAATAGTGTGGAAGCTAAGGGAACTAATGTTAGTAGAGAAAAGTTTCTTAGAATTCACTTCTTGACCACCTTGTGGATTGTCACTAATAACGTCATGCTTCAAATAAACTAAAGACATCTACTTATTAATGTCATACTTTATTATTTTATGATTCACATAAATACTTCAAATGGAACATTACACCCGACCCATATAATAATAATAATAATAATAATAATAATAATAATAATAATAATAATAACCAAAGTGATATGGCTGTGCGGTTTTTAATGCAACTTCATAATTTGCAAGATCTGTTTCACTTTAACTCCTATTATTATTAATTCCTTAGATATATTAATTTTTGTAAATGTATAACCTAGCTAGCTATGTTCACTGGATAAACGTATATTCATAATTATAGTATACTGCATCACTGGCCTTAATTTGAAGACACAATTGCCAAGGAAAAGAAAAATTATATTTGAAATTCAAAATAAGAAATATAGGGAAAATAGAATAAGACTTCCAATATTTCCTTAATACAAGACGATTAGCTGGATATTTATTAGCTAAATGAAATTCCCTAATATCAAAAATGAAATTTTAATAGTGGCAAGAGAAAAGTTTTGATCACTTTTGTACTTTGGGTGTGTACTATGACATAATTTTTCTAAAATTTTTCTTGGGTAGCTATTTTCTCATCTTTTCACTCCAAATCATGATAATATTTTGTCACTAATGTGGAGTGATAATATTTTTCTACTATTTTCCACCATAGAGAACATAAGATAAGATAAATAAAGATTACATTATGAGATAAAAAAATTTATCCTTTTCTTATCCCTCGTTTTCCTTCTGCATCAATGAGAACACAAACTACATATTTGTAGAGTCATTTTAATTAAAAAAATAAATAAAAAATTGGATCCTTCGAATTTTGTGGCGAGAAGTCCAAAACACTGAAATACCTAACCTGTTATTTCCAAAGACTCCAAACATTGAAATAACTAAGCCATTATCTCCAAACGTACAAAATGTGGTTTATTTATTATCAAGAATTTGATTTTTGATGAGGAATTATAGTATGCATGAGTACATACATATGATTATATTTTAAAAGTAATAATTAAGTTGATGATGAATTACAATATGCATGAGTATGCGTGTGTATAATAATAATAATAATAATAATAATAATAATAATAATAATAGACATTAGGTAAACTAATTTTATTTTATTAAAGCAAAAGGCCTCGTTTGCAATAGGTATATAAATTATATTATGGAATATCAATCAATTTTACTCTAAATTACATGCATGAATTTGAAGTAAAAATCGTTAATATTTAATTATGATTAAACTCAATAATATTGATTGCCAATTACACGAAGAATTTTCAAGTAAAAAAAATTCTCACATCTTGACGATTGGAGGATAAAATAATATGCTATCATAATTTGGATATAGTTTTACTTTTATTAAACTATTTAAGATAATAATTATTATTATGTATAATACAACTATATTACAATATTGTCCTTAAAATTAAATATATAATGAGGACATAATAGGCAAATCAAATTTTGTAAAATAAGACTCTTTTATAATAGGGTATAGATGGGAAATGTAATTAAATATGTTCATTTGATTTTATTTTCCCTGGCACATGATACGAAATGATGAACAATTTTGCGGTTAATTAATTTGAAGAGATGAAAGATTTATGATTGTGATTGATGATACATAGTTGATGGAAAAAAAAAAAAATACTAATAATCAAAATTTAAAATGAATAAACAAATTGGTTTTCTTTTTTTGTGTTTTCAATGGTAGAAAATTGAAACATGTGGGATGGAAATAAAAGAAAAGGAATACCTGACCAAAAATTCATACTATTTTATGTCCTAAATGGCTTCGTATTTTCTCAATTTTCTTAGAAACTAAAATAGTTCCATAAAATAGCTCTATTTAGGAACCATATAAGTTGCGAGTCTTGCGACTTTATTTGGACTGACCAAAAATATAAAAAAAAAAAGTAAGAAGAGGCCTTGTATAAAAATGATTGTTTGGGCTACCCCGGTTTCAATATGGGTGATTTTAAACATAGCCTCGTTTCTTCTCATCATAGCCCCTTATTAAAAAAATAATATAAAATATTAACAAGTGTACTATTTTATCCCTATATCCCTCAATATAACATTTGAGGAATATAACCCCCAGATTCTGCAGGGAAAAAAAAAATGAACACAAGAAACCGAAAGCAAAGAAATAAATCTTTAATCGACCAATTCATGTTCTTTGTTTTGCGTTCTCAATTTATACATATGCCCTAATTCAGGATTTACTGTGCTTTGAGATTTCAAACTTGGAAAAAGTTGTGAAAATCTGATCTGATTTAATTGCGATAATCTTCTCTTGTCATGCTTCTTCTTTTATGTTGTTTTTGTATCATATTTTTCAATTCTTGAATTTCATATTCATCTTTCTTTTACGAAATGACTTTCTATGGTGTGGATATGGCTATACACTTTAATTATTTATTAAAATTACATTGGAGGCTATGAGGGATAAAAGAGTATTTTCATAAATATTTTTTACTATTTTTTTAAATAAGGGGCTATACTGAGATATATCTCAAGCCCACTAAATAGCGTCGGATCCTATTCAGAAAATTTGATTTTACACCAAGTACTTCAGTTGAACTATTCGCACACTCTTGTACTGCTAATCGACTCTAGTTTAACTGTTTGTTGATTTCAATCTCGTTGGGTGATTTTGTTCTCTTTTAATTTTCCGACGGCCAATTTTTCTATTTTGTTTTGGTTCTTTCTGTGTTAAAGAGTTGGAGCGTGATCGCACGAGGTTAACCAAACTTCAATTCCGCGGCTGTCAACTTGCAAAAGTTGCTGAAAACCGAATTGGAAATCTCAGACCTTATTACAGAGTGTGAAAGGTTTTCTTTAATTCTCAATTATTTTTTTTTGGTGAAACCCGACTCTGCTGTCTTTATGCGCAGAATGTGTTCGAAGAAATGCTCAACTCGTTTTCTGTTTCTGGAATTGATTTGATTTTAGATTCGTGCTGTTGAATTTGCAGTGGTGATAGCTTAAGTGATGGTAATGGCTGCTAACAAACCTCGGAGCGCCAGTTTCTCGCGGAATTTCGGTGCAGCGTCAAGTTCTGCTCCGAGCATCCCTGGGCTTAAGCATGGGCCAAATGGGACCATGTTACTTTCATCTGGAATTCCTGATCTCGACAGTAATTTCAATAACCTTTTCTTCACCTAAGCTGGTTTCTATGAGTTTGAACTCCTTTAGATTTTCGATATGAGCTGTTTGAGATTTTTATATTCGCAGAGATTCTGGGAGGTGGGTTTGCATTGGGAAATCTAGTGATGGTTATGGAAGATCCCGAGGCGCCACATCATATGTTACTTTTGAGAAATTTTATGTCTCAGGGTTTGATTCATCATCAACCTCTAATTTATGCAAGTCCGGCAAGTGATCCGAGAGGATTTCTTGGCACATTGCCTAGTCCGATGGTGTCCAAGGATGAGAAATCTCGTGTTCAGGAGACGGAGCAGGTACAATTTCAACGTCTTTTGATGTTGAATGTGCGTGAATTTGTTGTTTTCACTTGGATATGGTGAATTTTGAAAGAACAAGTGTATTCTGTCATACAGGAGAAGGGGCTGAGAATTGCATGGCAGTACAAGAAGTATTTTGGGGAACAAAGTTCAGAGTCTCAGAGAGGTAAAGTTACTAAATACAGTTTAAGCTTATTCTTCTTGTTTGCTACTGCTGCTGCTATCATGATGATTGCTTATCTTTTTAATTCCTTAGTGTGATTCTTAGCCACTGTTATTTCTTAGCTAAAATTATGTCATAAGTTTGTAACATGGATGTCAGCTAGTTCTGCATTAGGGGTTTACTTTCAAGGTGTGTTAAATGGACATTGTTGTGGCGCTAATTTTTTTTGGGGATGTGGTAAAATGTCTTGCTAAAGTAACTTACGGGAATGTTCTCGGAGAAAGAAATTGAAATCCTGTTTTATACAAATTAAATAAAAGACTCTAATCATTGTTTTACTTGGATAAATTCTGATATACACAAGAAGGCTAGATTAATGATGTGCGTAAGGTGGAGTTGCACTTTGCTGATTAGTTGGAAGATTCTCATATGACTTAATACTTTGTGATGCAATAGCTCAGTTGGTAAGACACTTCCCCTCCAACCAAGAGGTTGAGGGTTCGAGTCACCTTAGGTGCGTGTGTGTGTGAATGTGTGTTGTGTTTGCCTGATAAAAAAAAATAAAAATACTTTGTGATGCAATAGCAAATTACTTGACTATGTGAATGTGTTTTATTTGTGTACTAAAATTTTCCTCTCTCTCTCACATTTGGTCTTCCAGTAGATCCTTAACTTGGCTTATTCACACATTTTTTGCTAGCAATTAAATTTTTAAAAAGTTCTTGTCTGAAAATCATATCACGTGCTTCATAAATAGATGGAAAGTCAGAGTATTGCAATGACTTCGATTTGCGGAAGCCGCTGGAGAGGCACTTCTTTAATGGACAGCAGATTGATTGTGTTAGTCTTAAAGATTCTGCTGATCTTGGAGCATTTCATGAACATTGTTCGAGCTTCTTATCTCAAGCTAATCGGTAATTAGTGCTCAACTGAAGCCCTAGCCCATAAAAATCCATATGTATGACTGTATGAGTAATTAAAGATAGGCATTACTAAAATAATTACTATGATGTCTGATAAAAACACAATGACGGATCAAGTCAAAGTGTAATCTAAGTGTTTTTATCTGTTTTTAGGAGCAACGGGAACATAACAGGTGGTCGCATCGCTATTCAGTCGCTCTGTTCCCCGCAATGTGAATATTCCAACAGAGTAACTATCTATCTTGATCCGAGTCTCATATTCTAATATACATGTACAGTACTAGCAGCAAACATATGCAAAACGTCTGTATGCTGGGTAGAGATTTATTTAGAGTACAGTACGTATATAATGATTAATCATTTCCTATTGCAAATTTTAAGTCTAACTGGTCTATTTTCTTAAAAGTGAAACATCCTCTGCTGATAGATCCCTACACTTTCTGTAGGAATGGGAAATGCTTTCTTTCGTTAGATCCCTGAAAAGTGTTGTAAGATTATCAAATGCAGTAGCTGTCATAACATTCCCACCTTCTCTCGTCTCAACAAGCTTCTCAATAAGGCTGCAACATTTGGCCGACACCTTAGTTTCTGTGAAAGCAATTCCAGGTGTGTACTGTTAATTTTTCTTCTTCTTTCATGCTTTATGCCTACACTCAGTGCTACGAAGAAACGTAACTTATAATTTATGCTTCATTAGATGAAGACAAGGAACTGGCCAAGCTTCTTACAGGATATCAGGATATGGTTGGACTTCTTAGTGTGCACAAAGTTGCACGTTTTAACACACAGGTATGCCTTTTCTACATTTCGAAATTCTGCATTTGTTTTTGTGAATTAAACTCTTTTCATGAGGTGAAATTACTGTTTCTATCATAATGCCGAACTTATGTTGAACGCTTTCTTGAGAATGATCATAGTACGAAGATATGGCTAGAAACTTCTGATTTATGGCTATTGAAAAACAGGTCCCTGCAATTCTAGAGGCAACGACATTCTCAATGAAATTGCAGAAGCGAAGATCGTTAGTTTTGGAATGTCTAAACCAAGCTCCTGTAGATGGTTCGAGTGGAACGTCTTATGGTACTTCTGGTAGTTGCTCTGGCTCGTCTAAAACAGGTTCGCTTGACTTCTAGTTGATCTAAGCTCCCATTTGTGTAATGTGATTATATTTATCAATTTGAAACACAATGCACATGAGATCTTTCTGATGTTATGTGAATTGAATTTTACTTCTTTTTCTAAAAGTTGATCAATGAGATAAATTTTTGTTATGATATAAAATGAGAATCCTCAACGCCTATCTTCGGGTGCGCACCAGTCGTGTTAAAATAATTTGTATATGTATTTATCAATTAAACTTGAAGCCAAATTTTCAAATAATTTTAATTTTTATATATGACCAACCATGAAGTATTGATAGAAGTAATATAATTTCTTATACTTTCATTCCGTTACACTTTAGTCATGATCATAATATTGCTGTATAATTAATATAACCACGCTAAAAAATCTCTCATATTCTTTAATTTCTGGTCTGAGGTTTCAACTTTCAATTAATGGACGAGATTCGACGAGACTGCTGAGAAATAACGTTAGCCGTGGATGGATTATTTTCCAGCACTACTTCATAACCGTCACTCCAACTTTCCATGCCTAAAGCCATCACTTGCCAAAACAATGCACCTCCACAAGGCCCACCATTCATGGCACACTTGTAAACGTCGTTAAATATTCCGTTAAAGTACTCATCTCTGGACCCCACGTTGAAATTGGGCGACCTCGATGACTTGCCGAACTCGGCAATCACTAACGGCTTCCTGACGGCAGTTTTCGAGTCGTCCACGTGCGATTCGATCCACTTGCGCACGAACTCCGCTGTGCCTCGTCGTTCGCGCCTGAAGCCTATGTTCAAATATTATGTCATGATCAGTATGTTGCTCCCTTCAGTCCAATTAATATTTATTTTATTTTATTTTTATATTTTACATATATTTAACAAATGAGCCAAATGAAATGGGTCAAAGCTTATACTGTACCATTGGTCGGGATAAATATGAATAGTGGTGAAGTCCACTTGTGGAATGCGGTTGTTGGAGATGAAATCGGTGCCGACTCCGATGCCGCCGGGATTGTTCTGCTTCTTCTCATCGCCGTAGAATCCTTCCAATCCGATGTCGAGGAGGTGGTTCTTGTCTAGGGATTTCACATGTGCTGCCATTTCTGCCACCCAGTCCTATAGAGTATCCATCAACACTTGCATTTTCATTAGACTCGTGACAATAAAATTATATGTTAGCATATATAGATAAAAAATAATATAATGTACTATATACTTTTATGGCTGAATGATTTTGAACTTTTGTTTGATAGTTCAGGCCATTTAGTTTGCGGGAGTCGATTAATTTTATCCAAACTAATTCCATGTTTACTTTGTACTTTGTAAGATTGCAAATGAGTGTTATTCGAAAGCTCGTGTTAGGCCGACACTTTTTTCTTAGATTTTAGACTAATCATAAGACACGAATGTCACACAGAAACACATATAAGATTACTCTAATCATATGCCATGCCATGTTTAATTTATCCCAAAATTTGTAGACTCTTCAATTAATCTTATCCCTCAAAGTGAACGCCCCTCCAAATACTAATTATGTATCTTATTTTATCAAAATCTAATTTATATGTTTAGAAATGTATGTTGTCAAGTGTGCCGTCTAATTTTCTCTCATATGACATCAGTGAGTGATCGTCTCAAACTCAAATTATCGTGTCCGATTTTGATTGTGCCTATGAAATGCAATGTAACGTAAAACTACTCTCACATGAATACACAAGGCAACACAAATTACAAGCAAGACCCCAACTTGATATGCGTGTATCTTTGTGTTGTGTGTGTGTGTGTGAGAAAGAGAGAGAGAGAGAGAGAGAGACTTGAATAACTTTCCCAGATAGATCAGACTGGCAACGGGGTTCGTTGATGAGCTCCCATGCAAGAATGGTGGAATCATCTTTATAAGCTACTCCACTTATCGAGTTCACTCTTGTTAGCACCGCCTGCAACAAATTACATCACTTACGAAATTGAAACGGATTAAGAAAAAAATAAATAAATAACTAATATGCTGGTCTACACCCTAATTAATAACTTCATTACCATTTCATTTAATTTGGCAAGACCAGAAAAAAGGTTTTGGAGAAATTCATTGGTTTCTTAACTTATATATAAAATCCCTTTCCTTTTTCATACCCTGATATGATTTTTGAAGTAGCCTTTAACAACAGAATTAGTGAAGAAATCATCATCATTATTCAAAGACTGGCCTTCATCCC
Organism: Mentha longifolia; assembly: GCA_001642375.2. Taxonomy (NCBI): domain Eukaryota; kingdom Viridiplantae; phylum Streptophyta; class Magnoliopsida; order Lamiales; family Lamiaceae; genus Mentha; species Mentha longifolia. Next base: position 11,831,897 of record CM038111.1, on the reverse strand, counting down.
TTGCCCATTGAACATACTGCTTCTTCCCTCCATAGCCATCCCAGTTGTTCACCAACGTCAGAATCAGATGAATCCCATGTTTTCCGGCCTCCGACACCACAAAATCCAAACCCTAGAAAAAATATATATACACACACACACTTACTATATCGGCACGAGTTTTAAGAAAAATTGATAAAGGTGTTGTGAGTGTAAGATGGATCCATTTGTGATTGAGAGTATCAGGGACGGAGGGAGTATTATTTGATGCAACGACTATTTACATATAGATATAGATATACCTTAAACATGGCCTCATTGTATGAGGCCGGAGATCTTTGCAAGGGATTAGAGCCTCCATCATTGAAAGCCCAAGTCCTGGCTACGTTCATTCCGTATTTGGAAGCCTGTGCAAAAGTTTCCGCCACCTTAACCCTAGTTGAAGGGTCTGACGCCATGTACATCAACCAGTAAGAATTGAAGCCATTGAAGAAGAAGGGCTTTCCATTCTTCACAAACTGACTCCCTCTTGTCTCCACAAAACCCCCACCTCGAACCCGCCTCGCCTCGGCCATTAAACTGGCTGCAAACACGAACAAGAAAACGAGGGAAAAACTCTTTCTCCACATTTTGGTTTTGATATGACAACTGATTTTATGCAAATATTTGTGTTGTCATTAATATGTGGGAGAATGCGTATTTATAAGGAGATTTTTGTTGCTAAAGGATTACACAAGTATGGGGGGATGGGTATGGGTTATTACTTGCAAAACTATTCACTGTACGAATTAAATTGGTTGTGGAGATTACGTCAATATTCTTATTATAGAGAGATTATGGGTTTTAAAGATTTGATATTGCGAAAGTAAGTTTAGGCGTGAAAAGGGAATTTTTGCATTTGTCCATTCCTTGTCGTTCCATTAATTCTAGTATTGCAACGTTAGTGTATACTAAATACAATTTATACACTCATCTTAACATATTATTGTTTTCCATTTTTTTTTTTTTTTTTTTTTTTAACATTAGTCTGGATTACGTACTAGTATTTAATATGGATGGATTGATTTTTCATTATAAGGTAAAAGAAATTAATTTCGAGAAGGTTGAATGAGATATTAATTGATGATTTGAGTGGAGGATATATATATATATATATATATATATATATATATCATTAGTTCTATAACAAAGTAAAATATTACGTGTGCGTCGCGTTTAATGTTGATGATAAATTGATATCTATAAAAACCATCATGTCACAATAACATTTGCTGATTCTCTAAATGATTCAAACGATTTCAATCATAAATTTTATCCATTTAATTATATAGAAAACTAACGTTAATATTATATTCAGTTAACAATTAATGAAAAGGTGACAATATATAATTAAAAATGACCATTTTCATAAATAAAAGTTAAAATCAAATCTGGTTATATTCATTTGAATTTAGGTTCAAGTAAAACATGCGTAGAATTTTACCTACAAAACTTCAAAAGAATTGGACAACATACTTCTCTCAATCTTCTTTTAAATATGGATCATTTGATTAATAAGTATTGTAGAGTGAGCGATAAGTAGCATTGATATATGCATATTGTGAAATGAACAAAATTTATCCAATGTAACCCCCCAAGCTTATCCAATAGCACAAGGAATTAAAAAAAGCAATAACCATAAATGGTTAAACGATGACGCGAAATGGAATGAGGCAACGGTTAAGAGTTGTTTGCAAATAACTGACAACTTTTTTTTATAGCAATTTTTAATTAAAATTTAAAGGTCGCGTTACGGAGAATTTAAATTCGAGACCTTTTGCTACAGAATCTCAAACATTATAACCGCACTATCCACTAGGTCGACACACACAAAATAACTAGCACATATAGGTGAATACCGGCTATTGTTTGAAACTAATCAAAAAAATCTTAAAATTACAACCAAGCCAAATCATATTAAGCAAAGTAACAGCTTGACCATTTTGTAAGAGTGGACGTCCGGAGCTGTCGTCGGCAACGAGTAGTGCAGCGAGGGGAGCGCTGATTCCGGTACCGACAAAAATGTCAAAGAAATCAGCAATTCTGGCGTTTGAATCGCTGATTTTCTTGTGGATCTAGTCCTCGAGATGGACCGAGGCGGCGCAGGTGATACTGCCGGTTGTTCCGCCGCTGTTAATTCTCAGTAGAAGTGTATTTCAAGTGTAGTTTAAGTGCAGCAATTTTTGTTCCAATTTGGAGAAAAGGCGGGGCTATGAAGATGAGTGTAGTTCAACCAAGTGTAGCCATTTCTGCTTCCATCATCTTTAGTTTATTTTTCTAATAGTTGCGCTAAGAAAGATAAGAGTAAATTGGGGTTATGACTTATGAGGATAAATTAGTAATTTAAATTTATTTTTCATTATTAATTTTAAATAGGGGGCTATAAGGAGAAAACACGTGGCTATGTTTAAAAACCCCTTGAGGTAATTGGGCATCGGATTCAGCGGGCCTGGGTTAAGTGTATCTGTAGAAGCCCAATACGTTTACGTAGGGCTGATCACGACAATCAATCTACGAACTTTTTTTTTTCTTTAGAGAAATCAACGTTATGAACTTATGAGGGGGGGGGGGGGGGGGGGGGACGGGGGGTCTGATCTGTTTTTTTTTTTTTAGAGAAATCAATGTATGAACTTAACTATAACCTATATTTATACTCAGAAATGAAACTTAGTGGTGTTTGCTAAGATTATTTTGAAGAGCTTATAAGCTCAAATTATGTTTTTAAAGTTTGTAAGATGTAAAGTGGAAAGAGCTTGTAAATTTTGAAAATATTTGGCTAACAAAGCTTATAACTTATAAGTTCAAAATAGATTAAAATTGTAAAATTAGAAACAAAATTGAAAAATGAAAAAAAAAAATCAAAATCAAAATCTATAATTCAATAAAAATCAAATAGAAGTGTGTATTTAAGAAATATAAAAGTAAAATAGAGTAATATGATGATAATTGATAAAGTAATCTATACTTATATTATAAAAAGTGTCTTGTTTACAAAATTTAGTTTGCCTATTATGTCCTTATTACAAATATGTACTTAATTATATCATCAGTAGAATAAAAATAAAAGCCGTATAATTATATTTACATTAGAATATAACTAAAGCCATAAATAAATGGATGTGCAATAAAGAATATAACATACATTCAATATACAACTAATCATAGATCTATTAACAATACTAAAGAGAGTTAAACCAAAAAATAAATTATTAAATTTTCAAACATATCTCTATTCATATAATTGTATACGTACTTTAAATTACGGAAATAAAATTAAAACAACTATCTATATATAAAATCACGGAAATAATGGAATATATTGGTTGATGTTTTCTATTATTCTTTGTTGTTTAATTTTGAAGATATATATTAGGTTGTTCTTTTGGAATATTTTAAACTATGGATCAAATACAAAATTAGTATTGTTAATAGATGATTAGTTATATTTTTATATTAAAAAATGGCTAGAAAAATAGTACTCCCTCCGTCCTACTTATAAAAGTTATTTTATTATCTTAATAGACTCGGATGGATAAAAAACGGCTCTTTATAAGTGGGACGGAGGGAGTACTCTATATTTCTATATTTTTATATGAGGGACAATTTTAACATTAAACATAAAAAAATTGGCTAGAAAAGCGGAGTAATATATTTTTATAAGAGTAGTTAAAAAGGTTTTTTTTGTTATCCAAAATGGCTATTTTAATTGTTGTGTATCATAGTTAGCACAGTCTGTAACGTCCCATATTTTTTCTATCTACTTTAGAAGTGATTAGAGAAAATTATTCGCTCTTAATAATTTAATATCACTTTTGTATAATAGAATTCTCTAGATGAAAATTCTAAGTGAAATCAAGTAGCCACTTGATTCCTAACAATTAGAAGTTAATTATCGATTAATCAAATAGACACTTCATTTCGACATTCGCATTACTTGTCATAAGTTTACAAGTAAAATCGATGCTAGTGTTTCGATTATTTATCCACGAGATATGTTAAGTGCGTAAAAAAAAACGGGCCAAGCCCATTCTACGATCTCGATTGGGCCGAACTATTAGCTAATTAAATTATTGGGACAAAGCCCACTTCATACTCAATATTATTCAGTATTGGGCCAAGCCCAAATAAATAGAGAAGACCATTCAGCCAAAATCACTCTACAACTCCAATATAACAATTAAGTTATTACATCACACAAGTCAAAAATGGTAGGCTAGTAATAATTCAAAAAGAGAAATAAATTACATCAGTTCAACTGTTCATTCATTGACCATAAGAATGCATGAGTGATCTTAAAATGTGGAGTTCACGCTTCTTCAAGTCAAAGAGAGAAGACATCGAACCCACTCCTATCAATCCTAAGCATAGCTGCATCCTTAGCCCCAAAAACCTGCAAGGAGAGAAGGCAAATAAGTCATAAAGAAGAGAGGATTTTGGGGGATTTTGTGCAGAGACATAATCATAACAAACCAAGTTAACCAATATACATATACCCCTTCCAACTGCAGCCACACGTTCCACACACCACCAAAATCTACAACACTCAGAGAGAGAGAGTGATAGGTATAGACTCCGTCTTCCCTATCTCAAAGCAAGAAGAATAACGAAAGAAACAAAGAAACAAAGAAACGCAAGGAAAATTAGGGTTGTATTATATTTCTTAATGTTCAAGAAACAATAATTCCCCTCTTTTATACTAAGGACCCTGGTTGATTCGACCTACGATTCGGGAAAAAATCAACAAGAAAACCCGAAAAGGAGCTTATAAATTGCTCGACTCGATAATAAAGTTTTGGGCCCAGCCCAATAAATTACAATAATAAAAATATAAACGCATTAACGATAAGAAATAAAATCGGTGTACTTCTTGGGCTCCTGCGTCCTCCGTTTGGGCTGCCCACTTCTCGTATCTTCCACTCCATCCCCTTCCATTACATTCGTATCAAAAGACATCGGTCCCTCAGCTCTCTCTTCCCGCTCTCGTGTCTCCAGCCCCGGTTCGGATAGCTCCCGATTCGTATCAACTCCCCCGGTGTTAGAAAGTTCCTTGTCCTCAAGGAGCAAATCTGGAAATCGACGTTGAATCACCTCAAACGGTTCCCATGTAGGCTCACTACCACCATCATCATCCCATAGGAGCTGACCTTCCGTCACAGATATTCCATTACGCAACACCGTGCGTGAACCAAGCAAACGAAAAGGGCGAGACACCACGCAGCCGCGTGCAAAAAAGGTAGGAAATGGAGACGAAGCCGCCCCAGCCTGGCCATCCACAAAACGACGCAACAAACTTACATGAAACACATCATGTATGCGACTACCCTCCGGCAAATCCAATCGGTAAGCCACAGCCCCGACACGTTCCACAACCGGAAAAGGGCCATAAAATCGCCGAGCAAGTTTAGTAGACAAGGGACGAGCGACCGAGTGTTGCCTATATAGCTGAAGCTTCAAAAGAACCCGATCGCCGACCTGAAATTCCACATCACGACGACTACGATTAGCTGTGGTACGCATGCGTTGTTGGGCCCTCTCCAAATTCTTACGAAGCCATACTAATAACTCCCCTCACTGACGAATAACATCGGCAACAGAAATCGGACAAGAGGCCAACGGGTGTGCAGCCACCAAGGAGGGAGGATCACGGCCGTATAATGCTCGAAAAGGCGACGTGCCTAGCCCGTCATGATGAAAACAATTCAGAGCTAATTCAGCCCATGGAAGAAAACTAGTCCACTTCACCGGTCGGTCTGCTACAAAGGCGCGCAAGTATTGTTCCAAACCCCTGTTCCGCACCTCTGTCTGCCCATCGGACTGCGGATGATATGCCGTAGTGAAATGCAGCTTAGTACCACTTAAGCGCAACATATGTTCCCAAACTTCATTAAGAAAAACCGAATCACGATCGGACACCAACGTCTTAGGAAAGCCATGATGTTTGACCACCGTATCAATGAAAAGATTAGCTACCCTCCATGCATCGAAGCGAGTCGGAAGAGGGGCAAAGTGAGCATATTTCGAAAGGCGATCCACTACAACCATAATTACTGTGAAACCCCGTGATGGTGGTAGTCCGGTAATGAAATCCATCGAAACATCTTCCCAAACCTGTGTGGGAATCGGTAGAGGTTGCAACAAGCCAGCTAGTTTCTGCGTCGAGTATTTGGTAGTTTAGCAGTCAAAACAAGATGCTACGTAAGCCTTCACATCGCTGCGCATTCCTTTCCAATAAAAAGACGACGCCAAACGTCAAAAAGTGCGTTCCACGCCAGGGTGTCCAGCAGCCGGTGTCGAATGATGTTCGTACAATAGGGCTGGTTTAACAGCTGAAGACGCCGCGATAAGCAGCTGACGGCCCCGATACAATAACCCGTCGCAGAGGGTGATATCCGGTGGCTGTGTTCCGGCCTCGATCTGCGCGCATAAATCGACTAACTCCGGAATATTCTTCACATCGACGCGCGACAACTCCATAATGTCAGGCAAAGGCTGCGAGACAGCCAGCATCAACGAAAGAGTGTCATCTATCTCACCACTGTCGTCCTCACGCCGTGATAGTGCATCCGCCACCCGATTAGAAGCACCGGTCTTATATTCAATGCGAAACTGATAACCCATGAGTTTGCGCGCATACAATTGTTGATCCGGAGTCTGAATAACTTACTGCAACAATTCTTTCAAGCTTTTCTGATCACTACGAATCACAAACGGCCGTCCCAACAAATATTGTCTCCACTTTTGCACTGCCTCCACAATAGCATACAATTCCTTGTGATAGGTCGAAGTGACCCGACGTCGGGGTCCAAGTTTCTTGCTGAAGAAGGCTAAGGGGTGATTCTCTTGTAGTAAAACAGCGCCAATCCCCGTGTCGGAAGCGTCGGTCTCAATATAAAAAGGCTTAGTAAAATCAGGTAATCGGAGAACGGGTGCCGAAGTCATAGCAGCTTTCAAGGCGGAAAAGCTCTCCTCAGCCGCCGGCGACCATGTAAACGCCTCTTTCTTAAGCAAATCCGTCAACGGCGATGCCAACACCGCATAACCAGCAATGAACCGTCGGTAGTATCCCGTGAGTCCCAGAAAACCCCGTAGTTGCTTCACTGATTTAGGCTGTGGCCAAGCTGTCATGGCCTCAATTTTGGTCGGGTCAGCTCGCAAAAACCCGTCAGAAATAATATGCCCTAAGTAATCCACGGTGTCACAGCAAAAAGAACATTTGGACAATTTAATAAAGAAGTGATGCTGCTTAAGTAAACCAAATACCTCGGCCAAATGTGTTGCATGATCCGACATAGTAGCACTGTAAATCAGAATATCATCAAAAAAAATAACCACAAAACGTCGAAGCAGGGGTCGAAAGATATCGTTCATAGCTGCCTGAAAAGTAGAAGGTGCGTTCGTGAGGCCGAATGGCATTACTAGAAACTCGAAGTGGCCATCGTGCGTCCGAAAAGCAGTTTTATAAACATCGGGCTCATGCATGCGTATTTGATGATAACCGGAACGGAGATCCAATTTGGTGAAGACACGGGCTGATCCCAACTCATCAAATAATTCATCCGTCGTTGGGATTGGAAAGTGATCAGGTACCGTCACCGCATTTAATGCTCGGTAGTCAATACAAAAACGGAAAGAGCCGTCTTTCTTCCGAATCAAGAGTACTGGCGAGGAAAAAGCGTTGTGGCTGCGTCGGATAATCCCCGCCTCTAACATCTCACGAACCTGTTTCTCAATTTCATTCTTCTGAAAGTACGGGTAGCGATACGGTCGCACATTCACCGGTTGAGTGCTGGGTAAAAGATGTATACGATGATCGAACAGTCGCTTAGGCGGCACTCCAGTAAGCATAGCGAACACCCCCTTGTGATCGACCAACACGCTGAGCACCTCCGGTGGTAAATTCGGCGGAAACTCCTCAGCTGCATTGCCTCCTTCGCCGACTACATCAATCGGTACTAACTCAAAAAAATCTGCCGCTCCATTATGCAACCGAATCGCCGCAAAGGTACGGGCTGAAACCTGCCGAGGGCTGCGTGACGTAACACGCAAACACACAGAACGACCCTTGTCCTGGAATTCCAAAGTGCCCGCATCATAATTGCTAGTCACGCGATGCAAAGAACGAAGCCATGACATGCCTAAGATGACGTCCGGTCCATGTACTGGCAATATATAAAGATCCAACGAAAAAGAATGACCTTGAATGCGTAACTCCACCTGAGAGCTCATATTGGAACATAGTAAAGACTGACCATTGCCCACATAAACACGGAACGGTCGAATAGCCTGAAGGGGCAGTTGTATCTTCTCCGCGATACGAGGGTGTAAGAAATTATGCGTACTGCCCGTATCCACCAAAATCAGAACTTCAGACTTTCCCAAAAATCCCTGCAACTCCAACGACATAGCCCGAGGTTTCCCGTCCATGCTATACATGTGTGAAAGATCGGCTGTAATGACCTCCGGAGATAATTCGTGTTGGTCAGTATCCATGTCCTCATCGTCCTCGCCCATATATGCCAAGAAATTCTTCTTACAAACATGGCATGTCACCCATTTGTCAGGGCAATACCAACAAAGTCCCATGCGATTCCGTTCCGCCTTTTCTGCCGACAATAATCGCACCACCGGAAGTTTCGAGAAATCCCGAGGTCTAGAGCTCGACGAGGGTGGCTGCGCTGCCTTTGTAGCTTCCGTGGGGCCAGTTGATGGCGTGACGAGAGAAGAAGTGTAGCGTGCATCACGTCCATTCCAAGGTCGACGTGAGGATGCACTCAAACGATCGACGGCACTGTCAAACTCCGTGGCGAGAGCCATGGCCGCAGCTACCGAGGCCGGATGTTGGAAGCGAACTTGATTTTTCACGGGTTGACGCAGCCCTCCCAAATAGATCGGCAATAATGTGGACTCGGGTAGGCCTTGTATGTGGTTCAACATGCTCTCAAACTCCCGATGATAATCTGATAAAGAACATGTCTGTGTTAATTTGGCTATCAACTCAATATAGTTAACAAAATAATGAGGATCGAAGTGACGACGAACATCCTCTAGAAACTGAGTCCACGAAGCATGGGGATTATTGGCACGATAGGAAAAAATCCAATCCGACGCTGGTGGTGAGAATAACATGACCACATAATGTAGGCGCTGGTCATCAGGCAACATAATATGATCAAAATAATATTGAATTCTGGTTACCTAACTCGCTGCATCGGAACCATCGAAAAGAGGAGGATCCATCTTAATATGACGAGCCGGATCCGAAGAATTATGACTGGATGTGAGACGAACAGCAGGAGGCTCCCACTGAGGTCGTGTGGAGTAGGGATCGGCGAGAGCTCGCGAGACCGGCGGGTCCCATGTCGTGGGAGTGGGTTGTGCGGCGGGTCTGAACGGACGTGGATGGCGGAACCCTAATGTTGGAGGTGAGAAATCTCTCAATGAAAGCACCAATTTGATAAGAAGATGACCCTCTTATCAAGAACTTGCGATCGAGATGATCACAAGAACAAGATCGAAGTGATGAAAGTCGCAGAAATTGGCTTCCGTCGACAATCAATATGCGAGAGAAAAGAAAACTAGGGTTTGAAGAAATAAAAATACTTGCGGAAGAAGAAAAGAATGAAACGCAAATAAAGAAGATAATTTTGTTATGATTTCTTGTTATCTATTCCATAATAATGAAGACCTATTTATACTAATACGCTAGGGTTGATTCGACCTACGATTCGGGAAAGAATCAATAAGAAAACCCGAAAAGGAGCTTATATTGGGCTCGACTCAATTAATAAAAAATACGGGCTTAGCCCAACAAATAATTAACTAAAATTAAATAAACTTGACTCGTATCAGAGAGAGAGAGAGAGAGAGTCAGAGGGAGTCGAGCTCGGCTCTGCTCTCGCAGAGGAGGTAGTGCCGTCACGGCACAACGGCGAGAGAGAACTCAGCGGTGATGGTGGCGACGCTGCTGGAACTCCACTCGTGGCAGCGGCCAACAAAGAGGCGGCGGCAGTGGATGATGAAGGACTAGAGGCGGCCGCACCAGAGATGGCGGCGTCGACGGAGGCACATCGGTGACGGCTGGAACGTGGCGGCGACGGAAGTTAAACGGAGGGAAGGAGATGGGCGAAATCAGGGTTAGGGATCTGAAATTGGGGAAAACAATCCTAGAGGGAGAGAGAGTGCAGCAGCTCGACGGCGATGCAAGGACGACGGCGCCGGTCGAGTCGTCGGCAACGGTGAGTCGCGCAGCGAGGAAGAGGAGTCGCGAGAGTGAGAAATTGCAGAGGAGAGCGTGCGATCGAGAAATGAAAGAAGAGAGAGTTTAGGATGTTTTTGTCTATCCGGGTCGGGTTCGCGGGTCTGGGTTTCGGGCCGTGACTGGGCCGGTTTGAGTTTTCCTCTGGGCCCGGGCTGGAATTCAGGTGGGCCGAGTCTAATTCTCCTTGGGACCAGAATTTAATTATTTCTACCCAACACTAATTAATTAGGTGGTTCAAGAACTACTACTTAAATTATAATACACCCACAAACAATAATTTAGAGATTAATAATTCTCGAGTGAATTATTTTACGAGTTTAAGGAATTAACTTATGGAATAAGTTAATTAATCAAGCTATTAATAATAAAGATTTTTTTTATTAAGCTAATCAATTATACAATTAGAATTAATTATTGAGAAGCTTCTCAATTAATTTAATTCCGGGTTAACAATAAATCAATTATTGATTTATTAAGAAATATTCTACATAAACTGTTCATATAACGGGATTAATAACTCGAGCTTAGATAGCAGTAACAATGTCACTTAAGTTAAGAAGAATCTCTGAGGAGACATAGAGCTAGAATCTTTCGTTAAGCTTTATCGTTCGAGTTGAGAATCTTACTCCATTCTTTAATCAAAGGTCAAGCGAAGAAGGAGCAGTAGCCGAGGCGAAGTTAGAACTCAGTAGCAGTTAAGCAAAACAAGTGAGGTGGGCTTTCTTCTAAAATAAAGCATGTTTTATTAGATAATAGCTATTTTAAAAGTATTGTCATGCCATAAAATGTTTTGATTTTGTATTGATGCCTATCTGTTATTGGTTATGCCAATATTATTTAATCGAATTCGGGTCCTTGTATGGCCAGCTGCTATACTTGGATTAGTGTACACAGTAGTCGAATTGTCTAGTGTGACGATCGATCAAGTGACGAGTGAGGTGGCCAACTCCTCGGGCACACAACTCAGATATGGCGGATTACACAAAAAGTTAGTTCGCGCGAACGATTTTAAGATCACAAAGGATTTTAGTGAACATAGATTTTTAAGCAAACCCTATGTTTCACTATATGTATGGCTGGCAATAAAATAAGTTTTGGGCATGTGTTCACTGAGTACTTTTGTACTCAGCCCTGTACATTATTTCTAATGTGCAGGTTGAGCAGATTGAAGCGGAGCGACCGACGGAGCTTTTGTCAAAATTAGCAATTAGAAGTTGTTGAATTCTCTTGGTAATACATGTCTCCATACATGTATTTATAAATACATTTTCGTTGCGTACACTCTGAAATTCTAAACCTTATTCGATATGGTTGTAATCAAGTCAGAATCTTGACAAGTAACATCGTACCTTAATCAATTAACAATGTTAGTTTATCTAGTGTTTGAAGTTTGTTTCTATAAGATGAATGAGTCAAATTCCAGAAATATCCCTTTTTCCACCCATTATTCATTATTTCCATCCATCGTCACCGCTTTACCAAGCTTAGCTATCGATTAGCAAAGCTCGGTCGTGACACAGTCCAAAAAGAAAATCGCAAAAATATCAATGAATTAATAAGCATCAGTTCAATTACGTGGACCCCAAACATATCATGTTGAAGGAAGGAAAAAATTAGTAAAGAGGATTAAACCAACAAAAGTGGAAGAAAATGAAAAGTCAATGAAAAATATTAAGCCAATTCAAGTGCAAGAAAAGAAATTTTCAAATGCGAAACTGAAACTTAATGAAGAGCAAGGAAATAGGAGATTAAAAATAACAAAAAAGAAGTTTGAAAATTGTATTGATATTCTAAGCGCTGATGATGAGACGTTGGACAAACTTGTGTGACTTGTGTCCAATAGCAAAAACAGGGGGAAAAAAGTATTCTTCATCCATCAAAATTAAACAAGAAAATATTTTTAATGTGAATCCATATCAGTATATGGATTAATATTTTTATTATTATTAAATTATACTACCCCCATCCTATATATTTAGACCACTTTGTTTTATGCACGTATTTCCACCGAAACCTAGTACGGGCTTTAAAATATAATTTTGTAGTATCATTTTTTTAAAATATAATTTTGTAGTGTCATAGTATCCCGTAAAAAAAACAATACTACAAAATTATATTTTAAAACCCGTACTAGGTTTCGGTGGAAATACATGCATAAAGCAAAATTGTCTAAATATATGGGATGAAGGTAGTAGGATATAATTATAATTTATTACTTTTAATTAAATTTCTTATGTTTCCTATCACGTTTGCAAATTGTTTATCTTAATATAATTTATTACATTCTACAATTAAAATTAATAAAAATAACAAATAGATTTACGTGCAACGTACGTAATCTCTGCTAGTATTATCAGAATAAAAAAAGTGGGGGCTGAGAAGCTTATTTTTAGAGAGTTTAAAATAAACTCATGGTCTTGAAGCTTATTTTATAATCTTATAAGCTAAAATAAACTTATTCTCCCAAACCTTTTAACGATTTTATAAATTCTTCTCAAACAACTTATACCGATGTCTGTATGAAATGTGTGTGCGTGTTCCTTTAGAAAATTCCTCGAACCTCACATTTTATATCCATAAATTTTAATCAATCGAAGAACACTAGAATTTTCCAAAATTCGCAGTTCTAATATAATAAAAACACCTCAAGTGCAGAGAATACAATTTGCGCCAGAGTAAGGATGAGGAGCAAGAGAGTAGCCATGAACAAAATATAGTCCCACGTAGTATTGAAATAAATAGTCTTGATACGACGCAGCCCTCGCTCTATTCCACTGCCTCTTGTAGCGCGCATTGATTCGATGAAATATGTTGCTGTGGATAAAATACTTTTGAGACATAATCTAAAGTAATATTTTATTAAATTATCATCTATTACTATAATTATTAACGAAATTATAATTATGATATACATAAAAGAGATGATTATGATCCATTCTACAAATATTCTTTGTGAATTTGTTGAAATTTTGTAAATTTATTTGTTCTTTTTTTCAAACTTATATTTTCTTCTTTGATTTTGATGTGAAGACTTTGATGTATAAAAAATAAGGTTTAAAATTTATGTTTAATTTTTAGTTGATATAATATAAAAAAAACTTTTTAAATTTTGCCAATTTTGTTCATTTATATAATAAAATAAATGGGTCGTCCGGTTTTTTAAGAACGGTTCAACCGGTTGAACCCAATAACATGAACGGCTCGATATTCAGTCATGTTTTTAAAATATTGATTTAAGGAGAAGACGCGCAGAAGATGGAGGTAGAACTGAAGAGAATAAATCTGCTACCTAGATCATTTTTAGTTGAGTAATACTAGCATAATACAACTAGCGTAGTGGATAGTTAGTTTGTTTGTGTTAGTAGTTTTTAATCGTTCGTTTCCTCAACTTGTTTTATAATTCTTTGTGAATTATAGTATTTTCGCCTTGAGGCACTGCAAGATATTATTCATATATCTTGCAGGAAAGACCATCTTCTCGTGTTCATTGTTCTTCGTTTTTCTCATTTTCCGCTGTACACAGTCTCTAAAGAGGCGCTCGCAGAGCAACCCTCTGTGCTCTGTGACCACCTCTGTGCTCACCTTGCCGAGATACCAACAGTGTAACTTTGTCAAGCATGTAAATTTTAATTTATTTAGAGGCAATCACAAAAATAGTCATTTTGATAATATAAAGGTAAATTTTAGCCACACATAAAAGAACATGTAAATTTTAGCCATTTTTCTTGTAAAATAACATGTTTGCCCTTTAAGTTAATTACACGACTGGCGATTACACGACTACATAGTCGTATAATGTTGGTTGTGTATTTCGCATGGCAAGGCGAACATGGCGCCCGGCATGGCATTGCACGACCACGACTCGAGGGTGCATGGTCGTGCATTCGCATGGCCCGGCAGCCACGGCGCCCGGCATGGCATTGCACGACCATGACTCGTGGGTGGTCGTGGTCGTGCATTCGCATGTCCCGGGCAGCCACGGCGCCCGACGGGGGCTCGCGTCCGTGCCACGACCAACACACGGCCACGGCCTGGGGAGGCGGTCGTGGTCGTGCATTCGCACAACCCGCAGCCACGATGCGCGGTGGGGGCTCACGCCCGTGCCACGACCAACACACGACCCACGACCATAGCCCATGAGAGACGGTCGTGGTCGTGCATTTGCACGACACGACAGCCACAACGTCCGTGCCACACCAACACACGACGCATGACCACGGCTCGATGGAGGCAGTCGTGGTCGTGCATTCGCACGGCCCAACAGCCACGGCGCCCGACTGGGGCTTGCGCCTGTGATGTGGCCAACACACGACGCACGGCGTCAGGCACACTGCTCGGAACTCGCCCTTTGCCACGGCCGACGGGAAGCCCTGGCATGCCAATGCACGACGCACGGCCACGGCCCGTCATTGTCGTGTAACAGAGAGAGAGAGAGAGAGAGAGAGAGAGAGAGAGAGAGAGAGGAACCTGTGCGTAAGTGTTTCTTCTCCAATTAACATTCATCTCCTTGTTCAATTCACATTTTTTCTCCAAAATTTCAACAACGAATCAAAGTAATTGACTACAATTAATCATAGATTCGAACTAAACCTCCAATGACCGTGTAAGTCGTATCTCTAAATCCCATGGAATTCTTCTTCAATTTCGTGATGGAGATTGAAAATTATCTTCCGAGTCGTCGGCAGTAGGATCAGCTTCGAACCGGAGTCGCAATCGAGATCTATTCAATTTTGCGGCGGAGATATAGTCAGCGAACTCGTCTTCACATCGGAGACGCAGTCATGAATCATGTTGGAAGAACTCAGTGGTCACAGGGATGAAGTAACATGGGAGGAAGGGGGGCGGCGGCGGCGAGTTCTGCAGCAGACGGTGTGAGGGGGGAGGCTGCGTGAGGTTGGGGACGACAAGCAGGTTTGTTTCTTTTTCTATTTTGTTTTAATTTTTGAAATTTTGTTTCTTCTTTTAGTTCTTTGATTTTTCATTTTTTAAATATAAGAGAATCATGGGTAATTTAGTAAAGTTTGGCTAAATTTTGCATATTCTTTTATTGATGTCTAAAATTTACCTTTGATTTATCAGAATGACTATTTTAGGGTATTTTCTCATTGGGGTGGATTCTTATGGAAGATAGTGTCAATGTTGAGAACTAGGAACAAATCTATACCATCCGTTTCAAAAAAATCCAATGGTGTAGATTTCATCGTGAATTTTTAAACAAGCCCAACAGTTTATTGCTATTTCTAACCGTTAGGGGTTGTTTAGTAATTGTATATGAGGCTTATCTAAATATATGCTTAATATTCGGCCCCCACATCCTTCATTTTCTAATTCAAACATAAATTTCACAAAATTCTTTCTAGTCGAGCGTCAAAAATATTATGTCTATTGAATTCTAACTGATTGACTGTCTTTGCTTATTTTGTCATAAAACTTAGCAATTCAATCGTGCTTTAGAGTTTAAATATGCTTTTATTTGTTTTTTCTTTTTTTTCGTTTTTTTTTCTTTTTCATATGTTTGTGTACAATATTAGAATTAATCTAAACCCTAAAACCTAAACCCTTGGGGTTTATGGTTTAAAGTTTAGGGTTTATAGTTTAGGGGTCAAGGTTCACTAATTTTAAAATGCTTAATTTTATTCCGTGTATGCTTGGACTATAATTCTTTCATGCTTTTTTTTATATATAAAATTATGCATTTTTATAATTATGCTTAATTAGATATGAAATTATGCTTTTTACGAATGTTAAAGTGCTTAATTTACATTTCATATATGCTTGGTTATTATAACTATAATAATTAAGCATACAATTATTAATATGATGCTTAAATAGTTGTTATAGAATGCTTAAATAATTATTAATATATGATTAAATAGTATTCATGGATGCTTGTTTACAATCATGCTTATTTATATATGCTTTTTAAAAAAATCATGATAGAAGTATGATTTGTAAAAGAATAATTTCATATTTAATTAAGCGTGATTGTAAAAAGCATGAAATAATTATAGTTCAAGTATTAAAAAAAATATATTCAGATTTAGTGATTTAAAGCATGATTTGTGGTTGTAAAAAAGCAAAATTTTATGTTTTCTGTTAAAGTTAAATTGTAAAAGAAAAGGAACAAATATAATTCGTTTTTATTTTTATTTTTATTATTATTAATTTATAACATGATAACTTTGCTGCCAATTAAGTCAATAGATAAGAGAAAATTAACCTCATAAAAGTGTGAGAAAGAGAAAAGGCCAACTAATAAACCGTTATAGAAAGGGCGGAATAATTAAACATCTATAATCAAGCAAAGCATCCCACATTTTAAGGAAAGTTAAGTTAAGATTTACTATAATATCCTTCCGCACGATAAACTGTCAAAATTAAACGGCAACCTACAATTAAATTAGAACCGTAGATCTTGTAAAATAAAAGGTCAAGATTAGTTCCTAGTTCTTATCAATTCAAGGGGTTCTCATTTGAACCAATCCCTTTCCTCATTTATTTATCTATGTCCATCAAAACTAATAATTAAAAGAAAAATAGTAAGGTCCACACCTTTTCAAGCGTAATTCTTTTTCAAATAGAATAAGAAGACAATTATATTGTAACAGTTCAAAATAATAATAAAAAAGACCGATTTAGCGGAGAAGATGGAGATTCGAAAAACGCCTTCAAGGTGCAGAGAAAACCGTCTGCAATAGAGTAAGGATGAGGAGCAAAAGAGCAGCGAGGAAGGAAATATAGGCCCACGGAGTATTGAAATAGTCTCTATTCAACGCAGCCCTGGCTCGATTCCACCTCCTCTTGTAGTGCGCGTTGATGCGATCAAAGATGTTTCCATAGATAAAATTCTTTCGACTTAGAATCGCAAAGTAAGTGAGGCGGTTAATGATGTCCGCAGCCACTTGGTTGTCCCCCGTTATGTTCTCAATGATCCCACATCGAGAAAGAATCTCCACATCTTGCGCTGTATTAACCAGACAATCCAACATCACCACATAATCTGTCACGTAAGTAGCACGATCATCGGGAAAATATTGCTCAAAGAAAATGAGATTTCTAAATAAACTCTGCGTCTCATCTCCAATAGGCATAGACGGCATTCTTAACACCCCTTTATTATCGAAACTGGCCTCTAATAGTCCACCTTCACATGTACGAAACATGACGTTAGCATCTTTGAGCTCAGTGGCGGAGGGGATTAGCCGGAACTCTCTCTGCAATGGACATGGATTCAGATCGATGAAAACATCGGAGGAAGGGCGCAGGGTAGCATGAGTCAAATGGAGCAAATGCCTCACCTCCTCCAGTTTCATGTTCATCACCCTCTTATTAGAACGGTAGAGTTCCTCTATTTCTAAGAAGGTAAAAAACGAATCAAAGAGCTCTGCTGCTTCCCATTCCCGTATTTGGTTGTTCGGCTTTTCGTTAATGAGGTCGAAAATCTTGCAGAGGACGAAGAAAGGAATCTGATTCTCGAACAATATGAGATCGTGTCTCACGATCCACAGAATCCAGTCCATCTTAAAAATAGGATCGGAAGAGTCCGGGTTGGGGGACTTCTTTTGTAGTAGTTCGATGATGAAGCAGCCGTCAAGCACCAGCATCTCGGTGAACTCGTCTGAGCTAAAGTAGCTTAGTTCTTTTGCGTAACAACTGCGTGCCTCCTCCTCTATTTCTGCAATAGCTGAGAGGTATCTACCCACGCTCTCGTTTTTGCGGAGGAGTGACTTCAGATACCGGAGTTTGTGTTCCTCCATCATCTTTAAGCTTTGTTTGCCGTGATGGTAAGGACCAATTGCTACCATTCTTGGTTCGTGCACCTTGTCGTTTATATCCCGCAAGTAATGATTCTGTACTTTGTAGATGAAAGGTTGCCTTATTGGTTCACGGTAGTTTGAGAGTATCATAGTACTCTTTCTTACATTTATTTTCATTGATTGAAATTTATAAATATGAAAATGATGGGTAGTGGTTACAATGTGAAAGAAAATGGTCAAGAGATTCCATGATCTTAATAAGATTATAAGTCCACATGAGCCATCTTAATTACGGTTTGAAATAACTTTAAAATATCAACTAGGCAAGCTGACAATGTGGTGGCTCCCTTAATTACAATTAATTTTGTCGTTATCTTCTATATTGACGGGGTTCAAGTAAAAGCTGTAGATCGACGATATGGTTGATTAAATAACTTTCTCCCTCCTTTCTCTATTTACTGACCTTGTTAACTTTTTAAATAATTCTGAAGCTTTGTGATGATGGATTTAAAATCAAAATCTTTTGTCATAGCTGAATAGCAGAGATAATAGTCTGCGCCAGAGTGAGGAGGAGGAGGAAAAGAGCAGCGAAGAAGGAAATGTAGGCCCACGGTGTATTGAAATAGTCTCGATTCAACGCAGCTCTAGCTCTATTCCAACGCCTCTTGTGGTGAGCGTTGATCTTGTTAAACGTATCGGCATAGATGAAATAATTTTGTGACACAATCGCCGATTGAGCGAGGCGATTAAGGATGTCCGCTGCCACTTGGTTGTGCCCTGTCTTATTCTGGATGATCCCACATTCAGAAAGAATCTCCACATCTCGCTCCGTATTAACCAGACAATCCAACATGATCGCATAGTCAGTTACGTAAGTAGGCCGACCATCGGGAAAATATTGCTCATACAAAATAAGATTCCTAAGGATACCATCCGTCCCATCGTGGATAGACAGAGTCGACATTGTTAGTACCCCATTACTGAAATCAACCTCAAACGGTATACTGCCGGAGCCTTGACGTTTGCGAAACGTGACGTTAGCATCTTTGAGCTCTGTGGCGGAGGGGATGAGTCGGAACTCTCTCTCATTAGGGCATACATTTAGATTGATGTAAATAGGGGACGACGGGCGATGAGTAGCATGTTCCAAATGGAGCAAATGCTTCACCTCCTCCAATTTTACGTTAAGCCTGTTTATGGGGCCTAGTTCTAAGAAGTGAAGGATCGATTCAATGAGTTTTTCTTGTTGGTTCGGCTCCTCCTCATCATGAATGAGGTCGAAAAGCTTGCACAAAACGAAGAAAGGAATTTGGTTTTCGAGCAATATGAGATCGGGTTCCAGGTTCTCCCGGAACCACATCATCTGAAAGATGGGATCGGAAGCGCAGCTTGAGTCGCGGCTCTGGCACTTTCGTAATAATTCGATGATGAAGCAGCCGTCCAGCACCAGCATCTCGATGAATTTGGCTGCGCTGAGGTAGCTTAGTTCTTCCGCGTAACAACTGCGTATCTATTCTGCAATAGCTGAGAGGTATCTATCCACCTTGTGATTTTTGCGGAGGAGGAGCAATTTGAGATACCGCAGCTTTTGTTGCTCCATCATCTTTAAGCTTTGTTTGCCATGATGGTAAGGACCGATTGCTACCATTCTTGGTTCGTGCACCTTGTCGTTTATATCCCGCAAGTAATGATTCTGTACTTTGTAGATGAAAGGTTGCCTTATTGGTTCACGGTAGTTTGAGAGTTTTTCCTCCAAGTCTAAGCTCTTTGGGGTTGGGCCGTTGGGGTGGTTGGGGCCTCAGCCTCATCATCATCTTCATTCACCTCCATCTTTTACCTGTGCATTTATCCAATCATACCACGTACCCAATACAATCTCAACTGTGAATGCATGAGCTTAGTAATTTAAATACCAAAAGCAAAAACCTTGCATGCATATTCTGAATTAGTTAACTAGCATCATCTCTATCAAGGTTTATACAAAAGCGCTAGCTATAAAATTTTGAATTTAAATGCAAGTAATTAATTGCAAAATTCGAAGGTAATAACAGCAACTCAATTAGAGATGCTAATTTACAAGGAAGAAGTTATATACGTCTATGAACTCGAGACGACGACATAGCTTGATCTGAGCTCATGGATATACAATAATTAATTAATTTGACCAAGCTAGAGTTTCTTCAATTCTTCTTTGCGCAATTTTGTTTCCACCCTTGATACGTTATATCTCAGTGTGGAAAATTAAACCGTAGGCGGTAGGGACAATGTGTCTGTGTGAGTAGATGGGAAAATTAAACCAAATTAAATTCGGTAGCAACCACTTATTTTTATGTGGTTCTGATTTCTTTTATGTATGTTTAAGTTTTAGTACACTATTGTACTTTTGTGAACAATTAACATTGTATAATTTGTTTATATAGGTAATATCTGATTCTTTGAGATGACATAATGGCAGTATCACACTGGCATGAGATCCTCCGTCCCCATTCCGGTGTTCCAATCGTATCCTAAAATACAATTTCTATTAGTTTTATACATTTTTTTAAATAAATTTATTTTATAATAATTTTATTTTATTTAATGATTATTTTCAAGGGTTCACCCATCCCTAATAGGGTTTATAATTATTTTTTAGCATTTAATTTCACTTTTATTAGTATATTAAAGTTGATAAATTCAAAACTAAAGTATATAATGTAAAAAAAAATTGATTTTTTTTCTTATAAATGTCTATTATGATTTACTATATTATAGTATTTTTATTTTTATAAAAAATAATATAAAAATAGTAGAAATTAAATATTGGGACACTTTGGAGGTATAAGAAGTGTGTGATGGCTGCGTTTCCCACTTCTATTTTAGCTCCCAAGGGTTGATTCCCTTCCCATTATAGAAACTAGGAGCCTGTTAGTGTACTCTTGTGGGAAATTCTTGTTTGCTAGTGTAGCCTATTTCTTTTGAATTTAAATATGTGGGATTTATCCTTATTGTATAGGTAACACGTGACTTTCTTGGTTTTTGATAAAAGAGATTTAGTTATTTTGTTTTATTCAACAGGAATTTTGGTCTTAGGAATTTATGTATTATATATATATATATATATATATACTAATTGTTGACTACTTGGGCTCGACTTATGCTGTATATATTAATGGGCTTGGCCCGATCTAATTAATGAGGATCGATAGCTACCTCTTACTCGAGCTCTTTAATCATCATTTAGCTAATGTTGTCGAGAATGATAACGATTTATTTATTCGATTACTAAATACTGACTGAAAACTAAATAATGTAGAAATCAAGTTGTTACTTGATTCTATCATCACTGCTCAATCGATCTTTTGAAAGAATTAGCTATACAAGTCGAGTCGCTACTCGATTCAATTATTGCTATCTAAGCAACTGTTCTAGAAATCTTGGATACTAAAATTGATAATATATCTTCACTATTGAGATTAATTAGCTACAACCAATCGAGACTAATTAGCTAACTATTTAAGTAAAATACGGGGCGTTACATCCTTCCCCCTTAAAAAAATTTTCGTCCCGAAATTTACGTAGTTTAGTTAAATAATTTTGGGTACTTCTCTTTCATTTTATCCTCAAGCTCCCACATGGCTTCTTCCTGACCGTGGTGTTTCCACAAAACCTTCGCCGAAGTGATGGATTTATTTATGAGCTTCTGTACTTTTCGGTCTAAGATTGCTTCCGGTCTGTTCTCATAACTCAAATCTGGATTAAGTTCTACCTCGTCCTGGTGGATTACGTGCTTCGGGTCGTGCACGTACTTTCTAAGTTATGAGACATGGAAAACGTTGTGCACATTTCCAAGGCTTGGCGGTAACGCCAACTTATAGGCTACTGGTCCGATAAAACATGGCCTCAATTTTCCTTTAACTCCAAATCTCACTATCCCCTTGGAAGGAGATACTTTCAGAAACACTTTGTCTCCTACTTCAAACTGAATCTCGGTTCGACGATTGTCAGCATAAGATTTTTGTCTATCCTGAGCTTCCTTAATTCTATCTCTGATTTGGCGCACGATCTCGATCATGTCGCTAATCGCGTCAGGGCCTAACATCTTTCTCTCACCGACTTCATCCCAATAAAGCGGTGATCTACACTTTCTTCCATACCAATAAAGCAATGCCATATCTATGGTTGCCTGATAGCTATTGTTGTAGGCAAACTCGATCAGTGGTAATGCTGGCTCCTAATGACCACCTCGATCAAGTACTACCGTTCTCAACATATCCTCTAGGGTCTGTATGGTCCTTTATGAGTGCCCATCAGTCTTGGGGGGAAAGACATTACTAAAATTAAATCTAGTTCCAAGTTCTCTCTGCAAGCTCATCCAAAATCTAGAGGTGAATTTTGAATCTCGGTTTGACGTGATCGAGATTGGTACTCCATGAAAGCGTACTATCCCGCGAACATACAACTGAGCTAGCTTCTCTGATCTGTACGTTATTGGGATCGGGAGAAAGCGTATGTTTTTTTTATAAGTCAATCTACGATCACCTAGGTGGTTGTATTTCCTCTTCTTCACTTCGGTAGTCCTATTAAGGTAATTTGTGCAGGGGCTAGGCATCTTCTAAAGAATGAAGCTACATATCTCTCTTCATTGTATCCAATCGTAATTTATTTTCAGGTCTTGGTATATCTTCTTGCTACTAGGGTGGATGGTATATGACGTATCGTGAGCTTCACTTAAATCTCATTCATAGCTCCTTACTGGGTGGAGTTCAAAGTCTTCCTTCAGCAATAATTGCATTATTTGCCTCCTTAAGCGCCTAGTATTTGACGTCTCAAGTTAGGTGCTACGGTTAGAGTGGCGATGATCCCTTAATTAGGAGATGGATTATAGAGATAATTGTTAGTTCTCTTGAGTGTAAGATTAATGGCTTCAGTTTCTAATTCATATAGATGGCCTGGTTCGATAGATTAACTAGTGGGCTTAGGCCCCATAATCTGTATACTCATTAATGATAAACACTACTTGTTTGCTTAACTAGATAGTCCATTCATATACTTGATCGTTTGTGCAGTTCTTATCTAAGAACCATAGTAATCAAATTGCTATTTGATTTTTTCTAGAAAGTACCACCAGAAAATCATCTTCTTGAAGAAATCTTACCTTGGTTACACTTCTACTCAACTTGCCAAAACTACTAGGCACCTACTTGATCATGGGACCCTAATACTAAATTATATCTGGATACTCACGTAAGAAACAATTTGCTAATTGCTTCCACCCAAATAAAGATTTAGGAAATCTTCTCTTTTAGATTCTATTCCAAACGGAATAAGAATGTAACTAACATTCTTTCTGGCAAAGTTTTCATATCAGTGTAACTTAATTACTGGAAGGGTGGTCTCAAATATAACACAACTTCTAAGTTCAGTTCTTGAAACTCCGGGAGGAGTGCTTCTTGGTTGGTCAAGAGAAATGATGGTTTAAACTGAGTTGTGCGATGAAAATCACCTGCCAATATGTTGGCTTTGCCCGGGTGATAGCTGATTCCACGTTCACAGTCTTTCATAGTCATAGTCTCTCTACTCAAAGAAGTATTTAGGCTTTTGTGATTTGTGAAAACCTCACACCAAGCTCAATAGAGGTGGTGGTCTCCAGATTTTCAGGGCATGCACAATTGCCGCTAATTCTAGGTCATGTGTTAGGTAATTAAGCTCGCAGAGTTTGAGCTGTCGTGAGGCCTAGGCTATTACTTTCCATTCTTGCATCAGAACACGTTCTAGTCCGTTCTTGAAGGCACCTGTGTAACTACATACTCTTTGTCTAGATCTGGAACTGTCAGAATATGGGTGCTTGTCAATTTTTATTTTAACTGTTGAAAGTTTTGACTCGCAATTACGGAGTCCATGTATTACCGGATTCTTTTTCTCAAGAATCACGTTATTGATCTTGATACCTTGGAGGATCCTTCTAGGACTTCCTGATAATAACTAGCCAATTCTAAGAAGCTTTGGATTTTGCTTTGGTGTCAATAGCGATTGCTATTTCTGAACTGCTCATACTTTTGCAGGATTCCCTTTAATCTCTTCAGCTGACACGATGCATTCTAAAGATGCTATTTTCTTAAGTCAACACCCGTACTTGCTGAATTTGGCGTAGAGCTTCTCTATTTTTAGAGTTCCTAACATTACTCTCAATTGTTTCTTGTGTTATCTTTCGTTCTTTGAATAGGTTAGCACACCATCTTTGAAAACCAGGGTAAATTTATCTAAATAGGGGTGGAAAACACAAATCATGAGGTCCATGAATACTACTGGTGCGTTGGTCAAACCAAACGGCATGGCTACAAATTCATAGGGCCATATCAGGTTTGAAAGGCCGTCTTAGATATATGCTCTGGTCGGTTCTTCAGTTGATGGTGACCTGATCTTAGATCTATCTTAGAAAACACGCTTGCTCTTTTGAGCTAATCAAACAGGTTATCGATTCTAGGCAATGGACAATTATTCTTGAGGGTTAACTTGTTCAGTCCTTGATAGTCTATACATGTTCTCATGGAGCTGTTCTGCTTTTTCACAAATATTACATGCATTCCCCATGGTGATACGCTAGGCCCGATAAAACTCAAGTCCGGAAGATCTTGGAGTTGCATTCAGTATGGTATCTTGGATATAGGGCTTATCTAGGCTCTAAATCAGTGGTACGTTCTATTTTCTATCTAGTGCTCCTAGTAGGATGCTCGAAAACAACTGAGATAACTCTCATATGATTCTCATGTCTCCCATCTTCCATTTTAGCTTTTGACTCTTGGTTCAGGTGAACCAGGTAGATTAGGTAACCTCTCCTTATCACGGTTATTGCTTTTATTGCAGAGATGATTAGTTTTCACCAACCTATAGTGTTTTTGTGGGAAGTCGTAGGCTCTTTACTTGGCATTCTACAGGGAATTTTATCTTTTCTTTCAGAGGATGGTGTCGTAGTTTTCAACTAGCCAGTCCATTCTTAGGATTCTATGCACCTTCTTCATAGGTATGCTGCGGAGAGGATTCTTTAGAAATTACTGTGAACATATGTACAATTCTAGATTCCCCACCTATGAGGTGATTCTCATATCTGTCTCTATTTGTTCCGTTCCTAATCTTAGGTTATCCACGCATGCTTTTGCTATAATGGAAAGTGAAGTACTGTTTATCAAACATGATTATTGCAGGTGTATCGAGGGGTTGGCTCATACCTACCAAGTTTTCTTAGCCCTTAGTGAATTTCTCTTGTCTCATCGCATAGGCCTTTGCCTTCTGTCGTCGCTTGTACCCAAAGCATTCTTGGCTCTGAGGTGGGAGTCGGGGTGGTGGTGGGGAAACTATCGTGGTGTTTTGAGTTATTCTCCACCGAGAAGAGCAATTGAACTGGGAGACTCTAGGTGGCGGTCGTAGGATCTCTGATACGCCATTATTTTCTACTTCTCATCATTTTCCTTGTATTCTTCTCTTTTACTATCATATTGTGATTATGTTTCACTCTCCTTTTTGTGGAAACTTAACTTAGGCATAATATTTTCCTCCATTTGTACTTTTCTTGACACCTTGATCTGCTTAAGGTTCTCAATGATCTTGTAAATTAGTATACTATTCCTGTCCTTGATCAATGCCCTATAGGGCTCATTATTTCCCACCGAAAAATTCTCGGTCTATTTTCTTAATATAGGGTGGCTACCCTCATCTCGTATTACATCGTACTTTATTTCTAAGTCTCGATATTTATCATACTTGTCGTATTTGAATGTTTCTTCTTCTTTGGTGGTTTAGGTGTTGGCATATGTCATCATTTCTTGAGAACGCCTTACTATTCTCACTTTACTTCTATTATAAAGAATAAAATGAATTCTACTTTGTCTTGAACGGATATTCTTACAGGTTCTTCTCCCTTGAAACAATGGATCTTAACTAGACTAAATCTTCTGATCATACGTTATCGCATTTGCTCTGCTACTGCTGTGGATTCTAATTTGCCGATCATCATCGGTCTTCTCACCCAGACTAGAAGCTTCCTCGTATGGCAGTCTGATACCATTACTTATGAGGAATTAAACTTCATAGGTGTTGTTTAGTTCTCCTGCTTACTTGATCTAGTTCAATCCTTTCAATCCTTATTCTAATGCTACTGATTTAAAGAACTTTTCTATTTCATGAGTATGTCGCCTTCCATTTCTTAAACTAAACAATTTCTTACTGTTAATTGGTCTTGCACCACCAAACAAACAAACTTATGAGCTCCATTGGTTTACGTGCTACGTATATCAATAAAATTGCTTCCCATCATGATATGGGTCATAACACTTGTGTTCGGCTCTTTCACTTCTTCATCGGGTCCCTAGGATCCTCTTAGGTTCCCTAAGGTTCTTTACAACTCCATATCAACTTAAATCGCTTGTTGGTATTTCCTATTTATCTGTGTACCCTTGGTCTATCTTCTTTTAGACACTAGGTCTTAACCCTTCTATTCTAGGTCTTAATTTCTTATTCATTCAATCTTTCCACAAACTTTTGGCATTCCCAAGCAGCTTTATGCTTCTTGTCATACCATGAACTTCCAAATGGACTAATTTCTTCATTATCTTTGGTTTCAAAAGAAAGGTAATACGTTCAGAGTGAAATAATTTGACACTAGAAAAAATTTCAATAGGGAGAACGTGTCAATTCTGGCATGACGTTCAATCAAGTGGTTTTCTCAATAAATTATCAGACCAGGGTGGAAAGTATAGTCAAAGGGTAGAAATAAAATGACAAAGGGTCGAAAGAGAGAGACCCTCTTGCCGATACCCATCCGAATTCTGGTCTGCGAATGATCCTACTGAGAATGAGATTATGTAGAGTGGCTAGTTCCACATAAGCACCTCCTCAGCATGAATCTGTCTGCCGTACTTTGGTGGCTTAATCAAAGGGCAATGAAAATGAATTCTCAAGGTTTGACCACTTTCGTTTCAGTTCAAAAACTTTCCCACTTGATATTCTCTAAAGAAAAGACTTTATTGGCTTCAGGGGGTTTAAAAGGGTACATGCCACATCATGAGGCATTTGTACGCAAGTTTTTCCTTTAAATTACTGCCTTTCTAAATTCGTTAATTCTCAACACTCACTAATCCTTAATGTAGGAGATTGATATTTTCTCTTATTTCTTATAAGAGACTAAACTGGCGATAGGTCATGTCATCGTTGTTGACGACACATAAGTGTGGGTAGTATACTACCTTGTATGTAGTCCCAACTGTATGTTTTCATCTTTTAATTTATTCCTTTTTCAAGCACGTTTCGACAATCACTATGGTTGGAAAGTCTAACGGAGTAGGATGCTAAATCATCCCGGATATGGCTTATCCATCTTAAAAGAAGAATTCTTCTTCAGATGTCTATTTCTCATAAAAGTTGTCATTTGGACTGCAACATTTTAATGAATTAATTAATCACTCAAAGTGGCACTATGCCCTTGTTCTTACTACTATGATGTAGTCTCCTCGTAGGTATCAACTGACTTTGTTTCTTATTCTACTCTCATAGCTTCTAGCATCTGAGCTTATCACGTCTCAACTCGACTTTCTTTATTTTCTTTATTAGGTTCTTCTTTTCTTTCCAAGTATGTAGTGACACACTTGAGGTTAAAGTGGACTTATTTATTTTGCCACAATGTATTTTACTTGATTATACCACCGAGGTATGCTAAAGTTGAAGGCATTAACAACTTGTTCAAATCAATTGCCTTGGGCAATAGGTAATGATCGCTTGACGGATTCATCTCGATCTTCATGGTATTTCTCGTATCGACTCTTCTTGCATCTTGCATTACTCCTTGCCTCCTCTTCGCTTGACTGGGGAAGAAAAGAACTTCGTTCCGATCTTAATTTAAGTTTACTTCCTCGAAGCATATGTCTAGAGCAACTACGTTCTCTAGAAGAGTTCACTTTTCTGTCTAAGTGATCTAAGAACTAGTCTTTACTAAGTTCTTGCAATTAAAAGAAATTTTTAACTTTCAATCAATAGGAGAAAGCATTTTCTCTTTACCTCGTTGAGCGTGATGAGTTGGAGTGCCGAGCTTTTGTCAAAGGACTCTATTTAGTCTAGTTGGAGATGGACGCCGTCCTCCTTCTGGCTGCTGTTGTGACCCTCTCCTTCCAGGTACATCGGATTGCCATGCTTATCCAACGGCACGTGCTGAACGTGTCCGTCCGGAGTTTGGCCTCTCGCATATTCCTTCCCATGTCGTCGGCGTGTTGCAGGGTTTGGATCTTGCGCCTGGCTTGCCTCGACTTCGGGGATTTCTGTTTCCCGAACTGGTGGATTTGCTGCCTGACTTTGTCCGGTTTGTTTAGTCTCATTTTCCTTGTTGGCAGCGGCAGCAACGGTTGATCGTGTTGGCCTTGTCATGACGACAGATTACCCAGAAAACTTTTGATCGGAAATCACAAATTTTTCGTTCCCACAGACGGCGCCAATGATCGATCTTGTTTTCGTAGGCAATTAATGAACGTTGACAAGGAATAAATGAACACGAAAATAATGGAACATGAGGGATTTACGTGGTTCGATTTACCGGAATAGATCTACGTCCACGGAGTAAAAAGAGAGTATGAATATTATTGCTAGTATGTGTGTGTTGCTTACAAGATTATTGTCCCCTATCAATCTATTCTAAGCCCCTATTTATAGGTAATTACATGGAGTTTGACTATGATACAAAGTCTTCTCCTATTTGGACTCTTTGGCTTGATCCTCCTCTTATGGATAGACACCGAGCTTCTATATCTCTCTTGGAGCTTGAGTCGTAGTCGATGTAGGAGTCTTGATTGCCTTAGTGAAGAAGTCTCTTATTCTTAGTTGGGCCGAGCTACACAGGCCGAGCTTTACTGTCGGGGCCCAATTATATTGGGCCTGATGCTTGGGCCTAGTAGCTAGGCCGTATCCTATCAATCATTTTGGGAACAAAGTAACAAAAATGAATATTACTCGGTCACGTTGTTTGAGAATAGGTTTAAGATAAAGATAGTACCTTAATGTTGATTTCTTTTTAGATATTTCAAAGTCACTTCCTTTAATTATTTCATATCTTGTATCATTATTGACTCAACAACTTTTAATGGATCATACATTTCACATGAACTATGTATATAACATAAGAATACACAAGTAAGTTAATCAACTAAATAAATATATAAAACTAAATAATAAAGATTTTATTATTATTATTTACTTAATACCTCTATATGGTAAACCAATCGTTTGGCTTTCTAGTGAAATTTGCAATGTGGATTTCAATGTATACATACTTTGTGCTTGGAAATAACATAATATAATTATCTACACATTTAGTCATTAATGCATTTATAGATAATTTTCATATTTTTTTTTTCATCTCACCGTTCTTATTGAAATGACATTGAAGACCACGATCAATTGGATTTTGTGTCCCAATTTCTTGCAATTTATCCCATACGTTTATTGTCATATCTTCCCATAGATTGATGACCATATATTGAGATATGTATAAATATAATAATAAATAAATATACATTTAATTTGAATTCATTTATTAAATAAATAAGAACGTTTCATAATAAAATTGACTTACGCTTTGTTGATGATAATTTTGTATTTGATGTAGTTTCCACTAACACCAATTTACTATCTCTGACTTTCACAAGAGCTCAATAGATATCTAATGAATAAAATGCACAATGAAAGAGTATACATCAATCATATGTAACAGGAATAAGAAAAATTAAAATAAGATTCGGAAACTCATAGAACTTTTCATTTTTGTTGAACTTCAATTCTATATCTTTGAAGTCAACTATAAAGTTGAAATGTATTTTGATGCCAATACTTTCCATTGTTTCATTTATGACAATGTATTTTTTGAGAGACAATTCTCTTTTGTATGAATGCTATGAAATCTTTAATCAACTTTTTTGATATCAACATTGCATATATATGTCTTATCCATCTTGAACTTTGAGGCATGATTATATATACCCTCAATGAACATTAAAATTGCAATATGAGTTCACTACATATTTTGTAAAAGTGGGTTGTTAAAATATAATTAAAACTAAACTAAAAATTTAAAATTTAATATGCTAAATATAGTTTTGATACTTGGTGTGACTTACCTCACTGTCCATCATGATCAATTTTCTAATTCGTATGCTCAAGTTATTTCTTGTCCAAGTTGTAAAGTCAATCAATCATATTGAAGACATTCTTTGATTGATTTATAAAGTTCTTATGGTCATGGAATCACTTGACATATTTTCAATACTTTTATATAAAAAAAAATATTATTAGAACACAAATAATGTTAAGAAGATCAAACTAAATATTAGATATTTTCATACAATGATATTTACCCTACAATACATATACCTTTACAAGAATTTCAGATTGCCCGCCGTTTGCTGGGGAAGATATTGATCGATCTTAGAAACACGCGTGAAAAAACGATCAGCATTGCTGAGTTGAAGAATAACCAGTGAAAAATCCATGGATCAAGATTTAAGATGATGACGATGACAAAGAACTCAAGTACCGTTTGCATATTAGTTTTCTTAAATTTATTGTGAATTAGATTACATGGGTATACGAATTAGAAGGATTAGTTATGTTATTTAGTTATACTATTATTTAATGGATATCCACTTAATGATAATATCCTAATGACAATATTAATATACTAATCATAACATTATGATATACTAATTTTGTAAAAGGGTATAATAGGCAAAATAAATTTTGTAAACAAGACACTTTTTATAATAGTATAGATTTAACCAGTGGGATTAAAGAAGTCTTGATCATTCTATACATATATTTTTATGGGGCACACTCCTGTCAGTTCGGACACATGGTGTGACCGAATTGACATTTTTATTCATTCTAATTGACATTTTTATTCATAAGAATTGACACTGTATCTAATTGGCATTTTTGTTCATTCTAATTGGCACTTTTAAAAACATCACAGAGATTGTCACTTTTATTCAAAATAATTGACACTTTTACTCACAGAGATTGACATTTTTACTAAAAGATAAGAATCCGACCACATGGTGTGGCCGGGCTCATAGGAGTTTTTGCCTATTTTTATATGGTCTTGAATACTCATATATATTTTTATTCATATTAGCATTGATCACGTGCGTTGCACGTATAACCTGTTATCTTATTGATATATTATAATTATTAATATATTTCAAGATAAAAGAAATACACCTTAAAAATATAATATATTATTAATTATTGATGACATGGACTTCAATAAAATTTTAGCGAATAGGCTAATGATCAGACAAAAGATGAAATTGAATTTCTATGACATATTTTGTATAGAATTTTGACCCTCAAATTTGTATATGATATTGATGGTAATCATCCAATGTAATAGTGATAATTAACTTAAGAAAAGCAAAAATACATATTACCTTAGTTAAGGATTTACTCTTTCCCAGTACCAGAAGCAAAAATAATACATTGATTAATATATATGTCATTCAATTTTTTAGTTAAGGATTTATGCTTTTAATTTTTGTTGAGCAAAGTGATTCCAAAATTATATAAAACAAATTATATAAATTTCAAAGTTGGATTATAATTTTTATAAATATATTATTAAACTATAAATATTTATCCATGTTAAGTTGTTAACGTTGTAATTTAATGTCACAAACTAAAATAACGGGTTTTTGATTAACTTTAGTTTATCATCAATTGCCTAATTACTCCGACTGCGTAGATAATATACTCCATAATATATAATCTATACCCTACAATATATCTTTGAAAGAGTAAGAGTTATAATAGAAATATACACTACAAATCTAATTAAAATTCTAAAAGTATTTATTAAGTTTATAGTATAATATTAAATTATAAAAGTGCTATTAAAGTAGATTTATGATAAGGGCATAATAGGCAAATTAAATTTTGTAAAATAAGACACTTTTATAATAGGGTATAAATAAATAAGCATTTTCTTTTTTAATGAACTGAAAAGAAATTAGAGGATAGATTATTAAATGAACCAATCACAAGTTTGTACGAAGCAGAAATGAGTCGAACTTCTGTCCTTTTTATAGAAGGAGATGTCTTACCAAAAAAACTTATGCACATACATTAAATAGATTGAAATCATAGGTTATATTTGGATTGAGTTTATATATCCATCATTATCCCACCATAGTAAGAAGTCCAGGCTTTAATACATTGGAATTATAGGTTGGATAATTTTTATAGCCAAAACGGCGTTATTGAGCGACGAGTCCCAGTAAAACTTGTACAAATGCATCCAAGCCCAAAAAAAATAAAATTGACAAGTTCTGCAAATGAAGTATGTGATGTCGAAGATTTATGACAGCTGAAATCCAGAGAAAACAGTCTGCGCCAGAGTAAGGAGGAGGAGCAAAAGAGCAGCGAAGAACGAAATATACGCCCACGGACTATTGAAATAGTCTCGATTCAACGATGCTCTAGCTCTATTCCAACGACTCCCGTAGTGAGCGTTGATACGATTAAACATGCCACCATAGATGAAATAGGTATCAGACGGAGTCACAGAGTGAGTAAGGCGGCAAATAATGTCTGCAACGACTTGATTGTCTCCCACCATGTTATCTATGATCCCACATCGAGAAAGAATCTCCACGTCTTGCCGAGTATTGATGAGACAATCCAACACTACCATATAATCTGTCACGTAAGTAGGCTGATTACTGGGAAAATATTGCTCGTACACAATGAAGTTTCTAATGAATTTCTCTGTATGATCTTGAATGGTAATACTCGACATTGTCAATACCCCATTCCTAAAATCAACCTCCCCTCCAATGTAAAGGTTTTTACTTTTGCGAAATGTAACGTTGGCATCTCTGAGCTCCGTGGCAAAGGGGATTACTCGATATTTGTTGGGATAATTGACAATAATATCATTCACCCAAACGCACAGCGGAAACAAATCACCAAAGAGAAATATGCTTGGCTCGAAACTAAATCAAAGTTTCACCACACCACAACAAGTAATAGCCAAAATACGAATAAAACAAGCAAGAAAGAACGAACACAAGATTTACGTGGTTCGGCAATGTGCCTACATCCACGGAGGTCGACGAGAGAGATATCCACTAGAAACGAGAACACCGACGGCTTGCACAATCCGCAAGTTCGTCTCAGTTGGAGTACACCGATTCTTACCCAAGAGAAGAAATCCCTCTTCCTTGTACAAATCTCACCCTCACAATTCTCTCTTGTTTCCTAGCCCCTCACCACGCTCGTGTTTCTCTCAAGAGTGTGCTTCCAAAACCCTACCGCTCTAATAACCCGTAGGAGGGTTATAAAGCTCGTCAAAAAACAGTCAACTCGAACGCCGCGATCGCTGACCCTCCAGCGATCGCTGGAGGTTGCTCTCTGTCCGAAAAACTTGACGGCCCCAGCGATCGCTGGAGATCCCGCGATCGCTGGCCGTAGCTTGCTGTCCACACACCATCGCATTCCCAGCAATTGCTGAGACCCCAGCGACTGCTGGGACACGGAACCAGCAACTTACAATTCCATTTGCAAAGGACATGCGTTTAGAGTGATGAAAGCTTGGGACAAAGAGCGGGAAATAGCGTGCACCAGATGCAGCAGATGCTTCGCCTCCTTCGGATTTATTCGTTTTGGGCGGTACACGTCTTGCATTCCGTAGAGCAAGCAAAACAGATCAACCAGCTTATTATGCTGGTTTGGCTCATGATGATGAATGAGGTCGAAAAGCTTGCACACAACGAAGAGCGGGATTTGGTTTTCGAACAAGATGAGATCGGATTGCAGGCGGTCCATAATCCAACCCATCTGAAAGATGAGATCATCAGAATCACGGCTCGAGTCGCGGCTCTGGAATTTTTGTACTAGTTCGATGAGGAAGCAACCGTCCAGCACCAGCATCTCGATGAACTCTGCTGCGCTGATTAGGTTTACGTCTTCTTCTGCATAGTAACTGCGCGCCTCCTTCTCTATTTCTGCAACAGCTGAGATGTAAATGTCCACGTTCTCGTTCTTGCGGAGGAGGAGGGTTTTCAGATACCAAATCTTGTGTTCCTCCATCATTTTTAAGCCTTGTTTTCCGCGATGGTAAGGACCGATTGCTACCAATACTGGCTCGTTCGCCTTCTCTTTTATATGCGACAAGTATTGATTGTGTACTTTGTAGATGCATCGCTGTGTTGATGGCTCTTTGTAGTTTGAAAGCTTTTTCTTTATGCTCTTTGAGGCCTCCTCCTTTCCCTTCACCTCTATCTTCTTGATTAACTCTGCATTTACCATCCACCCATATAATATAATTAATCTCAAATTGTGAACATAAGGATTTTTTTTCCAAATATGATTACATATATACTAATTATATCAAACACTTTAAACTACTAGCAGTGATTACGTGCGTCGCACGTATAATCTCTTATTTAACATTTTTTTTTTACGAAACACAATATCTTTCAAATACAAAAATATTCTAGTAGTGCAATATTTTTAATTTTTCACTTCTATTTGATAGTATATTTAAAATGAAACTGATATGCAATTACTTATTTAAATTTCTAATCTTTTCAGTGATGAGATTTTATGAATTAACAAAACTTGTTCACAATCTTTTATGATCAAACCGGTAGGTGGAATTTAAGTCATCATAATTTACCGTCGAATTTATTTTATCATTTATGAAACTCCTATGAATTAGATGTTTCTCTAAAGAAAAGATGATGCAGACCAACAAAAAAAACTATGATACGAAAACTTATATATATGCATTAGAAAAAATATCAAATGCTTCAAAATAAATAAATCAAATGGCATCAAACATTACAATAGAGTCTTGTGGTCTTTAGAGATTAATCAAGTTAAAAATCTAATGTATGATTCTCTATGGAGAAAGTATAAATAAATTTTAATTAATATGACGAAAATATAATTTCATTTTATATATTAGTATCATCATTTTTTATACTTCTGGTTTATTTGATGGGTAGTTTATCCATGATTTCATACATAATTATTTATACTATATGTATAAAATAAAGAATACACAAAATATTAAACTACAAAGGAGATGCTCCTTCCATCTACTTCATTAGTCTCAATTTCCTTTTTTTGTATGTCTTATTTATTAGTCACGTTACTATAAAAGGAAATGAATTAGTGGTGGATAAAGCCCCTTAAAACCCTTTATCTTACATACATTTGATTTTTGTACCAAAAACAAATAAGACTAATGAAGTGGGACATATGGAGTATTTAGTTTCTCCTAAGCTTTACTAAATTTTTATGATAATTGTCTTATGGATATTGAAATTGGAAAGTCTCACACAAACTCCCAAAATATAAATTTACATTAGTTTTTATTATTAATCTTATTCATGATTTTACATCGCTCAATTCATATAACATAATATGATCTTATTTTTTTTGTATATTCACGACCTAAAATATTAAAATTTATAATATGTCAATATATATATATATATATATATGTGTGTGTGTGATTTATATTATAGTAGCATAATGTACAGTGAAAGAACAGAAAGACTCACTTTATAGTATAAAAGATATATCGATATAATGTACAGTGATATAATGCGTACTTGAAGTTGTATAATCATTAAATATATTATATAATTATTTTAATATTCGAAAACCATTCTGGTTTACTTCATCTAGACATGTAGCATATCCTAAATCCCAAGTTAGTATATTTTCTTATAAAAATATCTAAACTTAAAAATGTGATTATTAATGCATAAAATCCTTTTTACAATTTCTGTAATATTGATTTTACTATCACTTGAGTTATTTTGACCAAATAAATATGTTTGAAAAAAAAAATATATACTTTGAACAATAATTTAATCAGTAAAATTCTGAAAATTAATAAAATATTTATCAGGAATATAACATGATAAAACCAATTAAATACTCACAAACATAAATTTGATAGAATGTATTGAGAACTTCTTAGGCAAAAAGAGATGATAGAGTATTTTTATGATTAATCACTTTAAATTATATCCCAATTATTAATCTATTTGAATCCTTGTTCAACAATTTAATGATTTGTCTTCTCTTGAAAGAAAAAACAATCAAATAAAATCATAATATATGAAGTAAACAATGATTCAATCAATACAAGTAATTAATTCATGAATCACATAATAATACAATACATTTAAATAAAACAAAAGGAAAAACTGTGAAGAGATTATTACATTAATCAATATATATACATGTGCGCGCGTGTTGTGTATTTATAAGAAATTGAAGAATATTATATAATTGAAATATAACATTATGTACCCTTATTAATATTATCGTGGCTTATTAACTGTATATCTAACTAATTAAGACTTTTAGTTCTATGAAACAACTAAGATAATTAATTATTATAATATGTTATAAATATTTATTTATTGTGGACATTACTTATTAATTAGGGTTTTTCTCTCTTGTATATATATCTCTTATTAACCCTATTTGTAATATGGAGTAATTTAATGAGAAAGCCGCCGTCTCTTTTCTCTTCTCTACGTCTTCTCCCTTCTCCCTTTTTTCTCTTCTTGTGTTTTTTATTCTACTCTACAATATTAATTTACAACACGTTATCAGCACGAGTCTCTAATCAACTGAGTAATATTTGGAGGGGTTTATTGGCACCAATCGACGATGATAAAGGAACATTGATTCCTAAATAAAAATTGGAGGTACGTATTTGATGTGATAGTCAAAAATCTGTTATGTAATAATAGACTCTGTGATATGTGGCCTCTGAATAATCGGTAAAGCTCTCTTTGGCACTTCTTGTGCTTCGTTTTCTAATAATATATTCCTTCTCCGACCAAAAAAAAAAAAAAAAAAAAAAAAAAAAGGAATTTGTTATGCAAATTGATTGCGAAAGCTTAATATTTAGTAAAAGAAAATTTGGCTGATCTTGTTATCTATAAGCAATGAGGATACCGTCTTTTCTTCGTAAATCGAATGCTTTATGAGATTAGGCGTGATACTATATTGTTTTCTCTACTTTGGTTATTAAAGGGCATGCATAAGAGCATATATCCATTGGATTGATGATACATCTGCCATACTTTATTAATAGGCGTGCAAATTATCTTGACATGATTACCGGCTAATAATTTATTTATTTTTGAGCTTATGATAAATGGTGAATTTTATTTTATCAATTCGTGGTTTGACCGATTTTGAGAATATCGATCTACATATCACGGTTTTGAATTATATACTATAATATGGAGATGAAAGCAAGGCAAAAAGCTCATAATATAAAGTATCCAAATAGTTTTGCCCTGAAGGCAAAAGCTTTAATATATCTTCGAAAGCTTTACAATCATTTAACAATCACAATTAAAAATATTAATTCTCTCCCAAAATAATATGAATTAATTACTTTTTCTACTATTGTACTCCAGCAGTAGTACACAGTTAAAATAAATTATAAGAAATATTTTTTTTATATAAGGCACCCTAAAGGATCAAGATAAAATTGCCATAGTTCTCCCTTAAGTATAATTACTTGAGCTCATATTTTCAGATTGTGTACTCTAGAAGTAGTACATGGCTAAAATAAACTATACTTAAGGATCGATCCTAAGTATTTTTCACTTCTATTGGAAGTCATTCGTAGTAATCAAATGATGCCTGAAGCACATGTTTCTACTTATAGAAGCACTCGAGGGAGATCTAAGAAAATTTTTGTTGATCCTAATGTGGTGAAACAAGTGTAAGCTAATTGAGATCATAAATATATTATTCTCCAATAGCCCATGACTACGAGAATTGTGAATTATGTCTATTTGTTTGCCTGAAGCAAACTTAATAATTAGAGCATCAAAATAAAATTTTGGAGAATATTATATAAAATTTTATATCTTAACTCTCGCTAAAAAGAGGGGGAGAATTTTAATAATTCAACTGACAATATCCTTATTGTCAGCACTAGAAGAGCTTCGATTCCATATTGATTGTTTTTCATTTCGGAAAAACAGTATAACTAAAAATCAAGTTGCGATGATTTAAAAATACCCAAATTATTCTCAAATTTATTAAAGCATGAGTGTTTGGGTCATTCCCCTTATAATTAGTGTGTGATAATAAAAATCATCATTTTCCCATCTACTAATTCTTTTTATCACCACCAAAACGTACCTATATGACTCTAAGAAAAGTTATGTGTACTCTCCGTCAAGAATCAAATATTTGATAGAGCCAAATTATCGGGGATCATTTGATTAATTGGTATGTTATTTTTATAATAATCCAACTAAATCATTTAACGGCATTAGGGGGAGATATGAATGAAAGAATGCCGCAAAATTTTTGTTGGATTAAATATTAATTCACGCATTACACAAAATGAATTGAAAGTTCAAATAGTTATTGACTGCCAATGGAGTGATTTTATATACTTGTTTATATGCACCATACTGTTAATCAATCTGCCTTTCCGGAACGGGCCATAAGGGGAAGTTCTTCATGAACTAAATAAATTGATTGATGCTCTCAACGCCTGAAGTGTGAAAACTATTTTGGTGCTAAAGATAAAATCCGCGGTAGTAATATCAAATCTTTAAATGATATTACTCTAGCAAACCTCCTGAAGAAGATCGTCCCGCAGACGAGAATTGAAAATGATATCACTCCGAAAATGATATCACTCCATACATATAGAACCTCCTGAAGAGGATCGTCATGTAGACGAGAATCTCAGTATATTAGCAAGTGCACTAAATAATCATAACATTGGGATACTGAGATTACGGAACAACCAGATTAAATTTATTATTGGGAAATGATGGATAAATCTGGTTACTATTGGTTGTGTATTGTCATGAAGACAATTCAGGAGCAACATAGAAATGTTATAATTGTCGACAATCTTTACCTCAACCATTACCGGTATAAGTTTGATATGATGATCTAGATCCAAGAAGAAATATGATATTATTGTGCCAGAAGCACTTGGTGAAAATGAAAGAGGTTTGAGGTTGAGCTTCACTCGCTAAATAGACGAAAAGTCTATTATTCCTCTAAAATTTACCGTACAAAGAATGTTGTCCCAGCAGGACACAAATGGTTATTTCTAAAGAGGAATCAAGTTTAATGAGGTGGTTGAAAAATAAAGTGAGTAGCTCGAGGGTTTTTAGCAGAGAGACCCTCAATTGAATTTGATTCTCCTATTATGTGTTATGTTCCGTTATGTAACTTATGGCAGTAATTGGTAAATATAGATATCTTATGATTGATCATAATAATCTCATTTATATAAGTCATTGGGCGCCGATATCTATATATGTCCTTGTTGGACTTGAAATTCTTTATATGAAGGAAAGTGAAATCGCAACATGTACTATAATAAGTTTGTCCTCCTGAAGTAAGGATATATTAATAATGATATATGTTCTTGCGTGTTTAACAAAAGTTATTTGAATGATTTCGGGAATATTTCTAATTATACTGATTGATAGATTTGGGTTAGATCTTATTCTTATCATTAATGTTATATAAATTGTTACACGCAAAGAATTTGAGAAAAGTTAACTCATGCTTAATGACGGAGTTTTTGGAAATAAAAGACTTTTGGGTAAGTCTAAATATCATCTCGGCTTGCAGTCGGAATATCTCCCTGAAGGAGACTATAACAGTCCGAGTGTCTTTTTGAAGGAGTATTGTACCAGTTGATCTGTTTGGTGTGAATATCAAAATATTATTCGATAAATCGCATCCATTTAACATCTCATACCATCACTTGAAGTATATATATAAGATAACAAAGAAATTATGAACCAGAAGTTCATTATTTTGAGTACCAGAAGTACTATTCTATCAGGCCTGATACCATTAACTTTAAATTGCTAGCAAAATGAATTTTTTTTTCCTAAAAGGAGATATATGATGGTAATCATATTCTTTGTTATCTTCAAGGTATAAGAAATCTTGGTCTAAGATTTTGGAGATTCTCCCCGTAGGAGATATTTTGAATGATATTGAAGATGATCTTTGTTATCTTCAAGGTTGACTAGAGCTTGGTCACTTTTATGAAAGATATTGAGATTGTTATTGGCGGATTATACGGATGCTTGTTACTTCTTTTGTTCCCCAAAATGCTTAATTTCGGACTGGTATATTGATAAAATCCCCAATATCCTATGTGAGGATATGTAAAGATTAACTTGTGTTGCACATATGAGTTCTAAAAGAACTATTGTATATCTAGTGAGAATCTTGCAGATTTATTCACTAAACCTCCCCACGTTTATGTATGAGAAATATATGCATGAGTATGAATATTGGAATGTACTATATTGAAAGATTGTTGTTTTGAGGGGGAGCGACATATTTAAATTATTTTGAAGAGTTGATCCTGAAGACCGAAATATATAATCCTAAAGATTAGGCCCCGAAGGCTGAAATAGTTGTACTTTTTTTCCCTTACTAAGTTTTTTTCCCAATGGGTTTTCTTAGTGAAGGTTTTTAATGAGGCAACTAATGCAACACATGAATAAGTGTATGTTATGTACTCTTTTCCTCTGCCGAATTTTTCCCACAGGGTTTTTGCGGAGAGGTTTTTAACGAGGCATGAACATCACACCGTAATGTCCAAGGGGGAGTGTTATAAATATTTATTTATTGTGGACATTACTTATTAATTAGGGTTTTTCTCTCTTGTATATATATCTCTTATTAACCCTATTTGTAATATGGAGTAATTTAATGAGAAAGCCGCCGTCTCTTTTCTCTTCTCTACGTCTTCTCCCTTCTCCCTTTTTTCTCTTCTTGTGTTTTTTATTCTACTCTACAATATTAATTTACAACATAATACAATATTTTATATTAAAATATTACTCCAGATTATTTTTTAAATTACATATATATATTAGGGGTATAATAGGCAAACCAAAATTTGTAAAATAAGATACTTTTATAATAGGGTATAGATATAGATAGATAGATTGGTATCGTAACAAAAATTTCTCGACACCACCCGATTTCCGGCAACGAAAAGATAATGCGGCCAATTGGATGCCATTGTAATGACAAAGTACAATTCAATTGATAAAAGATAAAAGGGTTCCCTCCGAACAATAGATTGGAAATTCAAATCACCGCATAAATAAATCAATTGATTATCTTTTATAAAGAAGAACCAAAAAAAAAAAAAAACTGAATGCCATCGTGTATTTTTGCTATTTAATATTTATGTGAGTAATGATATAGCAAAAACGATGTAATTTCAGACTAGTTTGGTGCCCGTCGAAATTCGACGGGAATGACATAGTTTTGTGATTTTTAATTAAAAAAATTAAAATAATATTATGGTTATTTTATATCAAAATCATTACTATTGAAATTCATTTTAAATAATATTAGCATTGATTTGTGTTGAAAAAAGTTCAATCGGGTCAACTCATTTTTTTTACACATTTAAAATGTCACGACGCCCGTGATTCACAGCGATAAAAAAAATTAATAAAAGGTTCTCGGATAGTCTTATTAATTCAAATTTTGAATGGCAAGACACCACTTATACATAAAACAAAAAAGTAAGTGGTTTTATTTTGAATATCAAGTGACTCATTAGTTCAATGTAATAGAAAAGCAGGTTACGTCACACATTTTGAATGTCAAGTCATATGTTGTTTATTCAAATAATAATATAGAATAAATAAAATAGGCCGTCAAGAAGGATTAACATTTTTTGAAGAGTTATATTCGAGCCAACCGTTGCAAAAAATGATTCAAGATATAGTTAAAATAAGTACAACTCTTCGACGAATGCTAAGGAAGTAAAACATAAAAAAATAGCATAGTTATTCATTTCAGAATAATAGTGTAGTATTTCATTAGAAATTATAATTGTATTATATTAGAAAATAAAATTGATCAATGAGGGATAATATTTTTTATTTAGTTTTTTATGTTTTGAATGCCAATTTACCCGTTATTTACACTGATTGAGAAATAGGTTAATGAGGGATGCATTGTCTCGGGTAGAACTCATTCGAATTTTGGATGTCAAGCTGCTCATTATTCATAGTAATTGAAAATAGATTAATGAGTGTAACATTTTCTCAAGTAGGTTTATTCATTTAAATTTTGAAGTGAAGTCGCCCGTTGTAGACAGTAACTGAAAAATATGTTAATGAGGGCACAACTTTCTCTGATAGTCGTATTCATTCAATTTTATTTGTGAAGCCGCCCATTATTCATAATAATTGAAGAATAATAGATTAATTGAGTATTCATATTCATTCTCTCAAAAATAAATTAATTAAAATGATTAATATTTCGGATATTTGTACTCTGTTTGTATGTCAATTAATACCTTATTTATTGTAATAAAAAAATTATATCATGCAAGGAGGAGTATCATTATCGGATAGTTGTATCATGTCCCTTCGAAATTCATTTTGTTCATTTATAGTCATTCTTAATTTCTTCCCGATTTCAAAATATACAAACTAAGAGTAGAATAAATTATTTCATTCGTCCCATAAAAGATGATGCATTTCATTTCTTAGATAGTTGTAATCGTTTTATATATCAAGTAGTGTATTAGTTTTGCTTATAATAGAATTATGATTCGTATCGTATATAAAATGTCAATAAACAATACATATAATAAAAAATAAGTTAAGAATGAGTATCATTTTTTGGATAGTTGTACTCATTTTAAATGTTGGGTCGCTTGATGTTTTGAGTCGATGTGCGGAAAGTTGTTGAGTTGGTCAAGGTTCAAACTTCAAACTCAATTAAACAATTATTTTATTTTTCTAGTTGAAGTTAAATTGCCTCATTGAGGATTGACTATGAGATATATAACTCGTACAACTCTAAAACGAATGCATATTACATATCTTTCTATTATCTTTTTTTGAACTTTTACTTAAAAATTATAACATTAAGTAGAATTTCGGTGGAATGAATTAGAAAGGATTGTATATTAATATTATCTTTTATTTTCTTTAACTTGATGGCCAAACGTTTACTTTTCAAAAGGAAAACATATGGCCTCAGAGGAAATAGGAAATTTGGTTTTCTTTGTAATCAAGTTGTACATATAGCGAGATAGGTTTGCTAAAAATCTACGGAGAATAAATATGGGTCTTGATTTTTGATGTTGATATTTAAACACTTAGGGAGAGAAATTATTTTGTAAGAGAAAAAATAGAGTCGAATTGTTAATTTTATCGTATAAAATAAAAAAAGTATATTTTGAATTTTAATTGGATACTATTTATAATTTCAAAAGTGTGACATATCTTTTATATTAGTTATTTATTGGTGATGTTTTATAAATAATTGATATGAAATAGTTAAAATTAAATAGAAGTAATGAATTATAAAGTCAAAGCTATAAGAATTTAGGAAAATATTCAAAAAAAAAAAAAATCATAATTTTAGTATATATGTTTCATAGTTGTTCGATTTAGTGTATGATGATATTTTTTTTGAGAGAAAAGTGTATGATATGTTGAATTATTTATAACCATATTTCTGACAGATTTTATATTACTTATAAAATCAAAATGTCATGTAGGATTGAGATCCTTAATCTAATTTTTTTTTTAATAAAATTCAATGTTAACATTTTTTAATGAATTGTTCTAATATTATTACATTTTTTTTATATATTTTACATGAAATTTGTGATAAAATGACGGGCATTAAATTAATTTATTTATAGAACGTTAATTAATGTTTTACATATTCTTAAAATCATAAGGCCTATCGTTTGATTTGTTTTATTGGATATGCATCTTTTATTTTATTAGATATGCACTATGAAATAATTAAAGATATAATTCAAATTAAAGATACATATACTAATTAGATTAAAGTATTGATTAATTGTCAAAATTATGAGAATTTAGCAAAATAATCAAGAAAAATCGTGGTTGATCGACCTTTATTTTGCTATTATATATATATACTTTATTTTGCTATTATATATATATAGATGCCAAATTCTTGAAATTTTTATTTACTTTTAGCACAAGAATATTTAAAACAGTCGGCCATGCCTCCTTTTATTGCTGAAAGTTGAATGTCGAGACATTTTAAAGACATCAATAGTTTGAGTCTTTTAAAGTGACTGTTAACCGTATTAACTACTCCCTCCATCTCGTGCACATTCATGATTCATCCAATCATACCACATCTTGTAAAATACTACTTCCATTTCGTCGAATAATACCTATGTTTTATTCATATGTAAGGAATAAAATAATAAAAATGGTCTTATTCGACGAAATGGATGGAGTATTATCAAGTCAGGAACGAGCATAGTAAAATAGGAAAACGATGCACATTCTGAATTAACTAGCTAGCATAATCTCTATCAAGGTGTACAAAAGCATAATTGCAATTTATAAATTCAAATGCAAGTAATTGCAAATTCGAAAGATATGTATGTAGTTGCATATAGCAGCCAAGTTAACTCGGCATGTCTACAAAGAAAAAGATTAATTGCAATTTATACGTACCTCTACTAACCGGAGACGCCATAGCTTGCAGGTAAGAGAAATGAGCAGCTCGTACATGTATATATAGGCGTGCGTTCAAGAAGAACGTTTCACTTGAACTAAAAAAAAGAAGAAGAATGATTCACAAATTAATTAATTTATTATCAACATGGAAAATAGAATGACAGAGGCATCTCTAATCCCAATGGTATTCATAAAACAATTGCAGCTAGCACTTCCACATAATTAAACAAGACACTTGCGATTAAAACTAACGCTAGCTTCAATTAAATTCTAACTGCAAGCAATGTGCACTGATATGGTCAAACCACCAATAAATTGAGCTCATGGGATACAACAATTTG
Organism: Mentha longifolia; assembly: GCA_001642375.2. Taxonomy (NCBI): domain Eukaryota; kingdom Viridiplantae; phylum Streptophyta; class Magnoliopsida; order Lamiales; family Lamiaceae; genus Mentha; species Mentha longifolia. Next base: position 11,786,980 of record CM038111.1, on the reverse strand, counting down.
AGCAAGAGCATTTTTTTTTAATTTTTTTTTTAGATGAAGAGTTTCTTCTTTTTCCAAAAATTGTAATATTCTCCCTCAATGCGTTGTATCTCAACGTACTTCAATGTCGAAATCGTAGGTCCAGAAACCTACAAGTTGTGTATTATTCATTGATTATCGCACACAACTTTTTCCGGAGCCATTCGTGTGTACTTATTCCTATGCTTCTATGATCCTACTATTATGATAGATGAAGAGAGTTCGCGGAAACTTTGAGCTCTTGCAATTCTCTGTGTAAATTACTTAGTTTAGAGAATTTTCTGTAAACTTCTGTAGAGCTAAAAAGACAATTAAATTAATTTGGTTGACCATGTCAGTCCAAAATGCTTCTAGATCTGAAACGTTAAATTAATCGCAAGTTAATCGAGATACCCTAACGCCTGGCTATTTAAACCAGTAGGATTAAAGAAGTCTTGATGATTGTATACATATATTTTGATATGGTCTTGAATACTCATATATTTTTATTCATATAGGCATTTTCTTTTTTAATGAACTAAAAAGAAATTAGAGGATAGATTATTAAATGAATCAATCACAAGTTTGTACGTAGCAGAAATGAGTCGAACTTCCGTCCTTTTTATAGAAGGAGATGTCTTACCAACAAAATTGCACACATACATTAAATAGATTGAAATCATAGGTTATATTTGGATTGAGTTTTTATATCCATCATTATCCCACCATAGTAAGAAGGCCATGGTGAGAGATGAGTCCAGTAAAGTCGTACAAATGCATTTAATTATGACAAAAAGAAAAGACAAACAAACAAACAAAGAAATGAAAAAGAGTTGCATAAAAAGAGATGTCTAGGGTTTTGAGAGCTGAAGTGCAGAAAAAATAGTTTGAGCCAGGGTGAGCACCAGGAGGAAAAGAGCAACGACGAACGAAATGTAAGCCCAGGGACTATTGAAATAGTCTCGATTCAGAACAGCCCTGGCTCTATTCCAACACTTCTTATAATGAGCATTGATCTGGTTGAACGTGTCAGCATAGGTAAAATAAGTAGTAGATACGGTGATAGAGTGAGTAAGGCGGTTAATAAAGTCCGCAGCCACTTGATTGTCCCCAACCATGTTATTGATGATCCCGCATTCAGAAAGAATCTGTACGTCTTGCCCAGTATTGATGAGACAGTCCAACACTACCGTATAATCCGTCACGTAAGTAGGCTGATTATCGGGAAAATATTGCTCGTACACAATGAAGTTTCTAAAGCAACTCTCCGTATGATCTTGAATGGTCATACTCGACATTGTTAATACTCCATTCCTGAAATCGACCTCCCATAGTTTGTTAAGGCTCTGACTTTTGCGGAATGTAACGTTGGCGTTTTTGAGCTCCGTGGCGGAGGGGATTAACCGATATTCCATCAGAAGAGGACAGGCGTTTAGAGTGACGAAAGCATGGGATAAAGAGCGGGACATAACGTGCGCCAGATGCAGCAGATGCTTGACCTCCTTCGGATTTATTCCGTTTGGGCGGTACACATCTTGCATTCCGTAGAACAAACAGAAGAGATCAACCAGCTTATTATTGTTGTTTGGCTCTTGATGATGAATGAGGTCGAAAAGCTTGCACAAAACGAAGAACTGGATTTGGTTTTCAAACAAGATGAGATCGGATTGCAGGCAGTGCATAATCCAATCCATCTGAAAGATGAGATCATCAGAAGCATGGCTTGAGTCGCGGCTCTGGCGTTTTTGTAATAGTTCGATGATGAAGCAACCGTCCAGCACCAGCATTTCGATGAACTCTGCTGCGCTGATTAGGGTTACGTCGTCTTCTGCGTGCGCGCCTCCTTCTCTATTTCTGTAACAGCTGAAATATATATATGTCCACGCTCTCATTCTTGCGGAGGAGGAGGGTTTTCAGATACCAAATCTTGTGTTCCTCCATCATTTTTAAACCTTGTTTGCGGTGATGGTAAGGACCGATTGATACCAATACTGGCTCGTTCGCCTTCTCATTTATATGAGGCAAGTATTGGTTGTGTACTTTGTAGATGCAACGCTGTGTTGCTGGCTCATTGTAGCTCGAAACCTTTTTTCTTTTAGTTCGGATCTTCTATTGCATTTATGCTCTTTGAGGCCTCCTCCTTTCCCTTCACCTCCATCTTCTTAATTAATTACATTTGCATTTACAATCCACGCATATAATTAATCTCAAATTGTGAACACAAGGATTTTTTTATTTTTATTTTCCAAACATGTTTTAAGCTACAAACTAATTATATCAAAGACTTTAAACTATTGATATCATAACCAAAATTACTCGACACCCAATTTCCGGCAACGAAAAGATAATGTGGCCGATTGGATGCCATTGTAATAACTGATGCGCAACGACACGAATGTAAGAGAGGATTGCAAGTACCGTTGATTTTTAAGAATAAAAATACCGAAACTTGCAAGAGTGAATAGTTTCCCAACCTTTTCATCAAAATATCATCGTCCGCTCCAATCTTCTAAAACAAGACTTTATGGATTCTAAAAATTGGAAATTGCAAAACTAATCCTCAAAATAGAAGTTGAAAAGATAATAAGATAACCACATAGTAATAAAGAGCAATAACTTTGGCGCCTCTTCATCTCTCAAGGCGATTCAAGAACTCGAACGTTTCGATCCACATCATCTCCCCCGGGGTTAGAGAGATTCGACCTCGAATCAGGAAGGTCACCATCAGAGGAGGAGTCACCATGGTAAGGAAGAAGATGTTTGACGTTGAAGACATTGGAAGTGCGGATGTGACTCGGTAAAGCGAGACGGTAGGCATTGGGGTTGATGCGCTCCACAACTTCAACCGGACCAATTTTGCGCACAGCCAACTTATTATACTCGTGCGCCGGGAAGCGGTCTTTTGTCAAGATAGCCCAAACAAGATCTCCAACATCAAACAACACCTCACAACGACCACGATCAACATGAGACTTGTAGGCGACACTAGAAGCTTGGAGATTAGAATGAACTTGGCGATGAATGCGCTGTATATCAGTAACAAAATCAGAGGCAACACCATGTGGATGGACGGCATCAGGGAGTGGCAGCAAATCCAACGGACCACGTGGAGCAAACCCATAGATAATCTCAAAAGGGCTATACCCCGTAGAACGATTGACGGCTCGATTGTGAGCAAATTCAGCCTGAGGCAACTTAGTATCCCAACTCTTCACATGTTCTCCCACAAGCGCACGTAGGAGATTCCCCAAGGAACGGTTAACAACTTCAGTTTGCCCATCAGTTTGCAGGTGGTAGACTGAGCTAAAATTTAACGAAGTGTTCACCATATGCCAAAGACTACGCCAAAAGTGACTCAGAAATCGGGTGTCCCGATCAAAAACAATAGTCAAGGGAAGACCATGCAAGCAGTATACATCACGAAAATAGAGATTTGCAACAGCAACAGCATCCGTGGTCTTTTTGCAGGCTAGAAAATGGGCCATTTTAGAGAAACGATCAACAACCACGAAAATGGAGTCGTTTCCTCGCTGAGTTCGAGGGAAACCAACAACAAAGTCCATGCTCACATCTGTCCATGGCTGGGTCGGAATGGGAAGAGGCAAATATAAACCTGCATTAGTCGCTTGTCCCTTAGACAAATGGCACACACGGCATTGAGCGACAAAGCGGTTGACATCTCGACGCATGGAAGGCCAAAAATAAGAGCGAGAGATAAGGAGATAATAGAAAGCACAATTCAATTGATAAAAAGTTTCCCCTGCCAATAATAGATAATAGATTGAGATTTCAAATAAGAAGAACAAAAAAGAAAAAAACTGGATGCCATCGTGTATTTTTGCTATTTAATATTTGTGTGAGCAGGTAATTGCAGATACCAAATTCTTGAAATTTTTATTTACTTTTAGCACAAGAGTATTGAAAACAGTCGGCCACGTCTCCTTTTATTGCTGAAAGTTGGGTGTCGAGACATTTTAGTGACATCAATAGTTTTGTGTCACCGTATTAAAGTGACACAAAACTATTAAATACATTAGTCCCGCGTCAGTTGATATGTTATACTCCCTACATCCACAAGCTATTGACCTTATTATCATATTGAGACGTTCACCATCTATAGACTATTTCTTTTTATAATAATAGGTCCCACCATACACAAACACTTTAACATTATACACTTTTATACACACAAAAATATTGAAGGGCCCAACAATTATTCTACTTTAACACTTTAATTCATTAATAAATCATCAAAACACATTAAAGTCCGTGCCCGAATTTTTTGGTCTATACATTATGGACGGATGAAGCATTATTTTATACCTCATATATATTTAAAAGACGTATCAACTGACGCGGGACGGATGAAGTAATATATATACTTAAAAAAATAAACTTCATCAATAAAAATTTAGATCTTACTATTAAAAAAGATTATGTGGCAATATCACATTATCACATTAACAATGGATATATTAATTTTGATATTTAAGGTATTTGATTGATATTATAAGTGGTAGTGTACACGTACTTTATAATTTTAATTGATAAGAACCCAAATTTTAATGATTGGGCATACATGCAAAACATTACCATTTTTCTGAAATCTTTGACAACCATTTATCGATGCATTATTGATACATTTGATAGGTTGCATAAATGTATAATTATTTGCATCTTTCTCATATTTTTGTGCTTAAATGATTAAACTGTAGAACTTAAGAGTGATTTGTATTTTGCCAGGTGATTTGTAATGATTGATGAAAAGGAAGTCAAAATATAAGTTATAGTCAAGTTTTGGATATGAAAAATGAAGCCCAAGCATTGTAGGAATCATACAAGGCAAATCAGAAGCAAGTTGCGAACAAAGCATGCCCATATCCTGTCTCTAATGCTGATATCTTGAAGGCCTGCGAAAATTGATGATTTAATTGAAGTTGGTGGACTCCCAAGACTTATCAAGACCCTAATTTTATCTAATTAATTTAGATGGAATATTAGGAGAATTAAAGAGTCCAAGTGCAAGAAGGAAACTTACCATGTAAGATAGATGAGAAAGAAGATTATATTAGGTTTTATTTTCTTTTAGCAGTAGTTTTGGAGAACGAAACTTTCAACACACGATAAGACACGCACGACGGCTACTCTTCTCCATTCTGCTTTCTACACTTTTTCTTAGTTTTCTTCATTAGAGTATGAGTTTCTAAGTTTGTTTCTAGCGAAGGGATACTCAAGACGTGGTTTCTACACGATTTGTGAGATCGAATTGGTTTTGATTATTTATTTTCTCTTCTTATTCACAATTCTTCTAGGTGTATTGTTATTTCTGCTTTGATGATTATGCAAATTGATCACTTCATAATTATTAAATCAGAATATTGCTAGATAGAGAATCTGAATCCGTAATTGTTTGGATATGCTATCGTAGTAGCACAATCGCATTACTTGAGGTTAGATAGTACTTCTTGTTGAATGTTATGAAGATTGTGATCTAGTTGAACAAGTCATCGTATGAATTTTGTTTGCTGGAATTGGTGTTTCTCTATAATAAATGTTGTTGGTGAATTGAATTCTATGGTTGTACCTAGGACTGTTTGCTAATTAGAGAAGTAATCAACAGTCGTACCTTGGTTGCCGAATAATTAAGGAGAGACTAGGTTATTTTGGTCGTACCAGTAACTATAGTCAATTTGAGAGAGAAATAAATTCTATTTTTGCATCTGTGATCAGTACGTCATAGACCATTGTCGAGATTATATTATTCCCGAGCTAGATTTTTCTCCATTTGATTTAATCACATCTTTAGCATTGCATGTTTGCGTCTTCTAGTTAGTTTTAATTATTCATTGCATTTTATTTAATTTGTTTGCAGTAGTTATAAATCTCACAATCTCCCCCCCCCCTCTTTTATTTTTAAGTTTAATTAGATAGAAAGGAATATATTCTTGTTACTAGTCTCTATGGATCGACCTTGCTCACTGCTACTGCAATTTATTTTGTGGTTGAACGAGTTAATTATTTTTGTTGGTTCGACACCCATCACATATCATCAGTGGCGAAGCTAGGGGGGCAGTGGGGTCCTTGGGCCCCACTGGGATTTCAAAAAACATTACTAGTATTTTTTTAGTTTATCAATATTAATGTTAATTCTTTAGCCCAATTGTCTGATGTTCAGTCTAATGTTGTTGAGCTTTACAATTGTTGCGGGTGCGGGTGCGGGTTCGATTCCTTTCTTACCCATAGTTCTACCCTTTTTTTTTCCTCTTCTTTTTTCTTTTTCTTCTATTTCCCTTTTTTCTTTCTTTTTGTTTTTCTTTTTTTTTCCCTCTTCTTTCTTCTTTTTTTTCTTCTATTTCCTTTCTTTCTTTTTCTTTGTTTTCCCTGTTTTTGTTTTTCTCTTTTTCTCTTCTTTCTTTTTTTTCTTCTATTTCCTTTTTGTCTCTTTATTTTGTTTTTCCAATTTTTTTTCCTCTTTTAGTGATGCACGCGTAATTTTCTATTTTTTTTCCCTTTATTTTACTAATAATCTATCTAATGCTTTCTTCTTAGTATTTTCACATGCATTAGTATATTAATGTTCTCTTTATCTTTAAATAACTATAATTTTTTTTCATTCATATTTTAATAATTCTATAGGGATCAGGTCATTTGTAATTTTATTGTTTCCTTTCATTTTCTAATAATATGTAAAATTTTCGGTGTTCAAACGAGAGCAAAATAGAGCCTAAACGGGAAAGTATAACAACTTGAGAAGACTAGAGGGTGTATAAAATTTTATTTTAGGCTATAAGAAATTGGGCTCCGCTGAACACAATTCCTGGCTTTGCCACTGCATATCATATGAAAATGCAATGGAAAATCATGCTCGATAAAAAGGCGAAGAGTTAGGAAAATCGTTTCATGCCACTTCTGATTAATTAACTTGGTGTTATCTTTGTTGAGATGGGCAAACACTAGAAATTTCAAATTCAAAATAACAGCAAGTCAATTCAGCCCGTATAGAAGGAAGTAGATGACAACTTATAGGGATGGCATACCTCTATAAACTCGAGACGACACAATAACTTGCAGGTATGAGATGATATAATTAAAAGCTTATAGGGGTGTATATATATACGAGCATTCAAGAAGAAGCTTTCCACATTCATATATTTACAACAAATAAAATGACCAAGACTTCTCTAATACTCCTATATCCCATACGTAACCATTAAACATTAATTTGCAGCAAGTCACCATTTAAAATGTAAAAACAACTTGCCATTAAAACTAACGTTTCAATTTTAAGAAACAATTTGCACTCATATCATATGGCAAACAAATTATATGTGTTTTCTTACAAAATAAGCTCATTAGCTTTGCATCTTATAAACTCTTGTTCTTGAAGTTTATAAGTACGTACTTTAAAATTAACTTGGCCAAACATCCTTTAGAATAGATCTTACCATAGTCCATAGATTAGATTAGCCAAATAGGAATTATTATTATTATTATTATTATTATTATTATTATTATTATTTAGTTACCTCCAAGTCCGACACCGTGTCTGTTGGTGATAATTTACAATGATAGATTAGAAAATATTCTCTCTTCAGAAAGTCAAACAATTAATTCGGATTGACTTGTACCAACTGACTATTCAACATATATAATGAATGATGGGATTATAATTAATTATAAGATGATCGGGTCAAAGGCAATGCCAATTTTATAGAAACTAACAGAGATCACGTGACTTGCACGTATAACTTGTTATCTGATACGATTGATTTATATATATATATATATATATATATATATATATATATATATATATATATATATGGAAATATTTCATATAAAAACTAATTATTACGTGAAAACTGCAAACCATGCATTTTATGCATTATTTTAAAATGATGCATTTTTATGCATAAAAATCCATGGTTTGCAGTTTTCATGAAAAAATAAGTTTTCACATGAATACATATACATATATATATATATATATATATGGAATAGTTCATATACAAATAAATCATAGTGTGTGAAGTGCGAATTATGCTTAAAGCTATACAAAATCATGCTTACAGCTATATAAAATTATGCTTATGGTACATAATTGTGCTTATGGCTTATTTTGTGCTTATAAGCACAAAATGCACCATAAGTATAAGTTTGTATAACTTTAAGCATGATTTTGTGTAGCTTTAAGCATAATTCGCACTTCGCACACTAGCATTTAAATCTATATGAACCAAACTCTCTCTATATATATATCAATGTAAAATAAATAGGCTAATGTACAAAAGATGAAATTGAATTTTCTATGACATATTTTGTATAAAATTTTGACCCTCAAAATTGTATATGTTGTAGTGACGATGATCATCCAATGTAATAGTGATAATGAACTTAAGAATCAAAAATACATATTGTATCATAGAAAAAAAAACATTGCTATAACTACAATTGGTATAGTTATCAATAATTTGAAAGTGAAATAAAGTTATGTTATCAAATACACTTCGGATTAACAATTGCACTAAAGTAGTGCATTAAAGATCTGGTATGAAAATCAATCATTGCCACTTATTTTTTAATCATGATCTATTACGTGTAAACAATCATTTATATAAGAAATATTACTTGTGTAAATGACTGTTTATGCAACAACCAGCTAAAAGATATAATTATGCTAATGAATAATTATATATGTATTGAAACAACATTATTAAATTAAATCCAATATGTATGTCATTCAATTTTTTGGTTAATGATTTAGGTTTTAAATTTTTGTTGAGCAAATTGATTCCAAAACTATATAAAACAAATTACAATGTCAACTTTGTTATAATTAAATTTCACAGTTGAATTATAATTTTTACAATATATATATATATATATATATATATATTAAACTATAAATATTAATCCATGTTAAGTTATTATTTGTTAACGTTGTAATTTAATATCACAAACTAAAATAACGGGTTTTTGATTAACTTTAGTTTATCATCAATTATTAATTACTCCAACTGTGTAAGTAATATGATATATAATATATACCCTACAATAATATCTTTGAAGGAGTATTAACAATTATCAAAGAAAGGAAAAAATGCAAATTAAATCGTTAACTTTGTCTGACATTGCATATTTACCGTCAACTTTCAATTTTTTTCTTCAAAATCGCTAACTTTTTAAGTTGTTCAATTTTCCCCTAACTCTAACATATACCTATAACAAAGTCACAAAAATTTCTTCCCCGGCAATAACAACGAGATTAACAATCAAAACGATGTCATTTTGATGTTGAAAGTTAAAATTCAATAGTCAAAATGATATTATTTTGATTATTAAGCTAGTCATTTCTCAAATTTTGGCATTAAGTCAATCTCAGGAAATTTTGTGGAAAATTGGTAATTCATAGTTTTTAGAACATAGAGTTTATAGTTTATTTGAAAGATCAAAATATCGGTAGAAAGTTAAATGATTAGCAAACTAACCCTTAATTAGATACATAGATTATTTGAAAATAAGTTTAGTTAACTATACACAAATAAGTTATGTTGTTAAAAAAGAAAGTAGAAATAGCTTTACGAGTATTAATTTACAATAAAGATGAAATTGATTATATACAATTTGATTATCAAAAATAAAATAAAAATGAAGGAGCTGGTGCATATCCTCACGCGAGACTAGTTCTCATATTAAAGTTAAGAATACAATAATGAGATCGGAAGGACGGAGCTGGTATTCTGATAAAAGATTAGGTCCCTTTTCTTCAGCCGATGAACAAGATGTTCGCCGTCTCAGCTTCGAGCGGCAGTCGCGGAAGAAATTTCCGTCGATCAAGCCAAAAGAGAAGGGAAAAAAAAAAAAAAACAGTATAAAGCAAGTAGGAAATTAGGGTTGATTTTATTCATAATGATATAAAATAACACTAATCCCTTTTTATATCTAAGGACCTTGGTTGATTCGACCTACGATTCGGGAAAGAATCAACAAGAAAACCCGAAAAGGAGCTTATAATTTGCTTGACTCAATAATAGTTCATGCGCTCGGCCCATCTCTTAAAAAAAATAAAACAGATAAGAAAAATTCATTATTTGTTCTTACGATACGAAATAAAATCCTCGAACTTCTTTGGCTCACGTGTTCATCTCTTTTCTCGCCCACTTCGTCCCTCTTTATCACGAACAGTCTCCTCTTTACCACTCGCATCGAACACAATCTCCGGCTCCCCCACGTTACTGTTGTTACTATCTTGTGGATCGGGATACAAGCTCGTATCAATTCCCCCCTCGTTAGACGCGACCTTGTCCTCAAGGAGCAATGAAGGAAAACGCCGCTCAATTACTTCCATCGGTTCCCATGTCGGCTGACGGCCCTCATCATCATCCCACAACAACAACCCTTCATCCACGGCTGCACCATTACGGAAAACACGCCGACGATCAGCCAGCTTAATAGGATGCGCAACCACTCGTCCTCGAGCAAAAAACGTTAGAAATTCATCAGGAGGCGGAGAAGTAGTAGCGATGTACGGAAGCTCACATGAAATACGTTATGAATACGGCTACCCTCCGGAAGTCGTAAACGATATGCTACAGCCCCTATTCGCTCGAGCACGTCAAAAGGGCCATAAAAACGACGAGCGAGCTTCGTAGAAAGAGGACGAGCCACCGAGTGTTGACGATAAAGCTGTAACTTTAATAAAACGCGATCGCCCACTGCAAACTCCACATCACGACGGCTCTTATTCGCCGTGTCGCGCATACGTTGTTGTGCTTTCTCAAGATTCTTGCGCAACCACACCAATAATTCCCCTCTTTGGTGAATGATGGTCTGCCGGCGGAACCGCGATGAGAGAGGGTGGTTCACGGCCATATAGCGCCCGAAACGGGGATGTCCCCAACCCGTCATGGTGAAAGCAATTAAGAGCCAACTCCGCCCAGGGTAGAAAATTAGTCCACTTGGCCGGTTGATCAGCGACAAAAGAACGGAGATATTGCTCCAACCCTCTATTACGAACTTCCGTCTGGCCATCGGATTGAGGATGATATGCTGTAGTAAAGTGAAGTTTAGTACCACTTAAACGCAACAAATTCTCCCAGACTTCATTAAGAAATACTGAATCACGATCCGATACTAACGTAGATGGGAAACCGTGATGCTTGATGACAGTATCGACAAACACATTGGCGACGCGCCATGCATCAAATCGCGTAGGCAACGGAGAAAAATGGGCATATTTCGACAAACGATCAACCACTACCATTATCGCAGTGAAACCCCGAGACTGCGGAAGACCCGTAATGAAATCCATCGACACATCGTCCCAAACTTGAGATGGAATCGGTAGTGGTTGCAGCAACCCAGCTGGTTTCTGAGTGGAATATTTCGTCGTTTGACAATCAAAGCAAGAAGCCATATATTTCTGCACATCTCGATGCATGCCCTTCCAATAAAAGGATGACGCTATACGGCGGAGGGTACGCTCAACACCGGGGTGGCCGGCTGAGGGTGTGGAGTGGTGTTCATATAGCAAAGCATGTTTCACGGCCGAATCCACCGCCATGAAAAGTTGCCGACCGCGATAGATCAAGCCGTCCGAGAAGAGAAAACCCTTGGGCGCTGTACCCGCATCAAGCTGCGAACATATGTCTATTGACGTCTGATTTGTGCGAACCTCGGCGCGAAGCAACTCTAAAATATCCGGAATCGGCTGAGACACTGCTACAAAAAGGGCAGACTCATTAGAGTCCGAGAGCGATTCATCACGGCGCGAGAGAGCATCGGCGACGCGGTTGGATGCGCCGGTTTTATACTCTATCCGAAACTTGTAGCCCATCAATTTTCATGCATACAACTGCTGGTCCGGAGTTTGAATAACTTGCTGCAACAATTCCCGTAAACTCTTCTGATCACTACGGATAACAAATTCGCGACCCAACAAATACTGTCGCCATTTCTGCACTGCTTCCACAATGGCATATAGTTCCTTATGATAAGTCGACGTCACTCGTTGCCGCGGTCCCAGCTTCTTACTAAAGAAGGCCAGAGGATGGTTGTCTTGCAAAAGCACCACGCCAATACCCGAATCAGAGGCGTCGGTCTCCACAATGAAGGTTTTAGAAAAATCCGGAGGGCGAAGGACAGGTGCTGATGTCATGGCGGATTTGAGAGTGACGAAACTCTCTTCAGCGGCGGACGTCCAATCAAAGGCGTCTTTCTTGAGTAAATCAGTGAGAGGTGCGGCCAACACAACATAGCCTGCAATGAAACGACGGTAATACCCCGTTAAGCCAAGAAAACCGCGGAGCTGCTTCACCGATGTCGGCTGCGGCCACGCGATCATCGCGTCAATCTTGGAGGGGTCAGCTCGGAGTTGTCCTTCAGAGATGATGTGCCCTAAATAATCGACAGTAGAACAACAAAAAGAGCATTTGGACAGTTTAATAAATAAGTGATGAGCGTGTAAGATTGAGAGAACCTCCGTTAAATGCTCAGCATGGGCGTCGATGGACGGACTATAGATCAATATATCATCAAAGAACACAATCATGAACCGTCTGAGTAGAGGGCGGAAGATCTCGTTCATTGCAGCCTGAAAGGTGGAAGGTGCGTTGGTCAGGCCGAAGGGCATCACCAAAAATTCGAAATGACCATCATGCGTGCAAAATGCGGTTTTGTATATATCATCCTCATGCATGCGAATTTGGTGGTAGCCCGAACGCAAATCCAGTTTCGTGAAGACCCGAGCGGCACCCAACTCATCGAAGAGCTCGTCTGTCGTGGCGATAGGGAAGTGATCTGGCACCGTCAATGCATTCAAGGCGCGGTAATCGATGCAAAACCGAAAGGTACCATCTTTCTTTCTGATCAGCAGCACCGATGAGGAGAAAGCACTACAACTACGGCGGATAATACCAGCCTCCAACATCTCTCGTATTTGCCGTTCAATCTCGTTCTTTTGAAAGTAAGGATAGTGATATAGACGAACATTCACCGACTTTGTATTGGGTAAGAGATGGATGCGATGATCGAATGCACGTGGAGGTGGCATGCCAGTCGGCATCGCGAAAACTGAACCGTGCTGTAAGAGCACCTGCCGCACCGGGTGCGGAATCTCGGACGGAAATTCCAAGGGATGCGGGGGATCACGTGCATCGCCGAGTATAGGCACCAGCTCAAAGATGTCGGAGTATTCCTGGTGCAACATGATAGACGCGAATGCCCGGGCAGAAACCTGTCGAGGCCGTCGAGGAGTGACACGCAAGGAAACGGGTCGGCCCCCATGATCGAATTCCAACGTACCCAGATCGTAATCACTCGTCACACGATGAAGAGATTGAAGCCATGACATGCCCAAGATAATGTCGGGACCATGCACCGATAGTATATTGAAATCCACGGGAAACGAATAGCCCTGTATGCAGAGATCGGCTTTCGGGCACATATTTGCACAAAGAAGCGACTGACCATTACCGACCTAGACACAGAAAGGCTGAATGGCTGTGAGTGAAAGCTTCGTCCTTTCTGCAATACAAGGATGAATGAAATTGTGTGTACTCCCTGTATCCACCAAGATAAATACCTCAGTATCGCCCAAAAACCCCTGTAATTCTAACGCTGTGGCACGAGGACGACCGTCCATACTGTACATGTGAGATAAATCTGCCGAAATCACCTCGGGCGAGGGGTTGGGGTCGCTCGTAGGGTCGATGTCATCGGTGTCGTCGTCGGCTCCCATATAGGCGAGAAACGTTTTCTTGCATACGTGACCAGTAATCCATTTGTCGGGGCAATACCAACACAAACCCAGACAATTTCTCTCTGCTTTCTCTGCGGAAGATAACCGAACCACTGGCAATTTGGAGAAGTCCCGAGGCCGAGCATTTGGAGCTGTGGATGGTGGAACAGCCACGGCCTTCGAAGGCTCAGTAGGCGTGGTGGGCGACACGATAGAGCCCCGCTGATCCCGCCTTTGCCACAGATGACAGGAGGCAACGCTGTGATTCTCCCCAGCGCTGTCGAACTCATGAGCGAGGGCCATGGCTGCGGCGACAGACTGCGGATGCTGAAAACGAACTTGGTTCTTGATCGGTTGCCGCAGACCGCCCAAGTAAATCGGTAAGAGGGTGGATTCAGGCAGACCCTGTATGTGATTCAGCATACTCTCAAATTGCCGATGATAATCAGCGAGCGTCCATGTCTGTGTAAGTTTGGCAATCAACTCGATATAATTAACAAAGTAATGAGGGTCAAAGCGACGACGAACATCATCCAAAAATTGTTGCCAGGAAACCAACGCATTGTTTGCGCGGTATGAGAATATCCAATCGGCTGCTGGAGGAACAAATAGCATCACTACGTAATGTAAACGTTGCTCTACATGGAGCATAATGTGATTGAAGTAGTATTGTATCCGGGTGACCCAACTCTGAGCATCTGAACCGTCGAAAAGGGGAGGGTCCATCTTAATGTGGCATGATGGATCTGGTGGGGACTGGGACGGACCATTGAAATGAGCACCCGCAACGTCCCACGTGGAACTGTGGCCGGTTGCATCATGGCCGTGGGTTCGCGGTGGTGGGGGGTCCCATGACGATGGCGGTAGAACCGGGGGTGAACGAATAGCGGGGACCGATGGTCAAAACCCTAGCGGAGGATTAGAGTATGGCGACATCTGGTAGGGCGTCGTTGCAGGCGGCGAAATAGGCGGTACGGTGACAGCAATCGCCGGCGTGGAGATCCCCGACGGTGCCCATGAAGAAGACTGCGAGGAGAACGACATACCATAAGGATGGTCCGGCTCCGGGCGTGGCGGCCGCTGCGAGATGGACCAATGCTGTTCCGAGGCTTCCAAGCGAGTCTCCAACTTCCTCATCATGGAGAGGATGGAATCGAGAGTAGCAGGGCCACTAAGCGACGGGGGCGGCACGGAAGAAGAGGCTCCGATAGGTACCGATAATGGCATCGAGGCATGACCGATGGTGGAGTCCGGTCTGCTCACAGGGAGACCCGAAGAATTCGTCATGGTTCAGCAACAATGAAAGCGCCAATTGATAAAAGATTAGGTCCCTTTTCTTCAGCCGATGAACAAGATGTTCACCATCTCAGCTTCGAGCGGCAGTCACGGAAGAAATTTCCGTCGATCAAGCCAAAAGAGAAGGAAAAAAAAACAGTATAAAGCAAGTAGGAAATTAGGGTTGATTTTATTCATAATGATATAAAATAACACTAATCCCTTTTTATATCTAAGGACCCTGGTTGATTCGACCTACGATTCGGGAAAGAATCAACAAGAAAACCCGAAAATGAGCTTATAATTTGCTCGACTCAATAATAGTTCATGGGCTCGGCCCATCTCTTAAAAAAAATAAACAGATAAGAAAAATACATTATTTCTTCTTACGATACGAAATAAAATCCTCGAACTTCTTTGGCTTACGTGTTCGTCTCTTTCCTCGCCCACTTCGTCCCTCTTTATCACGAACAGTCTCCTCTTTACCACTCGCATCGAACACAATCTCCGGCTCCCCCACGTTACTGTTGTTACTATCTTGTGGATCGGGATACGAGCTCGTATCATATTCATTCAAGAGGGCTTATGGTCAAAATCTTTTCTCAGCTGAATAGCAGAGATAATAGTCTGCGCCAGAGTGAGGAGGAGAAGTAAAACAGCAGCGACGAAGGAAATGTAGGCCCACGGTGTATTGAAGTAGTCTCGATTCAACGCAGCCCTGGCTCTATTCCAACGCCTCTTGTGGTGAGCGTTGATCTGTTCAAACGTGTTTGCGTAGATGAAATGAGTTTGAGATACCATCGCGAATTGAGTGAGGCGGTTAATGATGTCTGCGGCCACTTGGTTGTGCCCTGTCATGTTCTCGATGATTCCACACTGAGAAAGAATGTCCACATCTCGCCCGGTATTCACCAGAAAATCCAACATCACCACATAGTCAGTTACGTAAGTAGGTCGACGGTCGGGAAAATATTGCTCATACAAAATAATATTCCTAAGGAGACCATCCGTCCCGTCGTGGATAGACAGAGTCGACATTGTTAGCACCCCATTACTGAAATCAACCTCAAATGGAATAGTGTTAGTGCCTTGACGTTTGCAAAACGTGACGTTAGCATCTTTGAGCTCTGTGGCGGAGGGGATGAGTCGGAACTCTCTCTCCTTAGGGCATACAAGTAGAGTATTGTAAACATGGGATGAAGGGCGCTGAGTAGCGTGCTTCAAATTGAGCAAATGCATCACCTCCTCCGGTTTTATGTTCATCCCGTTTATGGAACCTTGGAAGAAGTACTGAACGATTGAGTCAATGAACTCTTTTTGTTGGCTTGGCTCCCCCTCATTGACGAGGTTGAAAAGCTTGAGCAGAACGAAGAAAGGAATTTGGTTTTCGAACAATACGAGATCGCGAATCATGTTTTCCAGAAACCACACCTGAAAGATGGGATCAGAAGTGAGGCTAGAGTCGGACTTTTGGAACTTTCGTCGCTTCTGGAACTTTCGTACTAGTTCGATGATGAAGCATCCGTCCAGCACCAGCATCTCTGTGAACTCGGTTGCGCTGAAGCTTAATTTTTCCGCGTAACAACCACGGGCCACCTCCTCTATTTTTGCCATAGCTGAGAGGTATCTATCTAAGCTCTCATTTTTGCGGAGGAGGAGCGACTTCAGATACCGGAGCTTGTGTCCCTCCATCATCTCTAAGCTTTGTTTGCCGTGATGGTAAGGACCAATTGCTACCATTCTTGGTTCGTGTACCTTGTCGTTTGCATCCCGCAAGTAACAATTTTGTACTTTGTAGATGAAAGGTTGCATTATTGGTTCACGGTAGTCTGAGAGTTTTTCCTCCAAGCCCTTTGGGGTTGGGGCCTCAGCCTCATCATCTTCATTCACCTCCATCTTTTTACCTTTACCTGTGCATTTATCCAATCATACCACGTACCCGAACAATCTAGCTCAACTGTACGTGAATGAGCTAAGCGTAGTAGTAATTTAAATACCAAAAGCAAAAACCTTGCATGCATATATATTCTGAATTAATTAACTAGCATCATCTCTATCAAGGTTTAATACTAAAGCGCTAGCTATAAAATTTTGAATTCAAATGCAAGTAATTAATTGCAAAACTAAAAGGTAATTATAGCAGCAACTCGATTCGAAATGTTAATTTACAAGGAAGAAGATCGATATATACCTCTATGAACTCCAGAATACGACATAGCTTGATCTGAGCTCATGGATATACAATAATTAATTAATTTGACCAAGCTAGAGTTTCTTCAATTCTTCTTTTGCGCAATTTTTTTTCCACCCTTTGATACGTTATATCTCAGTGTGGAAACCGTAGGCGGGGTAGGGACAATGTGTCTGTGTGGGTAGATGGGAAAATTAAACCAAATTAAATTCGGTAGCAACCACTTATTTTTATGTGGTTCTGATTTCTTTTATGCATGTTTGAGTTTGAGTACACTATTGTACTTATGTGATTCTTTGAGATGACATAATGGCAATATGACACCAATTGGGATCCTTTACACCCATTTTGGTGTTCTAATTGTGAACTAAATTTTAGTTTTAAGAATTTTATATATTTTTATTTAATACTTTTAATTTATAATAATTTAGTTTAAGTTAATAATTATTTTCTAGGGTTCACTCATCCAAATTAGGATTTATAATTATTTTTTAGTATTTAATATCAATTTTATTAGCTAAAATGGGGTTGATAAATCCAAAATTAGGGCATAGTTTAAGTAGTACGTGAATATATTTCAATACCTCCGATTTGTGTATCTTCATCTTTATTCTTAGACGACTTTGATTTTTCAAATTCCTTAAAAATTAATTAATAATTCCTAATCTTATTCATCTTTGATATTATTATGACTTATATGAGTGTAAAAGGAATGTTATTAGTGTAGCCTCATTTATTAATGCCTCTATTTCAATTATAACCCTTATTCTCGGGCCTATAGAATTGGGCCCTACTGGCCTCTTGACGCAGTTTCATTTTGGTAATTCTAAACATAGCCCCTAAATTACTCTTTATAGCCGTGACCTATTAAAAGATAATTATATACTGCATTTACTAATTTATCCTCATAGCCCAGATTGACGCATTTATCTACATAAAAATCATATTTTATTTATTTTCTTTCTTCATCTTAATTTTTCAAAAAATATATTATGCAAAACTATAATCATAACTAAACGATAATTACAATCCCCGTAACCCTACATTTATAATGATATTTAACTATCTCAGATTAATTAATGAGCAGAAAATATACAACCCTCAAGAAAAAACTTGAAGAACTTCCTAGAGAGAAACAGCCTGGCTATAAATCTATAATACACGTGATTCTTTGATAGATTTTTCAAAAGAGACTAACATATACGTATATGTTGAGAAGACTGATCTAACCATGAACACGAAGTGGCTAACCTACACTACATAGGGTTGCCAGTCATATCATTCAGACCACAATATCCAATGCTTATTTGAGCATTTTAATGAAGTGTGACACAACAAAGGAAATATGGAATACTTTGGATCGAGAATCAAGGAGAACAAACTCCCAATTCTTCCACAACAATAGTATATATGAAGTATATGAAGCTATCAAGATGGAAGAAAATGAAAATATTGAATTGTTTGAGACTAAGTTATTGAACACGATAATACGGCAATGCCTTTGGCAAGACATTTGAAGAAGGAAATGAATCAAAAAAATAGTTAAGTCCTTCAAGACTTAAGAGTTTGACTTAAATAGACTACCTCATTTTAATTTCGTCATCACTGCTGAATGCTGATGATGATAAGCCACAAATCCCATCAAAAGAAAATTATTTTCAAGGCAACTGATAACGTCAGTGGTTCATCAAAACTGGCACAGAGAAGAAATGGCATAAACTCATGCAGAGGCCTTACGTTGAAAATATTTTGTCATAGCTGAATAGCAGAGATAATAGTCTGTGCCAGAGTGAGGAGGAGAAGTAAAACAGCAGCGAAGAAGGAAATGTAGGCCCACGGTGTATTGAAATAGTCTCGAATCAATGCAGCCCTAGCTCTATTCCACCACCTTTTGTGGTGAGCGTTGATCTGGTTAAACGTGTCTGCATAGATGAAAAAAGTTTGTGACACCATCGCCAATTGAGCGAGGCGGTTAATAATGTCCGATGCCACTTGGTTGTGCCCTGTAAAGTTCTCGATGATCCCACATTGAGAAAGAATTTCCACATCTCGCCCGGTGTTAACCAGAAAATCCAACATCACAACATAGTCAGTTACGAAAGTAGGTTGACCATCGGGAAAATATTGCTCGTACATAATAAGATTCCTAAGGAGGCCATCCTTCCCGTCGTGGATAGACATAGTCGACATTGTTAGTACCCCATTACTGAAATCAACCTCAAACGGGATACTGTCGGAGCCTTGACGTTTGCGAAATGTGATGTTAGCATCTTTGAGCTCTGTGGCGGTGGGGATTAGTCGGAATTCCCTTTGAGAAGGACATATATTTAGATTGATGTAAAGATGGGATGAAGGGCGCAGAGTAGCGTGATTCAAATGGAGCAAGTGCCTCACCTCCCACGGTTTTAAGTTCCCGTTTTTGGGGTCTAGTCCCAAGAAGTAAAGGATCGAGTCAATGAGGTTTTCTGACAACTCAGCAATTCCTGACAAAATATCATCAGAAAGATGTGGTCAGAAGCCAAGGTCGGGTCGCGGCTCCGGAACTTGCGTACTAGTTCGATGATGAAGCAGCCGTCAAGAACCAGCATCTCGGTGAACTCGGTTACGCTAAACCTTAATTTTTCTGCGTAACAGCTACGTGCCTCCTCTATTTCTGCAATGGCTGAGAGATATCTATCCACCTTGTCATTTTTGCGGAGGAGGAGCAGTTTGAGATACCGGAGCTTGTGTATAACTCAAATAGGTATCTATCCACCTTGTCATATTTATTGTTATGTATGATATTTGAAAACGTTATGTATAACTCAAATAGATAACGGTAAAAAAGCGTTATGTATGTGCGTGACTATAGATTACACCACTATATATTACACATGTTTCAGCACATAAATAACACAATGTTTGCGTTATCTATGAGCACTTTTCTTGTAGTGCCTCCATCATTTCTAAGCTTTGTTTGCCGTGATGGTAAGGACCAATTGACACCATTTTTGGTTCGTGTACCTTGTCGTTTATGCCCCGCAAGTAAAAATTCGGTATTTTGTAGATGAAAGGTTGCCTTGGTCGAACAGGCAAGTGTGAGAGTTCTTCCTCCAAACTCTTTGGGGTTGGGGCCTCAGCCTCATCATCTTCATTCACCGCCATCTTTTTACCTGTACCTGTGCATTTATCCAATCATACCACGTACCCGAACAATCTAGCTCAACCGTGAATGAATTAAGCGTAGTAGTAATTTAAATACCAAAAGCAAAAACCTTGCATGCATATTCTGAATTAATTAACTAGCATCATCTCTATCAGGGCCTATTTGGTAGACTATATAAAGGCTAGATAGACTATAATCTTGGCTTGTATCATTGTTTGGTACACATAATAGAAAGCTTGGGGGCCCTGTTACTAAAGATGGCCCGGTGTTCAAATACCTATTTTTGGCAGTTAACAATCTCTCCTCACCCCTAATATTATTATCCTCATGTATACAGTAACCTCATAAGAATTCTTTTTTCTCTTTCTACCCCTCTTTACTCTCTTTCAGGAAACTTACGTAGACCTTCTCTTCCCTACCAACTCTTCTCTCTCGGCCTCCTTCCCTTGAAGTCGCCGGCAGCCAGCGCCGCCGCCTCGGAGGCCGTCTCTCTCTCTTCCCCCTTCTCTTTATTTAAAACCCTAAATCAAAATTTCAATTCCAGACCTCCCACTTCTCCTCTAGATTTCCGTTGCCGCCGCCACCTCCATGCTCTCACCGACCCTCTTTCTCTTTCTCTCTCGTTCTCTGTTTGATAATGGAGCAAGCAACAGGTCTAAGCCACATGAGATTCGGATCTCCATTGATTTCTTTGGATCTTTTGTTTGATGTCACAGAAAGTTACTACTTTCTTCAAGTTTAAGTTTTAGAATTGCTGGGTATAAGAAAGAGAAATGAAGTAATGGATTTGGAAGTAATAATTTCATGATCTTCGATTTTGACTATTAATTTGCAGCAATGCTAACTTGTTTAATTAGCTATCCAAATTTATTAATTTTATCCCAATTCCTCATCAGTCTTTTGTTCTTCTCGGCACCCTTTTTTCTTGTGTGTTATTGATTGAGAGAGAGAGAAGCGTAAATAAGAAAAAATGTTTTTAAGGTTACTTTCGTCAAAATGGTAAATTATATTGGTTTTTAAATTTGCCTACCAAACACTTCTTACATATAGTTATACCTATATTATAATCATGAGATTGTTATCCTACCATATCCTATGTATGGTACCAAACATGCCCTCAAGGTTTATAAAAAAGCGCTAGCTATAAAATTTTGAATTCAAATGCAAGTAATTAATTGCAAAATTCCAACGTAATAGCAGCAACTCAATTCGAGATGTTAATTTACAAGGAAGAAAATATATACCTCTATGAACTCGAGATGACGACATAGCTTGATATGAGCTAATGGATATACAATAATTAATTAATTTGACCAAGCTAGAGTTTCTTCAATTCTTCTTTGCGCAAATTTTTTTTTTCCACCCTTGATACGTTATATCTCAGCGTGGAAACCGTAGGTCCAGATTAAAGGCTGTTTCCGCGACTGTGGCGGTAGGGACAATGTGTCTGTGTGGGTAGATGGGAAAAGTAAACCAAATTAAATTCGGTAGCAACCACTTATTTTTGGGTTAATTACCAAAAAAATCTCAAACTATTCATATTTTATCAAAAATATTTTGAACTATTAAAAATAACCAATTAAATCTTAAATTATCAATTTGTTATGAAATTTACTTTATGTGTAATTTTCTCATTCGGACATTTTATCAAACATATGGTGTGCACATAGAAAACCTCTTTTCTCTTTCCCTCTCCTCTTCTTCTTCATCCCCAACATGAAGGTAGTACTACAGTGCGAAAAAGGAAAAGCATGGTTGACGAACGCTTCACTTGCATGACATGCTCCGCTTCCACTCCCCAAATTCCTTTTCATTTCCCGTATTTAATCCCATCCCATCCCCCTCTCTTTATTTATTTGATCAATTTCTTATTCTTGAATTCCGATTGTTTTTTATTCTAGTAAGCGCAATTATTATAGTTAATATTATGGGAATCGCTTGTAATTTGCCTCAGTTTCTTGAATACAACACCATGTCTATACCATACCATTTAATTATATGCTCTTCCTCATAAATCATACACCCTTCTTATTCCAGTGAAGGGGCCGCTAAATCTTTACCCATGAAGTTCAGCAGTGGCGGCAGCGGTGGCTCCAGCGGCGGCGACGACCCCGATTCCCACAAGCGCTACCATTGCCGCATGTCCAACCAAATTTAGAGACTCAAATCGCCGGCGATGAAGAAGAAGAGGAGAGGGCAGGAGAACGCTTGTTTTCTCTGTGCACGCCATATATTTGATAAAATGTCCGAATGAAAAAATTACACATAGGTACATTTGATAACAAATTGATAGTTTTTGATTTAATTGGTTATTTTCAATAGTTCAAAGTATTTTTGATAAAACATGAATAGTTTGGAGTTGTTTTGGTAATTAACCCCTTATTTTTATGTTTGAGTTTTACACTATTGTACTTTTGTGAATAATTAACATTGTATAATGAAGGAAGACTTTGCGCACTAAATAATGACCATATAAAAAAATTAAGAGTCGCTGCAGACTACGTAATATATATATGTTGACAACTGGCAGGTGGTTACAGCTGCTAATTATCATAAACAATGGTTGTGACTGATCACCCACCTAATGAATGTATAGAATAACATAGTAATATATTATAATTAAGTAATGATGATGAACTTTTAAAATTAAATCTAATCGTAGGCTGGCCAAAAACATAATAATGTAATAATATGGCGGTCCAAACTTAAATTGCATGCTATGTGCATCAATATCTTCATTTTGTATGATTAAACAGGGTATCGATTTTGATCAAAACAGTGGGAAATTTTATATAAGCATCTTCCATTTGTTAATGATAATTCAACAAAATGTCCGTAAAAAAATGATAGCATCATAGTACTCTTTCTTACATTTATTTTCATTGATTGAAATTTATAAATATGAAAATGATGGGTAGTGGTTACAATGTGAAAGAAAATGGTCAAGAGATTCCATGATCTTAATAAGATTATAAGTCCACATGAGCCATCTTAATTACGGTTTGAAATAACTTTAAAATATCAACTAGGCAAGCTGACAATGTGGTGGCTCCCTTAATTACAATTAATTTTGTCGTTATCTTCTATATTGACGGGGTTCAAGTAAAAGCTGTAGATCGACGATATGGTTGATTAAATAACTTTCTCCCTCCTTTCTCTATTTACTGACCTTGTTAACTTTTTAAATAATTCTGAAGCTTTGTGATGATGGATTTAAAATCAAAATCTTTTGTCATAGCTGAATAGCAGAGATAATAGTCTGCGCCAGAGTGAGGAGGAGGAGGAAAAGAGCAGCGAAGAAGGAAATGTAGGCCCACGGTGTATTGAAATAGTCTCGATTCAACGCAGCTCTAGCTCTATTCCAACGCCTCTTGTGGTGAGCGTTGATCTTGTTAAACGTATCGGCATAGATGAAATAATTTTGTGACACAATCGCCGATTGAGCGAGGCGATTAAGGATGTCCGCTGCCACTTGGTTGTGCCCTGTCTTATTCTGGATGATCCCACATTCAGAAAGAATCTCCACATCTCGCTCCGTATTAACCAGACAATCCAACATGATCGCATAGTCAGTTACGTAAGTAGGCCGACCATCGGGAAAATATTGCTCATACAAAATAAGATTCCTAAGGATACCATCCGTCCCATCGTGGATAGACAGAGTCGACATTGTTAGTACCCCATTACTGAAATCAACCTCAAACGGTATACTGCCGGAGCCTTGACGTTTGCGAAACGTGACGTTAGCATCTTTGAGCTCTGTGGCGGAGGGGATGAGTCGGAACTCTCTCTCATTAGGGCATACATTTAGATTGATGTAAATAGGGGACGACGGGCGATGAGTAGCATGTTCCAAATGGAGCAAATGCTTCACCTCCTCCAATTTTACGTTAAGCCTGTTTATGGGGCCTAGTTCTAAGAAGTGAAGGATCGATTCAATGAGTTTTTCTTGTTGGTTCGGCTCCTCCTCATCATGAATGAGGTCGAAAAGCTTGCACAAAACGAAGAAAGGAATTTGGTTTTCGAGCAATATGAGATCGGGTTCCAGGTTCTCCCGGAACCACATCATCTGAAAGATGGGATCGGAAGCGCAGCTTGAGTCGCGGCTCTGGCACTTTCGTAATAATTCGATGATGAAGCAGCCGTCCAGCACCAGCATCTCGATGAATTTGGCTGCGCTGAGGTAGCTTAGTTCTTCCGCGTAACAACTGCGTACCTCCTCCTCTATTTCTGCAATAGCTGAGAGGTATCTATCCACCTTGTGATTTTTGCGGAGGAGGAGCAATTTGAGATACCGCAGCTTTTGTTGCTCCATCATCTTTAAGCTTTGTTTGCCATGATGGTAAGGACCGATTGCTACCATTCTTGGTTCGTGCACCTTGTCGTTTATATCCCGCAAGTAATGATTCTGTACTTTGTAGATGAAAGGTTGCCTTATTGGTTCACGGTAGTTTGAGAGTTTTTCCTCCAAGTCTAAGCTCTTTGGGGTTGGGGTGGTTGGGGCCTCAGCCTCATCATCATCTTCATTCACCTCCATCTTTTACCTGTGCATTTATCCAATCATACCACGTACCCAATACAATCTCAACTGTGAATGCATGAGCTTAGTAATTTAAATACCAAAAGCAAAAACCTTGCATGCATATTCTGAATTAGTTAACTAGCATCATCTCTATCAAGGTTTATACAAAAGCGCTAGCTATAAAATTTTGAATTTAAATGCAAGTAATTAATTGCAAAATTCGAAGGTAATAACAGCAACTCAATTAGAGATGCTAATTTACAAGGAAGAAGTTATATACGTCTATGAACTCGAGACGACGACATAGCTTGATCTGAGCTCATGGATACACAGTAATTAATTAATTTGACCAAGCTAGAGTTTCTTCAATTCTTCTTTGCGCAATTTTGTTTCCACCCTTGATACGTTATATCTCAGTGTGGAAAATTAAACCGTAGGAGGTAGGGACAATGTGTCTGTGTGAGTAGATGGGAAGATTAAACCAAATTAAATTCGGTAGCAACCACTTATTTTTATGTGGTTCTGATTTCTTTTATGTATGTTTAAGTTTTAGTACACTATTGTACTTTTGTGAACAATTAACATTGTATAATTTGTTTATATAGGTAATATCTGATTCTTTGAGATGACATAATGGCAGTATCACACTGGCATGGGATCCTCCGTCCCCATTCCGGTGTTCCAATCGTATCCTAAAATACAATTTCTATTAGTTTTATACATTTTTTTTAAATAAACTAGCATGTGTAACGTGCGTTGCACGTTGAATCTATTTTTTTTATAAATGTAATTTTAAAAAAAAAAACTGGCTCAATCAATTAAGAATCAATTATGAACAAAGTAATCATCTGGAAACAATATAAACAGAAACTTGGCTGTAGAAGAAGATTTATTAGTGTAAGGTTTCCTATTTTCCCATGTAATGAATATATTATGTATGTAGCATCAAGAAATTGAATTGTGCAAAGCCAAGAATCATGCAGCAAAAATGTAAAAAACGTTAAAAAAGAAATTAAATAGTACACAATTTTAAATTTGATAAGGTGTAAAAAAAAAAGACAAGTACACAATTTAAAATTTGTCTTAAGACTAATTTAGGGGACGTCTTGGTAATGAAATTTTCACATCAATAATAATTGGTGTTTATAATTTGAAGATAATTAAGTTAACTTACATATAAAATTTAAATATAATTAATATTAGTACACTACGAATTTCGATTCTATTGTAAATTAAATTAGGGGTGATAAATTATTACAACCAGCTTTTTTATTCATGAAGGGACAATAACCACATTAGATTAATGTCTTCGCGCGTAGTCAACTCAATCAATAAAGAAACAAAACACAACTCAAAAATAATATGAGCAAATATGAAATGTAGCTTAATTAATACCTTATGAAACGAAAAAGTAACTTGATCTCAAGAGGAGAGAAGTTTCCAAGACTAACATTGTAAAGGAAAAGAAAAAAAGAAGTCTTAAGTATTCTATTAGGGATGCATTTGTGCTAAAATTTCACATTACTTTTCTTGTTTGATCTTCTTCTCTGCACAACGCTTCATCTTTGTTTTGCTTTCTTCTGCCATGGCTACCATATTGCAGGCAGTGCTGGAGTCCGTGAACCTTATGTTAACATTGGTGCTGCTCACGTGACTCGTTTTATAGCCCTTGCTCCGGTTGGCAATAAAGACAAACAGGTTTAATTCATTCTTCTATGTGTGACATCATTCTGCTGGTTTATATGCTATGTAATTTCCAATATGATTCACTAAAAAGCGTTGGAGATAAAGGAAATGTTATTTTGGTCACGCTCAAATCACCCTCTTTTATTTATCATAAATAGAGAAGCACTTGATGTTGTACTCTATGCTCCACAAGTTTGGTGACATTCCCAGTATGAACTTTATCTTAAGCTGCTTATGGAGAGCAATATATTTTTAAGGAAAGATTATCATAAACCATACCATATGGCAGTGACATTTTTATGATATCTCAGTTGTGGATAATTCAAAACTCATAATGAGGAGGCTAAAAAGTAAACTAATGTTTGATTTGAATGCCTTAACTAAAACTTGTTACAGAGGAATTTGCAGCTCATTCTCTAAGTGTAAACTGCCTAAAGATCGGGAGGAAGTCATCAAGGGTCTTGTAACCGGAGGAGAAGATCATAAGGTCAATCTCTGGGCTATTGGCAAGCCCAATGCCATACTGGTAAGTACGGTTCTCGTTTCACATATTTTATCTACCTTTTCTTTTCTTTTCAATGAACTACACTATATTGGTAGTTCCCTCTTATCCCCAAGTGAGTCTTGTGAGAGTTGCAGCTGCAATTTCGTGCAGACTTTTTACGGATGGCCCTTGGGGTAGGGGTTGTGTTTTTTTATGGAAGATTCCATTTTCAATTT
Source organism: Mentha longifolia (assembly GCA_001642375.2). Taxonomy (NCBI): domain Eukaryota; kingdom Viridiplantae; phylum Streptophyta; class Magnoliopsida; order Lamiales; family Lamiaceae; genus Mentha; species Mentha longifolia. Next base: position 11,759,706 of record CM038111.1, on the reverse strand, counting down.
AAATTTTGAAATTTAGCCTAACATTAATCTTGTAAGTAATGAGTTGTTGTTGGGTTTTTTTTTTCCCTCTTCATATCTTTATACCTTTAACAATAGCTGATGAGAACTTCCAATGCTTTAGAGTTTGTCACGTCATTCCAGTGGAATCGATTCAGTTAGCCACATATGTATTGAAAAAATAACTAAAAATAAATAATATGAAAATTCTCAATCAGAATTTGCAAATTATTTATAAAAACAAACAAACAAACAAACATTAGTAAAGAGAATTTTTACCGGATAAGTGAGTATCGCACCAAAAATATAGATGATTTTATTCACCAAAATTAATTTAAAATTGGTTAGAGCAAAGTATTTTATTTTATATCTGCGTTGAGTTTGTGCTTATTGATACAGTAAACTGTGTACTAATTATATTACTTAGTTAATCAGCTATCACATCCACAAAATTCTTCAAACAATAAATAATGATAGAATATATAACAATCTATTAGTAACGAAAGTTAACTCACCTCAAAGAACAGCAGAGCGCTAGAAATACAAAGAGAGCCTGCAATCCACCCCAATTTCGATGCAATATGGTTTATGATTAAAGCAGAGAAAGAGAAAGTTAGAAACATTAATAAGTCAGAAATTGAGACTCAAGTGTATGAAACTCTCTCTACCGTAAACAAATTCATCAAGATCAATTTGGAAAAAGAAGAAAGGAAAGAAATACTGATAACAATAACTCGATAGCAAGAAAAAAATTGGAATAAATTTTCTAAACAATTCAATCTAGCTAGCAGCTAAAAAAGTAAACAGAAAATAATAATAATAATAATAAATAAATAAAAAATAACAAAATACCTCAGCAAGAGAGAAGGAATCAACAATTGGATTAAGCAATTTGCTTAAGAAACAAAACAAAATAACAATTATTGATTTAAGCAATCATCACCGTCCACTTTTCTGAAAAAAGTAACAAATTTCATCCTTAAACACAAAGTAATTCTTTATTCCTTTCTTTCTCTTTTATAAACTACAATTCACGCACAAATCGATCCTCCATGCAAGTGCAGATCATAAAAGACAAGGAGTTTGGATAAAAGACAAGTAATTATCGACATATTATGTTTAGGTTATATTATATTATACTATTAGATTATATTATTAGCTTATAAGATTACATTAATACCCCACAAGGCTCTTTTTTATATAGGTATAGATTTATTTTATAATAATTTTATTTTATTTTATGATTATTTTCAAGGGTTCACCCATCCCTAATAGAGTTTATAATTATTTTTTAGCATTTAATTTCACTTTTATTAGTATATTAAAGTTGATAAATTCAAAACTAAAATATATAATGTAAAAAAAATCAATTTTTATTCTTATAAATGTCTATTACTATGATTTACTATATTATAGTATTTTTATTTTTATAAAAAATAATATAAAAATAGTAGAAATTAAATATTGGGACACTTTGGAAGTATCAGAAGTGTGTGATGGCTGCGTTTCCCACTTCTATTTTAGCTCCCAAGGGTTGATTCCCTTCCCATTATAGAAACTAGGAGCCTGTTAGTGTACTCTTGTGGGGAATTCTTGTTTGCTAGTGTAGCCTATTTCTTTTGTATTTAAATATGTGGGATTTATCCTTATTGTATAGGTAACACGTGACTTTCTTGGTTTTTGATAAAAGAAATTTAGTTATTTTGTTTTATTCAACAGGGTTGTATCCTAGATCAAGGATGTATATAATTTTGGTCTTAGGAATTTATGTATTATATATATATATATACTAATTGCTCACTACTTGGGCTCGACTTATGTTGTATATATTAATGGGCTTGGCCCGATCTAATTATTGAGGATTGATAGCTACTTCTTACTCGAGCTCTTCAATCATCATTTAGCTAATGTTGTCGAGAATGATAACGATTTATTTATTCAATTACTAAATACTGACTGAAAACTAAATAATGTAGAAATCAAGTTGTTACTTGATTCTATCATCACTGCTCAATCGATCTTTTGAAAGAATTAGCTATACAAGTCGAGTCGCTACTCGATTCAATTATTGCTCTCTAAGCAACTGTTCTAGAAATCTTGGATACTAAAATTGATAATATATCTTCACTATTGAGATTAATTAGCTACAATCAATCGAGACTAATTAGCTAACTAGTTAAGTAAAATACGGGGTGTTACATCCTTCCCCCTTAAAAAAAATTTCGTCCTGAAATTTACATAGCTTAGTTAAATAATTCTGGGTACTTCTCTTTCATTTTATCCTCAAGCTCCCACATGGCTTCTTCCTGACCGTGGTGCTTCCACAAAACCTTCACCGAAGTGATGGATTTATTTCTGAACTGCTGTACTTTTCGGTCTAAGATTGCTTCTGGTCTGTTCTCATAACTCAAATCTGGATTAAGTTCTACCTCGTCCTGGTGGATTACGTGCTTCGGGTCGTGCACGTACTTTCTAAGTTGTAAGACATGGAAAACGTTGTGCACATTTCCAAGGCTTGGCGGTAACGCCAGCTTATAGGCTACTGGTCCGATAAAACATGGCCTCAATTTTCCTTTAACTCCAAATCTCACTATCCCCTTGGAAGGAGATACTTTCAGAAACACTTTGTCTCCTACTTCAAACTGAATCTCGGTTCGACGATTGTCAGCATAAGATTTCTGTCTATCCTGAGCTTCCTTAATTCTATCTCTGATTTGGCGCACGATCTCGATCATGTCGCTAATCGCGTCATGGCCTAACATCTTTCTCTCACCGACTTCATCCCAATAAAGCTGTGATCTACACTTTCTTCCATACCAATAAAGCGGTGCCATATCTATGGTCGCCTGATAGCTATTGTTGTAGGCAAACTCGATCAGTGGTAATGTTGGCTCCTAATGACCACCTCGATCAAATACTACCGTTCTCAACATGTCCTCTAGGGTCTGTATGGTCCTTTCTGAGTGCTCATCAGTCTGGGGGGGAAAGGCAGTACTAAAATTAAATCTAGTTCCAAGTTCTCTCTGTAAGCTCATCCAAAATCTAGAGGTGAATTTTGAATCTCGGTCTGACGTGATCGAGATTGGTACTCCATGAAAGCGTACTATCTCATGAACATACAACTGAGCTAACTTCTCTGATCTGTACGTTATTAGGATCGGGAGAAAGCGTGCGTTTTTTTATAAGTCAATCTACGATCACCTAGGTGGTTGTATTTCCTCTTCTTCACTTCGGTAGTCCTATTAAGGTAATTTGTGCAGGGCCTTCACCTGCTGACAGGCTAGGCATCTTCTAAAGAATGAAGCTTAATTTATTTTCAGGTCTTGGTATATCTTCTTGCTACTAGGGTGGATGGTATATGACGTATCGTGAGCTTCACTTAAATCTCATTCATAGCTCCTTACTGGGTGGAGTTCAAAGTCTTCTTTCAGCAATAATTGCATTATTTGCCTCCTTAAGCGCCTAGTATTTGACGTCTCAAGTTAGGTGCTACGGTTAGAGTGGCGATGATCCTTTAATTAGGAGATGGATTATAGAGATAATTGTTAGTTCTCTTGAGTGTAAGATTAATGGCTTCAGTTTCTAATTCATATAGATGGCCTGGTTCGATAGATTAACTAGTGGGCTTAGGCCCCATAATCTGTATACTCATTAATGATAAACACTACTTGTTTGCTTAACTAGATAGTCCATTCATATACTTGATCGTTTGTGCAGTTCTTATCTAAGAACCATAGTAATAAAATTGCTATTTGATTCTTTCTAGAAAGTACCACCAGAAAATCATCTTCTTGAAGAAATCTTACCTTGGTTACACTTCTACTCAACTTGCCAAAACTACTAGACACCTACTTGATCATGGGACCCTAATACTAAATTATATCTGGATACTCACGTAAGAAGCAATTTGCTAATTGCTTCCACCCAAATAAAGATTTAGGGAATCCTCTCTTTTAGATTCTATTCCAAACGGAATAAGAATGTAACTAACATTATTTCTGGCAAAGTTTCATATCAGTGTAACTTAATTACTGGAAGGGTGGTCTCAAATATAACACAACTTCTAAATTCAGTTCTTGAAACTCCGGGAGGAGTGCTTCTTAGTTGATTAAGAAAAATGATGGTTTTAACTGAGTTGTGCGATGAAAAGCACCTGCCAATATGTTGGCTTTGCCCGGGTGATAGCTGATTCCACGTTCACAGTCTTTCATAGTCATAGTCTCTTTGCTCAAAGAAGTATTTAGGCTTTTGTGATTTGTGAAAACCTCACACCGAGCTCAATAGAGGTGGTGTCTCTAGATTTTCAGGGCATGCACAATTGCCGCTAATTCTATGTCATGTGTTAGGTAATTAAGCTCGCAGAGTTTGAGCTGTCATGAGGCCTAGGTTGTTACTTTCCATTCTTGCATCAGAACACGTTCTAGTCCGTTCTTGAAGGCACTTGTGTAACTACGTACTCTTTGTCTAGATCTGGAACTGTCAGAATTGGGGTGCTTGTCAATTTTTATTTTAACTGTTGAAAGTTTTGACTCGTAATTACGGAGTCCATGTATTACCGGATTTGTTTTCTCAAGAATCACGTTATTGATCTTGATACCTTGGAGGATCCTTCTAGGATATCCTGATAATAACTAGCCAATTCTAAGAAGCTTTGGATTTTGCTTTGGTGTCAATAGCGATTGCTATTTCTGAACTGCTCATACTTTTGCAGGATTCCCTTTAATCTCTTCAGCTGACACGATGCATTCTAAAGATGCTATTTTCTTAAGTCAACAACCGTACTTGTTGAATTTGGCGTAGAGCTTCTCTATTTTTAGAGTTCCTAACACTACTCTCAATTGTTTCTTGTGTTATCTTTCATTCTTTGAATAGGTTAGCACACCATCTTTGAAAACCAGGGTGAATTTATCTAAATAGGGGTGGAAAACACAAATCATGAGGTCTATGAATACTACTGGTGCATTGGTCAAACCAAACGGCATGGCTACGAATTCATAGGGCCATATCAGGTTTGAAAGGCCGTCTTAGATATATGCTTTGGTCGGTTCTTCAGTTGATGGTGACCCGATCTTAGATCTATCTTAGAAAACACGCTTGCTCTTTTGAGCTAATCAAACAGGTTATCGATTCTAGGCAATGGACAATTATTCTTAAGGGTTAACTTGTTCAGTCCTAGATAGTCTATACATGTTCTCATGGAGCTGTTCTGCTTTTTCACAAATATTACATGCATTCCCCATGGTGATACGCTAAGCCCGATAAAACTCAAGTCCGGAAGATCTTGGAGATGCATTCAGTATGGTATCTTGGATATAGGGCTTATCTAGGCTTTAAATCAGTGGTACATTCTATTTTCTATCTAGTGCTCCTAGTAGGATGCTCGGAAACAACTCAGATAACTCTCATATGATTCTCATGTCTCCCATCTTCCATTTTAGCTTTTGACTCTTGGTTCAGGTGAACCAGGTAGATTGGGTAACCTCTCCTTATCACGGTTATTGCTTTTATTGCAAAGATGATTAGTTTTCAACAACCTATAGTGTTTTTGTGGGAAGTCGTAGGCTCTTTACTTGGCATTCTACAGGGAATTCTGTCTTTTCTTTCAGAGGATGGTGTCGTAGTTTTCAACTAGCCAGTCCATTCTTAGGATTCTATGCACCTTCTTCATAGGTATGATGCGGAGAGGATTCTTTAGAAATTACTGTGAACATATGTACAATTCTAGATTCCCCACCTATGAGGTGATTCTCATATCTGTCTCTATTTGTTCCGTTCCTAATCTTAGGTTATCCACGCATGCTTTTGCTATAATGGAAAGTGAAGTACTGTTTATCAAACATGATTATTGCAGGTGTATCGAGGGGTTGGCTCATACCTACCAAGTTTTCTTGGCCCTTAGTGAATTTCTCCTGTCTCATCACATAGGCCTTCACCTTCTGTCGTCGCTTGTACCCAAAGCATTCTTGGCTCTGAGGTGGCAATCAGGGTGGTGGTGGGGAAACTATCGTGGTGTTTTGAGTTATTCTCCACCGAGAAGAGCAATTGAACTGGGAGACTCTAGGTGGCGGTCGTAGGATCTCTGATACGCCATTATTTTCTACTTCTCCTCATTTTCCTTGTCTTCTTCTCTTTTACTATCATATTGTGATTATGTTTCACTCTCCTTTTTGTGGAAACTTAACTTAGGCATAATATTTTCCTCCATTTGTACTTTTCTTGACACCTTGATCTGCTTTAGGTTCTCGACGATCTTGTAAATTAGTATACTATTCCTGTCCTTGATCAATGCCCTCTAGGGCTCATTATTTCCCACCGAAAAATTCTCGGTCTCTTTTCTTAATATAGGGTGGCTAGCCTCATCTCGTATTACGTCGTACTTTATTTCTAAGTCTCGATATTTATCATACTTGTCGTATATGAATGTTTCTTCTTCTTTAGTGGTTTAGGTATTGTCATATGTCCTCATTTCTTGAGAACGCCTTACTATTCTCACTTTACTTCTATTATAAAGAATAAAATGAATTCTACTTTGTCTTGAACGGATATTCTTACAGGTTGTTCTCCCTTGAAACAATGGATCTTAACTAGACTAAATCTTCTGATCATACGTTATCGCATTTGCTCTGCTACTGCTGTGGATTCTAATTTGCCGATCATCATCGGTCTTCTCACCCAGACTAGAAGCTTCCTCGTATGGCAGTCTGATACCATTACTTATGAGGAATTAAATTTCATAGGTGTTGTTTAGTTCTCCTGCTTACTTGATCTAGTTCAATCCTTATTCTAATGCTACTGATTTAAAGAACTTTTCTATTTCATGAGTATGTCGCCTTCCATTCCTTGAACTAAATAGTTTCTTACTGTTAATTGGTTTTACACCACCAAACAAACAAACTTATGAGCTCCATTGGTTTACGTGCTACGTATATCAATAAAACTGCTTCCCATCATGATATGGGTCATAACACTTGTATTCGGCTCTTTCACTTCTTCATCGGGTCCCTAGGATCCTCTTAGGTTCCCTAAGGTTCTTTACAACTCCATATCAACTTAAATCGCTTGTTGATATTTCCTATTTATCTGTGTACCCTTGGTCTATCTTCTTTTAGACACTAGGTCTTAACCCTTCTATTCTAGGTCTTAATTTCTTATTCACTCTATCTGTCCACAAACTTTTGGCATTCCCAAGCAGCTTTATGCTTCTTGTCATACCATGAACTTCCAAATGGACTAATTTCTTCATTATCTTTGGTTTCAAAAGAAAGGTAATACGTTCAGAGTGAAATAATTTGACACTAGAAAAAATTTCAATAGGGAGAACGTGTCAATTCTGGCATGACGTTCAATCAAGTGGTTTTCTCAATAAATTATCAGACTAGAGTGGAAAGTATAGTCAAAGGGTAGAAATAAAATGATAAAGGGTCGAAAGAGAGAGACCCTCTTGCCGATACCCATCCGAATTCTGGTCTGTGAATGATCCTACTGAGAATGAGATTATGTAGAGTGGCCAGTTCTACATAAGCACCTCCTCAGCATGAATCCGTCTGCCGTACTTTGGTGGCTTAATCAAAGGGCAATGAAAATGAATTCTCAAGGTTTGACCACTTTCGTTTCAGTTCAAAAACTTTCCCACTTGATATTCTCTAAAGAAAAGACTTTATTGGCTTCAAGGGATTTAAAAGGGTACATGCCACATCATGAGGCATTTGTACGCAAGTTTTTCCTTTAAATTACTGCCTTTCTAAATTCGTTAATTCTCAACACTCACTAATCCTTAATGTATGAGATTGATATTTTCTCTTATTTCTTATAAGAGACTAAACTGGAGATAGGTCATGTCATCGTTGTTGACGACACATAAGTGTGGGTAGTATACTACCTTGTATATAGTCCCAACTGTATGTTTTCATCTTTTAATTTATTTCCTTTTTCAAGCACGTTTCGACAATCACTATGGTTGGAAAGTCTAACGGAGTAGGATGCTAAATCATCCCGGATATGGCTTATCCGTCTTAAAAGAAGAATTCTTCTTCAACGCGCTTATCAACGCACTTGCAAATCATATTCGACATGAGTTTACTGTCTATCGAGACACAATCTCTAGGTCTATCATTCTCACGAATGCTCGCACTCCCGCTCCGATACTTTCGGCATAAATCCTTGGCGTTCTTCTGGCATAAGGCCTGTTAAAGGACAATCAGCTATATCTCGATCTGCAAGGTGCCGTCAATCAAAGTGCCACAGCGTCCTCCGCTCCCGCCCCACCTATTTTTGATTCTGCCAAAAAGGGGGAAGCGACTGAGACGTCAAGTGCTCAACACACTTTGGCCATGGCACAGAAGAAGGGGGAAGAAGAACCAGAGCTGCAAATCATCTCTTCCAGAGAGCCAATCAATGCCGCTCTGATTCAAGCCGTGTCAGCAGTAGAGCCTTCAAAGCGCGCGCTTCCAAAGCGCAAAATCACTGAGTCTGCTGACAAACAAAAGAAGAAGATAAAAATGACTCCCGCAACAATGACCAAGGAGGCTGGAATGCAACGCGAATTCCAAGAGGAATTAGATGCGATCTTGGAAGTTAAGAGGCTGCATCACCTCCGAAGGTATCTGTTGAAGAACACACCGACAAACAAAGTTGAAAAGGAGTGCCTGGAAGTGATGGCACGATACAAAGCGGTGTCGGAGTGCAGGGATGAAATTTTTAATGAACAAGTGGTTACAGACGCGGACAAAGTGCTGCATCTCATGAAGGTGGAGGACATTGAAGCAAAACGAGTTTATGTCGAAAGTCTGCGAACAAATGCTTTCGAGAAATGCAGAAAGCATCTGGCTGCTAGGGACAAACCCGAAAGGGAAAAGCTGAGAAATGCGGCTCCAAATGCGAAATTTGTTGAAGAGATTATTCCAGCTGACCTCAAGGAGGAGTGGAATGAAGCCAAGACAAAATTCGTGAAACGTTTTTATCACTGGAATGGCTTTCACAGTGATCTGACCATGGACTACTTCGTTGCATATATGGATCACTGCAACATCTCTCTGTTCAACAAAATCTTGGAGCTAGCAGAAGGGATCACTCTCAAACCGCCAAAGAAAGAGAGCTACAAACTCCCACTCATTGGAGGCGTTATCCCTAATGATGAGGCCATCAAAAAGGAAATCAATGAGTGTGCTGATTGGCTGGAGAAGAATGAACGTCCAGATCGTTCTCAAGCCGCCATTAAAGCTAGAGTCTACAGTGCTTATGGCATGATTCCTCCAACTCCACGGAAGCGCTTCTGATCGATACTCATTGTATTCATACAATTCTCAACCCCATTAATACAATGATATCTGTTACTACTCAAAGACAATCTCTTATTGTCTTTACTTGTTTATATGTTTTCATACTAACTACTATAATTGCATTAATGTCGTGTTTTGCCTAACCCGTTTCTCTTCTTATACTTGCCTAGAATGTCTAGATTTGTGTAAGTACCTGACGTCGGGTTTTGGCATCATCAAAAAGGGGAAAATTGTTGGGATATTATGTTAAGGGGGAACTTGGATCAAGTTTGAAATAACTTGTTTTGATTCGATTCCAAAAACCCTCATTGTGTAGTCATTTCCCTTATTACTTTTGATAAATCTAGATCAGTTGATCCTAGCGAAGCTTACTTGTTAGGAAGCTTATATTATTAGTCTAGAAGGGCAAAGGACAAAGCAACTGAAGTTCGCAAAGAGTCAGGAAGCAAAGCGACTCCAATTGTAAAGAAGCCAAAAAGAAAGAATTGTCAGAACGTCATGAAGCCAGAAAGAAAGAATTGTCAGAACGTCATGAAGGCATCTAAAGCCGACTTCAAATCAATAGAAGCGAGCGCTCACAAGTTAGGTCATCCAAAGCATCTCAGATACGAAGCTGCAATTTAAGAGCGTCAATGATAAAGTTGACCGAGAATTCAAGATTTGAATTCCTGACACATGGCTGACTCTGATTCGACGTGTCAGCACACCATTGCACAATGGATAAAGCAACAGTCTAAGTAGGTGAAGTCGCCATACCTTAGGTGCGGCGAACATCCCTTCCTACTCCTGACAAAGCAGAAAAGAGACTGACACGCTGACATATCCAGAAATTAAAGAACAAGGAACCTCTTCTTTCTCAACGGGAAGTAGGGCTCCTTACTATAAAAAGGGAGAAGTTGCACACATTAAAAAGTGACGCACGTACAAACAATTCAAGCCCTCATAATCTAAGAACTCAAGCAAAATTTCTCTCAAGTCCAAAGTTCTTTCAAAGCGCTTCACTTTAGTGTGTCCCTAAGAACTTATTTCTTAAATATTGCAACTATCTCTAATTCTAGGTTCAATCTCTCATATCCAAAGCCTAGTCCTTTTTGAGAATCCTTATTCCTTTACCAGTGAATTAATTGTAAAGGATTCTCATATTTGCAAAAATCCAAAAACCCCAAAACCCAAGTCTAGAGTGAATAGATTGAGTTGGAAGGTTGTAGAGTTTTTGTAATAGAGTGTGTTATTGTAAGGTCTCTCGAGAGCCAGTAAAATCTCTGAGGATTCAAGGACAAGTTTGTTACTAGCCTTGAGTCACTTCCCCTTGGAAGTATAAAATAAGGGATACCGAGTGAAGGTATTCATCCCGTCGAGGACAAGAGTGGACGTAGGAGGGGTACTCCGAACCACTATAAAATTGGTTGTCTCTTTACTTTTAAGTTCATTATTGCTTTGATTTTCATCACACACACACACGCTTTAAATAGAAAACTGTTTTTAATCGCAAAGAAAAAGTTATAACCATCTCACCACATTCCGCACAAGTTACTCACAAGATAGATGTTTTGGCTGCTTCACCTGGCATCAAAGAGTCTACTCACTACACGAGCAGGCTGCCTTGAACGCTTCACCATGCTTCAAAGCGTCCACTCGTTTAAAAGGCCGAAATTCGTTAAAGAAGTTAAATACTTCTCTACACACGTATTCACCCCCCCCCCCCCTCTACGTGTGTAAGCGCCTTTCGGGACCAACAAGAAGTGTGGTTGTTTTGGTGAGGAGAGTGTGTAAGTTTATAGAGGATCGTTTGAGACAGTTGGTCTTAGTATGGTAGGTTAACTTGGAAAGGAAGGGTGTAGTGTTTCAAGGCTTTCTATTTTCATGCTATTTTTGGTTCTAAGTTGAGGGCTCTCTGCAGATTTTATTTGTCCTCTAATGTGCAGCTCTGATTATGTTTCTACTTGCTTAATTTGTCTCCCTTTTTGCAGGGTAACAAGAGGATGGAGCTGCTGCACCCGTTGGACTTCATCCAACAGCTGATTTTCATTCCCTAATTGAAGGTTGAGTTTTCAAGAAGGGTTGTCTCTTCCTCAAGTTCTTAAAAGAGGTAGCACATAGCTGGGATTGGGGCTGATCCCTCTCTTGTCTTTCTTGCAGATTGGAGGTATAAGAAGTGTGTGATGGCTGCGTTTCCCACTTCTATTTTAGCTCCCAAGGGTTGATTCCCTTCCCATTATAGAAACTAGGAGCCTGTTAGTGTACTCTTGTGGGGAAATTCTTGTTTGCTAGTGTTGCCTATTTCTTTTGTATTTAAATATGTGGGATTTATCCTTATTGTATAGGTAACACGTGACTTTCTTGGTTTTTGATAAAAAGAGATTTAGTTATTTTGTTTTATTCAACAGGCTTGTACCCTAGATCAAGGATGTATATAATTTTGGTCTTAGGAATTTATGTATTATATATATATATATATACTAATTGCTGACTACTTGGGCTCGACTTATGCTGTATATATTAATGGGCTTGGCCCGATCTAATTAATGAGGATTGATAGCTACCTCTTACTCGAGCTCTTCAATCATCATTTAGGTAATGTTGTCGAGAATGATAACGATTTATTTATTCGATTACTAAATACTGACTGAAAACTAAATAATGTAGAAATCAAGTTGTTACTTGATTATATCATCACTGCTCAATCGATCTTTTGAAAGAATTAGCTATACAAGTCGAGTCGCTACTCGATTCAATTATTGCTCTCTAAGCAACTGTTCTAGAAATCTTGGATACTAAAATTGATAATATATCTTCACTATTGAGATTAATTAGCTACAATCAATCGAGACTAATTAGCTAACTAGTTAAGTAAAATACGGGGCGTTACAGAAGTGGAAATCATACAATTCTCATATAGTACCTTTCGGTTTGAACTTCATGAGTTTGCATAATTACCCCCACAACACACATCATTCTTATAATCAAATACGTCTCCGCGATAATAAACAACAAGATTACATCAATACCTTTGATTCTCGTGTGTGCTCTAGAAAAACCATTTTCATAGAAAATACGCATCTTTTCACACAAACTTAGGTAATTCTTTGAAAGTGAAATCACCAAGATACTTAATATATTATACGCATATAATATATCAATAATGTTTCGCAAAACAAAACTGCAAGAATTATTAAGAGTCAAAACTCAACCTCAATATCATAGTACAATCAAATCCACTGCAGTTGGATAACCTCTATAGGTGATGATTCATCTATGTTCAATGTTCTCTGCAGTAGAACCATATAGCTCACAGCTATCGTCAACACACCGTATTCAACACATGTTGATACAGACAAATGACAAATTAATAAAGATAAGTGAACATAGTTTTGTTTGACCTATTAGGTATCCACCACGTCACCTACCTCCATTAAATGTCTTCATACCAATTGTAGCTGAGAGATTGTGAATCACAATGAAGTGAAATCGGTGCTAAGGATTTCTTACCCAACAGTACATCAGCCAACAATTCTCGCAACCATTTCACTTCTTGACTTGCTAGTTCCAAAGTAATGAATTCATACTCCATAGTGAAAACTGCAATACACACATATTTCCAAGACTTCCACGATATAACACCCCCACCAAAAGTGAATACAAAACCACTCGTGGAGCTAACCTTATCACTATCAGAAACTCAGTTTGCATCGCAATAACCTTCTACTACCTCATAAAAGAAAGAGTAACGCAGACACAATTCTTTCATTCCCTTCAGATACTTCATGAAGCTATACAAAGCGCTCCAATGCTCATTACTAGGATTGTGAGTGTGATGACTCAATCGATTCATTGCGTAAGCAATATCAGGCCTAGTACTTTCATCAAATACATCACACTCTTTAAAATTCTAGCATATTCAATTGCATACTAGCAATCTTATGGTGTTTTCATAGGAACTAGATCATCCCAATTAAACACTTTCAGCACTTGTTCCACATAATGAGACTGACTCAACAAATATTCATGCTCATATTTCATCAGTTTAATCCCAAGAATAACATCTGCCTCACCTAAATCTTTCATATAAAAAGCAGAAGACAAATATGATTTGGTTTCCAACACAATACCAAGACATGTACCAAATTTAAACATATCATCAACATATAAGCATAATAGCACACAGTCCGATCCACGGGTTTCAACATACAGACAAGACTTAGAACCATTGACTACAAACTCGTTTAGCAAAATGGTATTGTGAAACTTATCATACCACTGAATATGAGCCTGCTTTAAACCATACAAAGACTTTTGCAACTTGCATATATTTTTCTGGAAATAACCAATCACTACTAATATTGTCTTATACCTATCAATCGACCCATCAGGTTTCAACTTCCTTTTAAAGATTCACTTTGATTTAATAGGTTTGCAATTAACAGGTAGATCAACAAGATCCCAAGTATAATTACTAGTTATAGATTCTAGTTCACTCTATATAGTTTCCTTCCAAAAAAGGAGCATCTACACTAGACATAGTAACTCTATAAAAAACATGATCCTTATTAATCACAAAAGCAGATACCATATAATCAACAATCAAATCAGGATGCTCAACAAAATAAAACAGTAATAAAGTCATTAACAAATGATGTCTCATTTTGCTTCTCATTGTGGACGCAATTTTCCGATCACAACATACAAAAAGGATGTAAACCCCCACATTTTTGTCACAAGAACCTTGTTTTGCAACAAAACTGCATGCTATGTCAATCTTATGAAGGTCAACAAAATGTTAGAAAATAACTTGATATCAATATTGAAGACCCCTTTCTCAATTCATATTCAACACTGCTTGAATACAACATCATACACAATGATGGCCTTCCATGTTCACCAAGCTAAGAGTGCATACGAAAGCAAAGTTAACTGGTCTCCTCAAGCAACACAACCTGTCCTAAAAAATATTTATTCACAAAGATTATTAGCAATTAGCAGATTATCTTCAAAAATAGGATAAGACATGATTCAACGCATATATCCAGAATCAAAATAATTGTCAATCTTGCAACGAACGGCTTCACGATTTAATTAAGGTAGTCACATAAGTCTCATAAAATTCCACAAATCCCAACAATTGAGCAGTGATCTTGTGTTCAATAAACATAAAAATTGACCACCCAAACCACAACACCTGCATCCAAATACATGGTTAGAAAATACAGGTCGAGCCCGTCGATTTGATGGGTCGTGGCCATCCACCCGTTGCCCGAGTCGCCCGGAAAGTTCGTTGGACAGAAACTGGAGCAGCTTCTATTATACTATTCACGCTTGGCTCTCTCTCTTTTTCTCTCTATCACGATTTCGCGATTCTCCCTCTCCTTCATCCTGACTTTCCGGTCATCATTTCCGACACTCGTCGTCATCGCGCCATCATGCTAGGCCGACGTCATTGGTTGTTGCTCGTCATCCCCATTCATGTTTTGGGTTGTTGCCCCAATTTGAAAACCCCAGTTGGAATTTGGGGATTTTTCTCCTCGATTGAATTCCGGCGAATTTCGCCGCCTCCGGCATTCGGATGATGCTCCGATGTCTCGGATTTTCTGCTCCCCTCTGTACTTGGCCCCTCTTCCCCAATTTTGAAACCCTAGTTTTCGAAATTCGGGATAATCCTTCCCTTAAATTCTTCGGCGAGTTATCCCCCTAGTTGAAACACCCGTTGCCGCGGTGAGAGGGCGCGGTCCCGGTGGCTTCGATCGCAACTCCCGTGGCTGTGATTTCATCTCTCATCTTGCCTAAATTAAAAACCCTAGTTCAATTAAACTAGGGGACATTGTCCCTTTCGATTTTGTTTAGGCTTCGACTCTCCCTCTCTTGTTTTGTCTATTTAAATTGTTTATAAATTTTCTTTTATTTTTAATTCTGATTCTCTTCTCTTGTTTTTTTTTGGTTTCGCAAGTTCGGAAGTGACGATGATGATGGCACCGTGGCTGTTGCTCGCGGCTGATGGGCTGTGATGCCGACGATCATCGACGTCCACTGCAGCTCGTCTCTTTCAATTCGGCCGCTTTGCCGTCGAGGCTAGAGGTTCGAACCCTTCCAACTCTCTCTCTCGAATTTTATTTCTTAGGAGAATTTTGGTTATAGACTTTAGGATTTAGAATGTGTTGTTGTTCTTATTTCAGTTTTCTTAAGTTAGCTTTTCTTAGGTTCTGATTGGTATTGATTTGTGAAGAATTCTTGATGTTTCGAATGATTGAAGCTTTTGATTCTGTGTTCTCATTAGAAGCATGCTAGTGTTTATTCGAGTGCTGATGGTTTCATGCTAGAGGATTTGTTGTTTCTTAAAGGAAAGTAATGGCATGCTTGTTTGAAGGCTGGCTAGTTCATGCTTAAGGTTTCTTTTGGTATAAACTGCAGTATGTTCTTTATTCTAGAGTTAGGTGTTTGGTTGAATAACTTGAAGAAGTAGGGCTGTAGTTGCTAGCTTTCCACTTCTCTCTTCCTTCTCCTTCCTTACTTCAAATACTCACTCTCTCTATATGTTTGAAAAGCTTCAGATTTTGGTGAAGTGTGGGTGATGAAATGGCTGTAGAGAAAAGGGTATTTATACTAGGAATTGATCAGCCTTTATAACCAAATATTAGTTCATTCTATGATTTATATTTTGGGTATAAGCCTTCCATAATCTTGGCTGAATATCTCCTCTTCCTTTTTGCAGATTTGAAGGGTTCAAAGGGCTGTTGCAGGGCTGGCTGATCCTGTTGGAGATCTGCTGGGGACGGAGGGGACTGATTGGTGGCTGAAGAGATTGATTGAAAAGTATAATCTTTTGATTAGAGGGCGTGTAGTACTTTCTTGTATGCTTAGTTTGTTTATGGTTATTAACCACATTGGTAACCCAAAGGAAAAAGGGTTGATGTATGTATTTGTTTAATTATGTATCTTATAGTCTCTGAATGTATACTTGACTATATTTAATTGTTAATCCTGAATTTGTTTAAAATATGGGCACTTCGGCCCCTTTATTTACTAAATTCTAGATTGCTTCAAAACCCATATACGTATATGTATATATGTAATACATAATGGCTTGGCCCATTAATTATCTTGCTAATGACTGACCAACATGAATGTGGCTTCGCTCTTTTTACTTTATCGACTAATGGCTCGGCCCAGCCCAATGACTAAGTTGATAATAACATGTGAATGGTTAATCGAGGTACTCAAGTTAATACTCGAGTTAATCCATCCTTAGCTAGGGATGATCGAGCTATATTCAACTATTTTAGTTCAATAATTTAATTGAACACTAAATTGTTTTATTTGATTATCAACTACGAGTAATTAGTGATCAAGTTGCTACTTGATTCTTACTCGAGAACTTCTTTCTCGAAGATAAATATATCGTTTAGAAGTCGGGAATTGATTTATTGGACTAATAATTCCTTTTTGCAAGTAATTAAGCTTCTATAGATAGTGAAGAAAATACGGGACATTACAAGCGAAAAGACTCTAATTCGTCTACAGTCACATCCATTCAAAGGGACCCTTGAATACTATAAATACCCTTGCATATGGTTATCAAACACACTAAAATTAACCAAGATAATTAATTCTCTCATCTCATTCTAGATCTAGTTTTCATACTCAAGTCTCGAGTATTCAGTAGTTTGCCCGGAGTTTGAGTTTCTAGTACAGGGCCTCGTACTCATAGATAAACCATTGTATCTTGGGGACATTTGACATTCAACTGTGTGTACTGTGCAAGGCAATTTTGTCTTACGGAGAGAGAGTGCAACTATCGCCTCTGTTTCTGCATAATCATCGGAATTATGTCCATTTTCTACATCCGTCAATAACAGGAAGCGATCAGATCAATGAGCTCCCAGTGTTGGTGAGGCTCATCGTGGACGAGGTCGAAAAGCTTGCACATAACACATAAAGGGATTTGGTTCTCGAACAATATGATGGGGTCAGAAGTGGAGACGAAGCTCCCGTACTTGCTTACTAGTTCGATGATGAAGCAGGCGTCCAGCACTAGCATCTCGATGAACTCTATTGAACAAAAAGTTTGAGGGATGACACAAAACAAAATTATGGCAAATTTTTTTAAGACGGTAAGAGCATAAGATCACAAATTCAACAACATATATACTTCCCCAATCTTCTTTTAATATGAATCTTGTATGTGACTAATAAGAGAAGTATAAGATAACAAATTCAACAACATATATACTTCCCCCAATCTTCTTTTAATATGGATCCTGTACGTGACTAATAAGAGAAGTACCTCTAGAGCGATAAGTAGCATTGATATGCATATTGTGAAATGAACAAAATTTATCCAATGTAACCACCCAAACTTATCCAAGAGCACAAGGAAAGAAAAAGCAATAACCATAAATGGTTGAACGATGACGCCAAATGGAATGAGGCAACTTTTAACTAACAGTTGTTTGCAAATAACTGACAACTTTAATGACTGTTGCTTGTGATACATTTATATCGTCATATATCTCACTTATCTATCCAGGAAAATCAGTAAATGGATGACATTGTAGCTGTGTATTTTTGTAACGGACCAATGTCGGAACCAGAAAATATTATGAAAAAAATTATGAGAGCAATTTTAAAATGTTTATATATGTTAACAAAACTCAAATTTTATCTATTAATTTGAAAATTTTAAATTTTAGTTAATTTTTGTATTTTAAGACAAAAATATTCTTACTAAGATTGACTTTGACTAATTTTGTTATATATAAAGTATTTCAAGTTTCTGACATTTTTTTGAATTTTTTTCTGATTGTATTTCTACATTTTTTTTTTCCTACAAAATGACACTATTAGCACTAATAGTTCCAATATTTTTTATCGTTCAACAGTTTTCCAAAAAATATTTAAAAATCATATAGAAATCACAAATATACTATTGGTACAAATAGTTCCAATCGTTAACGGTTTTCCAGAAGGAAAAAAAAATCAAAATCAAGCAGAAACCGGAAATCTATAAATTGGAAAAAAAGTCACATAAATGCCCCTACTGACACTAAGGCTATGTTTGGTTAGAAGTTAGGATATGACATGATAAATAAACTTGAGATTATTAGTATGAATAGAAAGTAAGATAAGATATATATATATATTGGTGTTTGATAGGTAAGATTAAAAATTACGATAAGTTAAATAGGTGTTTGATACTATAGATAAAATTCAAGATTAAATGATAAATTTATGAAAATAACTTTACATTTTTATCTTAAAACAAAATATCCTCTAGATAAAAAAACCTAAGTTTTTCATATTTCTTATAATCTATTTTTTTTTTTTTGTATTTTGTAATTTTTTTTAATTTTGTAATCTAATCTAATTTTTATTTACATTTTATTAAATATCCATTTATATAAATCAACTCAATACATTATGTCAATTTTTATTGCATCCCAAGAACTCTAGCATTATCAAATAAAAAAATATTATATCATAAATGAAAAAGTATTACTACATTAATAATTCTAAAAAATATATATAACTATATTTAATTATGAGTGTATCTATTTTATCACGAATTTACAATATTCATGAGTGTATCTATATACTATATGTCTGCATCAATAATATGAATTCAATTTTCCTAAAAAAAATAAAATAATATGAAGTCAATATTGCTTCCAGAAAGATGCAGAACTGTTTTAGTGAAGAAAGAGGGAAAATGGGAAATTAATTTTGAAACCATTGAATTAAGTGAGGGCAAGGGGAAATAATTTTGTTATCTAGGCTACTGTTCCTGTTGGGATAACTAAACTCAAGGGGAAGGCTGGATAAATTAAGGTAAAGGAACAGTAGCATAAGGGCGGGCCTTCCCGTAATCTCGGGCCCCCAAGAAAATGTATTTATACTACCAAACACTTATATAATCCATAATTATTATTGTTATCTTGTTTTATCTAATCTATCAAACAGAGTCTAATAGTGTCAATAGATCTAAAAAAAGTTTTGTGACTTTGTTGGTAGTAATTTACGAAATAGATACAATAGAAGAAGCAACACTGAAATACAATAAAACGTTTTGTAGCAACGCGCACAATTAAAGGTTTTTCTCAATCATCTAGTTTCATTCAACCTCATGGACTCTGTGATTGAAAATGAGGATTCAAAACATCCCAAGTGCAGAGAAAACAGTGTGTGCCAGAGTAAGGAGGAGGAGCAAAAGAGCAGCGAGGAAGGAAATATAGGCCCAAGGAGTATTGAAATAGTCTCGGTTCAAGGCAGCCCTCGATCTATTCCACCGTCTCTTGTAGTGAGCGTTTATGCGATTAAAAAATGTGTTGCCGTGGATAAAATAAGTTTGAGACACAATGGCAGAGTGACCAAGCCGGTTAATGATGTCCGCGGCCATTTGATTGTCCCCTATAATGTTCTCAATGATCCCACATCGAGAAAGAATCTCAACATCTCGCCCAGTATTAACCAGACAATCCAACAACACCACATAATCCGTCACGTAAGTAGCTTGATTATCGGGAAAATACTGCTCGTAGAAAATGAGATTTCTAAAGAATCTATCCGTCCCATCGTCAACAGACAGAGCTGGCATTGTTAATACCCCATTATTGAAATCAACCTCAAACGGAATGTTGGTGCCTTGGCGTTTGTGAAATGTGACTTTAGCATCTTTGAGCTCTGTTGCAGAAGGTATTATTCGAACTCTCTCCGAAGAGGGCAGGCATTTAGATCAACATAACCACGGGACGAAGGGCTTAAAATAGAGTGCATCAAATGGAGCAAATGCCTTACCTTCTCTAGCTTTACATTCACCCCTTTTGAACGGTAGAGTTCCTCTAGCTCTACGAAGGAAAAAAACAAATGAATCAGCTCCAGATGTTGGTTTGGCTCATGATGAATGTGGTCGAAAAGCTTGCACAAAACGAAGAAAGGAATTTGGTTTTCAAACAAAATGAGATCACGTGTTAGGACTTCCCGAATCCACTCCATCTGAAAGATGGGATCAGAGGCAATGCTTGAATCGGGCCTCTGGGATTTTCGTAGTAGTTCGATGATGAAGCAGGCGTCCAGCACCAGCATCTCGATGAACTCGGATGTGCTAAGGCCAAATTCTTCTGCATAATAACTACGTGCCTCCTCCTCTATTTCTGCAGCAGCTGAGATGTATCTATCCAATTTCTCGTTTTTACGAAGGAGGAGCGATTTCAGATACCAGACCTTGTGTTCCTCCATCATCTTCAAACATTGTTTACCGTGATGATAGGGACCAACTGCCACCAACCTCGGTTCGTGTACATTGTTGTCTGCATCCCGCAAATAATGATTGTGTATTTTGTAGATGGAACGTTGCCTTGCTGGTTCACTGCAGTTTGAGAGTTTTTCATTGATGCTCTTTGAGGCCTCCTTCGCCTCCATGTTTTTACCTATGCATTTACCCTAACATATAGCACCATTATACTTGTATAAATGAGCATTCAAGAGGAAGCAGCTTCCAGAATATTTCTCCACTGGAAAAACAAGTTTGATAATCCATTGGTTTTCGCAGAATATTTGCAGGACGTCACAACTTAAACAGAAAAGACAGTACCAATGTTTCAATTCTATAAACAATTTGCGCTGATATGGTCAAACGAAAATGTGATTTTTTTTAGCCCAAATGCAAGCAATTACATTTTTAAAAAAAAATGTCTTATTAAGTTTGAGCTCTGTGGCGGAGGGGATGAGACGGGATTCCCTTTAGGAGAACATACATTTAGTTTGATGTAAATAGGGGACGAAGGGCGATGAGTAGCGTGTTCCAAATGGAGCAAATGCCTCACCTCCTCCAGTTATACGTTCATGGGGCCTAGTCCCAAGAAGTGAACAATCGAGTCAATGAGCTTTTCTTGTTGGTTTGGGAATGGTCCCCCATCATTAATGAGGTCGAAAAGCTTGCACGGAACGAAGAAAGGGATTTGGTTTTCCAACAATATGAAATCGTGACTAAGGTGTCTCATAAACCACTTCATCTGAAAGAAGGGATCGGAAGCGCAGCTTGAGTCGGGGCTCTGGCTTTTTCGTAATAGTTCAATGATGAAGCAGCCATCAAGCACCAGCATCTCGGTGAACTCGTCTGAGCTAAAGTAGCTTAGTTCTTCTGAGTAACAACTGCGTGCCTCCTCCTCTATTTCTGCGATAGCTGAGAGGTATCTACCCACGCTCTCGTTTTTGCGGAGGAGGAGCAATTTAAGATACCGGAGTTTGTGTTCCTCCATCATCTTTAAGCTTCGTTTGCCGTGATGGTAAGGACCAATTGCTACCATTCTTGGTTCGTGTACATTGTCGTTTACATCCCGCAAGTAATAATTTGGTACTTTGTAGATGAAAGGTTGCTTTATTGGTTCACGGTAGTTTGACAGTTTTGCCTCCATGCCCTCTGAGGCCTCATCTTCTCTATGTTCCTCCATCTTTTTACCTTTACATGTGCACCCAATTTCGAAGTTAGAATTGAAAAAATGGACAATTTAAACCGACAAAAAAATATATATAAATCTATTACTATTAGAAAAAAGTCAATTCTTACTATTTTTGTTTTGCCCAATATATCTCTATTCTAAATCTATTTTAAGGGTAACAAAATAATTTTGAATGTAATTTTGTTATTGAATCAAATTTATATAAACTTCTCCTACTTCAACTATAATTTTACTTCTCCCCTCTTATTTATCTTCTCAATTTTCCAAGAACATTATTCATCTCCTCAATAATCTATTGTTTCCTACGTGCTATATGATAAAACTCTCAATAATAAATAATAAGTACTACCTCCATCCTCCAGTATTAGTCTCATTTACTTTTTTGACTTTTTCGGTACACATTTCCACCGAAACCTAGTATGAGATTTAAAATATAATTTTGAAGTATTCTTTTTTTTACGGGATACTATAAACACCATAGTATCCCGTAAAAAAAAGAATACTTCAAAATTATATTTTAAACCCCATATTAGGTTTCGGTGGAAATGCGTGCCGAAAAAATCAAAAAAGTAAATAGGACTAATAGTGGGGGATGGAGGTAGTATAATATAAATAGTGAAATATAAAAAAATATATTATTTTTAAAATATTTTTCAAAATTAATTAAAAAAAATGTATCTACGTGCAACGCACGTAATCTCTGCTAGTTTAATCTAAATATAGATAATAAAAAAAAATACTTCATCCGTCTAAGTTTATTAGCCCGAAAGGAATGTGCACAATAACCAAGGCACTATTGAAGGAGTAATGAATAATGAAAACAATAAACAAGTTATTCATGTACGGTTTTTTTTCTTTTTTTTCTTTTTGAGTAATGAGACTAATAAATGGAATATCATGAGAAATGAGATCAATAAAATGGAACGAATGAAATATATTTTTGCCTTTACAGTAGGCAGGGTCGCCTATGCCCCGACTCCGCCACTATGTGCAATCATGATTCATCCAATCATACCACACCTTGTACTTGAACTAAAAAAAGAAGAAGAATGATTGACTTGAATTAAAAAAAAAAAAGAAGAATATTTATCAACATGGAAATTAAATAGAATGACAAAGGCATCTCTAATCCCAGTGGTATTCATAAAACAATTGCAGCTAGCACTTCCACATAATTAAACAAGACACTTGCGATTAAAACTAACGCTAGCTTCAATTAAATTCTAACTGCAAGCAATGTGCACTGATATGGTCAAACCAATAAATTGAGCTCATGGGATACAACAATTTGAGCAAGAGCTTTTTTTTCTTTTCTTTTTTTCTTTTTTGTTTTTTGAGATGAAGAGTTTCTTCTTTTCGCAAAATTTGTAATATTCTCCCTCAATGCGTCATATCTCATCGTACTTTGTGGAGTTTTGGGCCATGCACGGACCGTGCATGGCTGTGGTTTTGAAGCACGGACCGTGCTCAAGGGTCTAACAAGTTTTGGAAATCTCTGTCCCGAGGCATGAACGGTGCGTCTGTGGCGCAACAGAAGCACGGACCGTGCGTATATCGCTCTTTGACGGGATTATTTCTATTTAACCCTCTTTTGTGTTAGAATAGAGTTAGGGTTTTTTCAATCACATTTGTGAGAGATACAAGAGTGTTGTGAGGAGCTGGGAAACAATAAGTCTTGAGAGGGAGTGATTGTACAAAGAAGAAGGATTTCTTCTCTTGGGTTATAATCGGTGTACCTCAACCATAGACGAGCTTGTGAGTTGTGCAAGCCGTTGGTTTTCTCATTTCTAGTGGAACTCTCGACGACCTCCATGGATGTAGGCTTTGCCGAACCACGTAAATCTTGTGTTCGTTCTTTCTTGCTTGTTTTATTCGTATTTGGCTTTTACTTATTGTGGTGTGGTGAAACTTTGGATTAAGTTTCGATTCAAGCATATTTCTCTAGGTGATTTGTTTCCGCTGCCATTGGGTGAATGATTTTATTGTCTATTATCCCAACAATTGGTATCTAGAGCCTTATTCATTTCCGGGTGGTGTAGCTTAGATTTGAGGTGTTTGGGCTTGGGGGTCTTGTGTAGTGCACACAAGGTGTTTGTGAAAATTCCTGAGAGAAATTTTGCTTGTGAAACAAGTGGGATATGGCTTCTATGAATAATACTGTGAAAGTGGGGAAGTATGAGCTTGTGAAGTTCGATGGGAAGAATGATTTTTCTTATTGGAGGATGCAAATGAAAAATTTGCCAATCTCGCAAAAGTTGCACAAGGCGTTGGAGGGTAAAAAGAAAAAGCCTGAGTCTATGTCAGATGAGGATTGGGAGGAGTTAGATCTTGAAGCACGAGCAACTATCATTCTATGTCTTGAAAGGGATGTTGCTTTCTTGGTTGATGGTGAGGATACGGCGGCGGGTGTGTGGTTGAAGTTGGAGACGAACTTCATGACAAAGTCTCTAACTAACAGGATCTACATGAAGTCCAGATTGTATACTTGCAAGATGGAGGAGGGTACACCAATCCGAGAGCATATTAATAGATATGATAGGTGCATATCAGATTTGAAAGACATAGATATGAAGGTAGAAGATGAGGATCAAGCACTTCTACTGCTTCTTTCATTGCCAAAGTCTTATGAGAATCTTGTTCAAACTTTGATGCTTGTGGGAGACAATCTAACGATGGATGAGACTAGAACATCACTTCTAGCGGACGAGCTTCGGAAGATTGCAACTGGTGGTATGGCTAGTGGTAACAGTGAGCAAGCACAAGGGTTGTTTACAAGAAGAAGAAACAATGAGCGAGGAAAAGGCAAGGGAGGAAAGTCTAGATCGAAGTCTAGACCTCATGGAGAGAGACCGTGTTTCAAATGCGGTGAAGTTGGACATTTTAAAGCAAATTGACCGAACAAGAAGAAACCTTGGAAGAAGAACCAAAATGAGAAGAACAACAACAACGAGAAGGTTTAAGGGAAGCAAGAAGCGGGCTACGCTGCAGAGGAAGGGGGCAATAGTGATGATTGCTACTCCGTCATAGGTGGAGATGATATCTCTGGTAAGTGGATTCTTGACTCTAGTTGCTCTTACCATATGTGTCTGAATAGGAAGTGGTTTACTACCTATAAAAGCATTGATGGTGGAACTGTGTTTATGGGGAATAACCATTCTTGTAAGACGGTGGGGCTGGGTTCTATAAGAGTAAGAATGCATGATGGAGTTATTCGAACTTTGACGGATGTTAGACATGTCCCTGAATTGCGTAAGAATCTCATCTCTGTTGGTGCTCTTAACTCCGGTGGGTGTAAGATTATTACATGAATGGAGTTATGAAAGTTGTTCGGGGTTCTTTAGTTGTGATGAAAGGTATTCGGGAAGAAAACCTTTATACTCTCTTGGGTACAACAGTGATAGGAAGTGCAGCAGTAGCAAGTGGCGGCTTGGGCATATGTCAGAGAAGGGTTTAGATCTGCTTGGGAAGGAAGGATTGTTAAATAACTTGAAGAAGCCTTGCATGGATTTTTGCGAGCATTGTGTGTATGGCAAAGCACACCGAGTTCAGTTCAAGGTTAGTACACACAGAAGCAGAGGTATTCTAGATTATGTGCACACAGATGTTTGGGGTCCGGCAACAGTCACTTCAAAGGGAGGCTCCAAGTACTTTGTCACACTTGTTGATGATTATTCAAGATATGCTTGGATTTATTTCTTGAAGCATAAGAATGAGGTATTTGATACGTTCAAAATGTGGAAAGCAATGGTTGAGAACATGACGGGCAAGAAATTGAAGACAATACGATCTGATAACGGTACAGAGTATACAGATGGTGCCTTCAAAAGGTTCTGTGCTTAGGAGGGTATTGCTAGGCATTGGACGGTCAGGAAAACACCACAGCAGAACGGGATCACAGAGAGATTGAACCGCACGTTGCGAGAGCGAGCAATGTGTATGCGATCATATGCTGGGATAGGCAAGGAATGGTGGGCAGAGTCGGTTGCTACAGCTTGCTACATTATCAATCGATCTCCACATTCGACTCTAGATGGAGACATACCGTACAGGTTATGGTCAGGGGAGCATGCAGATTATGATAAGCTCAGAATCTTTGGGTGTACAACATACTATCATGTCAACGAGGGAAAGCTTGACGTGAGGGCCAAGAAGGTTATATTCTTGGGGTATGCAACAGGTGTAAAAGGCTATCGCCTTTGGTGTTTGGAAGATTTAAAGTTCATAATCAGTAGGGATGTTGTCTTTGATGAAAGCTCCATGGTAGCTTCTCCACAAGCTACGATACCCATTGGTGATGGTAATGAGACCTCTAAGTCTCAGGTAATCGAGATAGAATCTGCAAGTCAACCAGGTTCTAGTCGTGCTCAAGAGGAGAATCATGGAGACCTCCGGATGAGAGTGATGATGTGCTTGAGCAGGAGGTGGTTCAGTAGGAGAACGTACAGGTCTTACAACAACAACAGCTCGTGGATAGTTTGGCTTCCACTAGGCCAAAGCGAGCGTACAAGCAGGTCCATAAGTTTGGATCCGATGAGCCTCTGAGGCATTTTGGGCAAGTTAATTTGGTTGAATACACACTCTCGGTGGAGGATGACGAGCCGGTCTCCTATAAGGAAGCTATTAAAGATAGCCATAGAGAGTTGGCTGACTGCAATGGAAGAAGAGATGGAATCTATCCGGAAGAACCAAACATGGGAGGTTGTCCCATTGCCCAAAGGAAAAAAGGCTATCGGTTGTAAGTGGGTGTACAAGAAGAAAGAAGATTCTTCCGAGAAAGATGGTATAAGGTACAAGGCGAGGCTAGTAGCTAAGGGCTATGCTCAAAGAGAAGGAGTGGACTACAATGAGATTTTCTCTCCTGTAGTGAAGCACACTTCCATTCGAGCGTTGTTGAGTATTGTTGCTCATGATGATCTTGAGCTGGAGCAACTCGATGTAAAGACAGCCTTCTTGCACGGAATCTTGGAAGATGAAATCTACATGCATCAACCTGAGGGCTACAAGGTTGAGGGTAAGGAAGGTCAAGTTTGTCGCTTGAAGAAATCCTTGTATGGATTGAAGCAATCTCCACGTGAGTGGAACAAGCGATTTAATTCCTTTATGTTGAAGCATGGTTTTACACGAAGTGAATATGATTATTATGTCTATATTCGGAAACTTCGTGGAGGTGGCTATATCTATCTATTATTGTATGTGGATAACATACTTATTGCTTCGAAGAGCAAGGTGGAGATAGATATGTTGAAATCCAAACTTGGTAAAGAGTTCGAGATGAAGAATATGGGCGCTGCTAAAAAGATGTTGGGAATGGAGATTCGAAGAGAAAGGTCAAATCGTGCATTGTTCTTGAGTCAGAAAGACTACATTGAACAGGTTGTGAAGAGGTTCGGGATGCAAGATGCGAAGCCAGTGGCGACTCCATTGGCTCCACACTTTAGACTCTCTGGTAAACAGTCTCCTACTACAGCAGAAGAGAAAGCACGGATGCAGCATGTTCCTTATGCTAGTGCTGTCGGCAGCTTGATGTATGCAATGGTGTGTACACGTCCGGATATTTCACAAGCAGTAGGTGTGGTTTGCAGATTTATGGCAAATCCGGGAAGAGCACACTGGGATGCTGTGAAATGGGTTCTTCGGTACCTAAAGGGTACCTCTGACAGGGGTCTTTGTTAGGGCTGTCGAAACGGTACCGGTACTTCGGGAAAACCGGTACCGTACCGGTACCGAACTGGGTACCGATTTTTCGGTATACAGTACGGTACTCGGTATCAGATATTTCATTATTTTCGGTACCGGGAATACCCGTACCGTACCGGGTACTGACCCGGGTACCGAAATTAATATATAAATTAATTAAATATTATATTTTATTTATATTTTCTAAAATTGAATTTCATAATACCTAAACTAAGTAAAATTAAATAATATTTTATTTCTATTTTCTAAAATTGAATTTCTTAATACCTAAACTAAGTAAAATTAAATAATATTTTATTTTATTTCTATTTTGGATTGTGAATTTAGATTGTGGATTTGTAATTGTGTTTTGTTAGTTTATAATAATTTAGATTATTATTGGTATTGAAAGTTTGAATTTGTATTTTTTTGTTGAACACCATAAGAAATTAAAAAAAAAAGTAAGATTTTTTTTTTTATAAAATTTTCAGTAATTTATTCGGTAATTCGGGAATACCCGTACCGAACCGTTCGGTACCCGGTTACCCGAATTAATAATTCGGTACGGTACCGGTACCCAGAAATCTGGGTATTTCGGTACCCGGGTACTAAATTTTCGGTACGGGAGTACCGGTACCGTACCGATCGACACCCCTAGTCTTTGTTTTGGTGGAGATACATGTCGGCTTAATGGGTTTGTTGATGCTGATTATACAAGTGATCTAGATAGGTGTAGATCCACTGCTGGGTACGTGTTCAGCTTGTATGGTGCTCCAGTGAGTTGGCGATCGATGTTACAGGCTACAGTGGCACTTTCGACTACCGAGGCAGAGTACATTGTGGCTCTGGGGCCTTCTAGAGGATTTGGGGATTGAGCAGGATTGTGTGAACCTGTGGTGTGATAGCCAAAGTGCGATTCATTTGGCTAAGAATCAGGTTCATCATGCTCGTACCAAGCATATCAATGTCAGGTATCATTTTGTGCGAGATATCATAGAGGAAGGTGATATTTCTCTTTTGAAGGTGCACACAAATGAAAATCCAGCTGACATGTTGACCAAGGTGGTGACAGGAAGCAAGTTCCAATATTGTTTGGAATTGCTTAATGTTGGCTTGTGTTGATTGCCCATGAGGGCGCAGCCTTACGGGGCGGTGTCGGGGTGAGGTGGAGACCTTCCCCGTGGGTGTGAACTACATTAGCTTGATCCCGGTGTGGGTATGTAGGCAACTATGGTTGAATGGTGCAGCTGGTTGGGTGTTTTGCAGTTCGGTATTCGTCTAAAATTTGAGGTTAATCAAATGATGGACGAGGTGGAGAATTGTAGAGTTTTGGGCCATGCACGGACCGTGCATGGCTGTGGTTTTGAAGCACGGACCGTGCTCAAGGGTCGAACAAGTTTCGGAAATCTCTGTCCCGAGGCATGGACGGTGCGTCTGTGGCGCAACAGAAGCACGGACCGTGCGTATATCGCTCTTTGACGGGATTATTTCTATTTAACCCTCTTTTGTGTTAGAATAGAGTTAGGGTTTTTTCAATCACATTTGTGAGAGATACAAGAGTGTTGTGAGGGGCTGGGAAACAAGAAGGCTTGAGAGGGAGTGATTGTACAAGGAAGAAGGATTTCTTCTCTTGGGTTATAATCGGTGTACCTCAACCATAGACGAGCTTGTGAGTTGTGCAAGCCGTTGGTTTTTCTCATTTCTAGTGGAACTCTCGACGACCTCCGTGGATGTAGGCTTTGCCGAACCACGTAAATCTTGTGTTCGTTCTTTCTTGCTTGTTTTATTCGTATTTGGCTTTTACTTGTTGTGGTGTGGTGAAACTTTGGATTAAGTTTCGATTCAAGCATATTTCTCTAGGTGATTTGTTTCCGCTGCCATTGGGTGAATGATTTTATTGTCTATTATCCCAACATACTTCAATGTCGAAATCGTAGGTCCAGAAACCTACAAGTTATGTATTATTCATCGATTATCGCACACAACTTTTTCGGGAGCCATTCGTGCGTACTTATTCCTATGCTTCTATGATCCTATTATTATGATAGATGAAGAGAATTCGTGGAAACTTTGAGCTCTTGCAATTCTCTGTGTAAATTTACTTAGTTTAGTGAATTTTCTGTAAACTTCTGTAGAGCTAAAATACAATTAAATTAATTTGGTTGACCATGTTAGTCCAAAATGCTTCTAGATCTGAAGCGTTAGATTTATCGCAAGTTGATCGAGATACCTCCCCCTAACGCCTGGCTATTTAAACGATGACGTGCTGCTATTTTATTTTATTTTTAAATTTAACCAGTGGGGATTAAAGAAGTCTTGATCATTCTATACATATATTTTTATGGGGCACACTCCTATCGGTCCGGACACATGGTGTGATCGGATTTTAATTGGCACTTTTATTCATTTTAATTGACACTTTTATTCATAAGAATTGACACTGGATCTAATTGACATTCTTATTACTTAAAACATCACAGAGATTACACTTTTATTCAAAATGATTGATACTTTACTCATAGAGATTGACATTTTTACTGAAAATAAGAACCTGACCACAAGGTGTGACCGGGCTCATAAGATTTTTTGCCTATTTTTATATGGTCTTGAATACTCATATATATTTTTATTCATATAGGCATTTTCTTTTTTAAGGAACTGAAAAGAAATTAGAGGATATATTATTAAATGAACCAGTCACAAGTTTGTACGAAGCAGAAATGAGTCGAACTTCCGTCCTTTGTATAGAAGGAGACGTCTTACCAACAAAATTGTGCACATACATTTAATAGATTGAAATCATAGGTTATATTTGGATTGAGTTTTTATATCCATCATTATCCCACTATAGTAAGAAGTGCAGGCTTTAATACATTGGAATTATAGGTTGGATAATTTTTATAGCCAAAACGGTGTTATTGAGCGACGAGTCCCAGTAAAACTTGTACAAATGCATCCAAGCCCAAAAAAATTAAAATGAACAAGTTCTGCAAGTGAAGTACGTGATGTCGAAGATTTATGACAGCTGAAATCCAGATAAAACCGTCTGAGCCAGAGTAAGGAGGAGGAGCAAAAGAGCAGCCACAAAGGAAATATAGGCCCACGGACTATTGAAATAGTCTCGATTCAAGGATGCTCTGGTTCTATTCCAGCGCTTCTTGTAATGAGCGTTGATCCGATTGAACGTGTCGCCATAGATGAAATAGGTATCGGACAGAGTCACAGAGTGAGTAAGGCGGTTAATAATGTCTGCAACCACTTGATTGTCTCCCACCATGTTAACTATGATCCCACATCGAGAAAGAATCTCCACATCTTGCCGAGTATTGATGAGACAATCCAACACTACCATATAATCTGTCACGTAAGTAGGCTGATTATCGGGAAAATATTGCTCGTACACAATGAAGTTTCTAATGATTTTCTCTGTATGATCTTGAATGGTAATACTCGACATTGTCAATACCCCATTCCTAAAATCAACCTCCCCTCTAATGTTAAGGTTTTTACTTTTGCTAAATGTAACGTTGGCATTTCTGAGCTCCGTGGCAAAGGGGATTACTCGATATTCCATTTGCGAAGGACACGCATTTAGAGTGATGAAAGCATGGGACAAAGGGCGGGAAATAGCGTGCACCAGATGCAGCAGATGCTTTGCCTCCTTCGGATAGGGATTTATTCTGTTTGAGCGGTACATGTCTTGCATTTCGTAGAGCAAGCAAAACATATCAACCAGCTTATTATGCTGGTTTGGCTCATGATGATGATGAATGAGGTTGAAAAGCTTGCACACAACGAAGAACGGGATTTGGTTTTCGAACAAGATGAGATCAGATTGCAGGCGTTGCATAATCCAATCCATCTGAAAGATGAGATCATCAGAATCACGGCTCGAGTCGCGGCTCTGGAATTTTTGTACTAGTTCGATGAGGAAGCAACCGTCCAGCACCAGCATCTCGATGAACTCTGCTGCGCTGATTAGGTTTACGTCTTCTTCC
Source organism: Mentha longifolia (assembly GCA_001642375.2). Lineage (NCBI taxonomy): Eukaryota > Viridiplantae > Streptophyta > Magnoliopsida > Lamiales > Lamiaceae > Mentha > Mentha longifolia. The sequence continues at coordinate 11,728,311 of CM038111.1, read as the reverse complement.
GCGTAGTAACTGCGCGCCTCCTTCTCTATTTCTGCAACAGCTGAGATGTAAATGTCCACGCTCTCGTCCTTGCGGAGGAGGAGGGTTTTCAGATACCAAATCTTGTGTTCCTCCATCATTCTTAAGCCTTGTTTGCCGCGATGGTATGGACCAATTGCCACTAATAATGGCTCGTTTAAATTTGCCTTGTCTCTTACATGCGACAAGTATTGATTGTGTACTTTGTAGATGCAGCGCTGTGTTGATGGCTCTTTGAAGCTTGAAAGCTTTTTCTTTATTCTCTTTGAGGCCTCCTCCTTTCCCTTCACCTCCATCTTCTTATTTACCTCTGCATTTACCGTCCACCCATATAATATAATTCATCTTAAATTGTGAACATAACTACATAAGGATTTTTTTTCCAAATATGTTTACATACTAATTATAGCAAAGACTTTAAACTATTGGTGTCGTAACAAAAATTTCTCGACACTCAATTTCCGGCGACGAAAAGATAATGTGGCCAAATGGATGCCATTGTAATGACAAAGTACAATTCAATTGATAAAAGGCTTCTCCTCCGAACAATAAATTGGGAATTCAAATCACCGCATAAATAAATCAATTGATTATCTTTTAAAAAGAAGAACCAAAAAAAAAAACTGAATGCCATCGTGTATTTTTGCTATTTAATATTTATGTGAGTAATGATGTAGCAAAAACGATGTAATTTCAGATACCAAATTCTTGAAATTTTTATTTACTTTTATAGCACAAGAATATTTAAAACAGTCGGCCACGCCTCCTTTTATTGCTGATGAAAGTTGTGTCGAGACATTTCAAAGATATCAATAGTTTTGAGTCTTTTAAAGTGATTTTTCACCTTATTAACTACTCTCCGTTTTATTATTTTATACATCACATATATTTAAATTAAAGCGTATCAACTGGCGCAGACAGATAGGGTATATATATATATATATATATACCTATACTATATAAAAAGAGGCTTATGTACTTAATATAGATTGTTTATTATGTTCCTAAAGTATATATGGTATAAGAATAAATTATAAGAAATAGTAATAATTTATTTGAAATAAATATACTTTATATATTAATTTAGTTTGTTACAATCTACATATGTGGTGATTTAGCTTCCTAATTAGAGTTTAAAAAAAAAAAAAACAACAACAACAACATTAATGATATGCGAGTTGCATTGCTAAACTAAAAACAAAAGGTGAGTTGAATTTATGTACTTAATATAGATTGTTTATTATGTTCCTAAAGTATATATGGTATAAGAATAAATTATAAGAAATAGTAATAATTTATTTGAAATAAATATACTTTATATATTAATTTAGTTTGTTACAATTTACATATGTGGTGATTTAGCTTCCTAATTAGAGTTTAAAAAAAAAAAAACAACAACATTAATGATATGCGAGTTGCATTGCTAAACTAAAAACAAAAGGTGAGTTGAATTTATTTATTATTGGAGTGTTTTTTTTTTTTTTTTTTTTTTTTTTTTTTTTAGGTGTAGTACGAGTGTATGACCGTGTATTATGATATGTAATTTGAAATGTGTTGTTAGTGAGTTGTCTTTTGAAAGTTCAACTTCTTGATATTGATTATTAATCAATCATTTGGGCAATGATTTCAAATAGAAAAGTAAATGATGAAGAAATATTCTCGTCGTGTGAAATAACAGGCCTTAAAATGTCTACTAAATTCTCTCCTCTTTTTTTTTTTTCATCCATCTCTCTATTTTTTTCTCTCTTCTTACATATTTTAACTATTAAGGAAAACTTTACTTTAAAAAAATTACTTAGTTTACTTTATAACAATTTTGATATTACCTTTTTAATGAGATTTTAACTAATATAATACTATATTTTAACCTATACTTCTCGTAATTATTGAAAGGTCAATAAAAAAATTAAATCGTGTTAAATTTTTTTGACTATTTCATTAATACTTACAAGAAAATTAAAATCATAAATTATTTGAGTGTCAAGTCCTATTTTAGTAAGTACAAATACTTTATATTGACATAATTAATTTAATGTCAATCTAAGTACTCCCTCCGTCTTATTATAGTAGTTTCAAAAATAATCAATATGATATTTTATGAGACCTTATTTAAAGATAAAGTATAGTGTTTAATATTTTAATGCATTTTTTATTTTATTTTTCAAAATAAAACATCATAGATTCATAAAAACATATTGATGATTGATCTTAAATAAAAGAATATACAAAGCCTTTAATTTGACTTAAAAATCGTAGAAGTAAGAGAATAAACGAACATGTTATGATAATTTAAACTCTTACAACTTATATTATGTTGAAGTACGTGCAATGTCAGGATTAAACGATGAGTGAATAAATATTTTATTTTAGAAAATAAAATACTACTATATTGGGACAACTCAAACTGAAAAGACGAGCTACCATAATGGGACAGAGAGAGTAGTACTTTTATAATCACATACAAAAAAATTGAAGTAAAATGTTAACTTTGATTACCGAATTTGAAAATCTATGATTTTAGCTACTATAATTTTTATAATTTTCGAATAATGAATATCACATTATAAAATTTATAAAATATTCATAAAATTTAAATATTAAAATTACTCTTTTAGCGTGCAGATGCCCATTACTCATACTATTATTATAAATATATACTTAAAAAATAAACATAATAAAAAAAATCAAATCTTACTATTAGAAAAGATTATGTGGCAATATCACGTCAACAATGGACACATAAACTTTAATATTTAAGGTATTTGATTGATATTATAAGTGATGGTGTAATCAAGACATATACTTTATAATTTTAATTGATAAGAGCCTAAGAACCCAAATTTTAATGATTGGCCGGCATACATGCAAAACGTTAACATTTTGCTGAAATCTTTGACGCCCATTTATCATATGAACATGCAATGGAAATTATGCTCGATTAAAAGGAGAAGAGTTAGGAGGATCGTTTCATGCCACTTCTGATTAATTACCTTTTACCTTAGTGTTATCTTTGTTGAGATGGACAAACACTAGAAAATTTAAATTCAAAATAGCAGCAAGTCAATTCAGCCTGTATATAAGGTCTAGGGATGGCATACCTCTATAGACTCGAGACGACACAATAAGTTGCAGGTATGAGATGATATAGTTAAAAGTTATAGGAGTACATGTATATATATATATATATGAGCATTCAAGAAGAAGCTTTCCACATTCATATATTAACAACAAATAAAATTACCAATTCTTATCTCACACGCAACCATTAAACATTAATTTGCAGGACGTCACCATTTAAAATGGACATGGCATTAGCTGGAGGTATATCAACTTGCCATTAAAACTAACGGTTCAATTTTAAGAAACAATTTGCACTCATATCATATGGTCAAACAAATTATACTCCCTCCGTTTTTTTTAAGGACAGAAGGGCAAAAAAAACACTTATTTTAGTAAAGATAAATTTTAGCCACTAACTTAAAAATATATAAATTCTAGCCATTTTCGTCTTGATTGGACAAAAATACCCTTAATGATTTGCGTCCTACAATGAGGCTCGATCGAGCCCGCCCTAGAAATTGAGGCTCGTTCAAGCCCTGTTCAAGCCCGGTACAAATAGTCTCAATCGAGCAATAGAGGCTCGATCGAGCCAGCCCTAGAAATTGAGGCTCATTCGAGCCGAGAAGGCTAGATCGAGCCCTGCTCGAGCCCAGCACAAAGAGGCTCGATCGAGCTCGAGAGGTTCATACGAGCCCGAAAGGCTCGATCGAGCCATTCGAGCCCCGTTCGCCCCAACACAAAGAGGTTCATAGATCTCATTTGAGGACGCGAAAGAGAGAGAAAGAGAGAGAGCCAGCGGAGTTGGTAGCGATGCACGGCCAGTGCGTATGGGGGCGACGACGTTCGTGGCAGGTAACGGTAGCGGCGTCAATCCATGGAGGCTGGGTAAGAAGACGCAAAAAAAAAAAAAAAAAAAATGGAAGATTGAAGGGAAAGAGAAAGAGAAGTGGATGTAGGCTGGGGAAGGGAGGGTAAGAAGCATACGAAAAGGGGGGGAAAAAAAAAAAGCAAGATCGTGGCTTCTGGGTTTTCAACGTGCGGCGCGGCGTGAGGGAGAAGGGATCAAGAGAAGAGAGAGAGAGGGTTTGGTAGTTTCAAGGTTTTCTTTTTTCATTTTGTTAATTTTATTAATATTCATTAAGGGTATTTTTGTCTCATCACTTTGAAAGTGGCTAAAATTTATATATTTTTAAGTTTGTGGCTAGAATTTATTTTTTGTTAAGTTAACTGGCTATTTTGTACCATTATCACTTTTTTTAAGTATTCCGATCAACAATCGCAAACAACAAGGAAATGTGTAAATTTACATTTTAACCTCATTTATTATTCTTTTTTTTCTGCATACCACCTTATATATAACATTAATTCTAGAGATAAAGTTGGAAAATTATAACTATTATGTTACAAATTCCAAAATAGAACTTAAAAACAAACGACAAAAATAATAATTATAAAACTTAAAAAAACGGAGGGAGTGTGTTTTCTTACAAAATAAGCTCATTACCGCACCTTATTTTTCATCTTATATTATATCTCGATACACGTGTCAGCCTCATGAAAATCAAAATTTGACAATACATATTAAATCCAGGATTGGATTTCTATTTCAATGGTAATTTTGTAATTAATTATCATCAACTTCAATGTCATAAAATACAAAATATGATTATCTTGCCGCAAATTCTAGCGGTAATCAATTAAATATAAGAAAGTAGGAAATTTCCTAAGCCATTTTCCCACCAAAACTATAATTAATTTATTAAATTTTTAATTAATTAATATAATTAATATATTACATAGTAGTTAACATAGTCAAACCAATTCATTTCCAATAAATATATATAATAATTACTTAACACATATAGTCAACATTGGATTCATTTCCAAATTCTAATAAATCATATTAGTTTTGAAAATCGTGAAATTTTTAAATAATTAATGTCTCCTAAAAAAATAATTGTTTTCAAATAATTAATATAATAATGAATGGATATAGTCAAATATCAAATTCATTTCTCTACAAGGCTTCGTTTCTCGAGTGAAATGATTAAAATTATTAAACTCAGCCTATTCACTTCCAATCGCTTCATTATTCCAAAACACACACACATATCTATTATTATTATTATTATTATTATTATTATTAAAGTAAAACAGTCTATTTAATTTTTTACCTCCAAAATTAAAACTATTTATTAGTTAGAACATAAGAGTCGACTCCAATTTCAAAAAACTATTTGCATTGATGAATGTGTCAAGCATTCTTATGTATACATTGTATATAAAGAGTATATTATTAAAAAAAATGTAATTCAAGAGTGAACAATATTATTTGTCATATTACAAAAATTATTAGTTAAAATTTTATATTTAACATGTTAATTGAATTATAAAATGATTAATACATGAGATTATATGTTTTGTTGGCATTCTATGATAAAATATTTTTCATGCGATTATTCTATGCATTTTGATATTCGTCGAATATTACCTATTAAGTTGCATTTTGCTAATTATAGGGATAATCTCACGAATCTTAAGAATGATTGTGATACGGCTGTGAAGGATACAACATCGGAAGTCATTGAGGAAGAGGAGGAACATGACTCGAGTAGTAGAGATGATGAACAGGTGGAGGAAGTGGAGAACGGGAAGGAGACGTCGCCGAAGTCCCTTCGGCCGAGAGATAAGATGAAACCACCGAAGAGGTTCTCCACTTAATTATATTCGAATATTAGAATTATTTGATGTTATTTATTTATTTTTTTAGCATAGTAATTATATTTATTATTGTAATCGAGTTGAGCGTGTTATAACCTCCATTCGGGTTTTTCTTTGTTGGTTCTTTTCCCGGACTAGGACTAGGTCGAACCAACCCTAGGGTTAGTATAAAAACATTGGGCTTTGTTTATCATTTTTCACCAAGAAGGAAATAACAATTATCTTGTGCCCTAATTCTCTCGTTGGTTCGCCGCTCGCGAACTGCCACTCTACGGCTGCCGACGGAAACGTCTTCCGCGATCAGCTCTTAGTCGTCGATCTTGAGCGTAGGGGACGACGGAAGTTATTTCGAGCTACGATTCTTGTTTTTGGGGAATTTCTTCCTTATCAGATTGTTTCTTGGTTCAACTTTTAAGAGTAATTTGGTTTTGTTTTTTTTTCCAAATATTATTGACTCTTATTTTATGTATCAACATACGAAAAACACATTTATAAAGTACTATTTCAAAACTTATAAAAACTGAATATGTACCTTTTATAGTTTATATCATTTCTATATTGTATTTGACTTATTATTTGTCAATATTTTTGTAACTTGATGATAAGAAATTTGTTGCACATTTATGAAGTTCTAAAATAATTTAGGACTATGTTTTTTTTTTTTTTTAGCAACTATTTACATGTATTGCACAAGTGCAAAACTAGTAATTTATAATCTTTGAGTATGAATTATCAAAAAAAAAAATATAATCTTAAGCCATACAAATACTCCTATCTTTAGAGCATCTCCAGCGCACTGGGCACTGGGCTCGAGGGCCTCGAGCCCGCCGCCGAACCCATCTTGCTAGCCCGGCGCGCACTGGCGAGCCCCGCGGGACGCAAGCCCGGTGCGCACGCCCGGCTCGCGCCTAGAGGTGCCCACGGTTCCGGAACCGGAACCAAACCGGCGGTTCTGGTTCCAAGATGGTTGGAACCGAAACCGAACCGGAACATTAACGGTTCCGGTTCCTAGAACCGACGGTTCCGGTTCCAAAACCGGATAGGAACCGACCTTTTTTTTTAATTTTTTTTCGTTCGATTATAATTCAATGTTTTGTTGTTTATTGATTTAATTTTAATTGTAAGACAATTCAAATTATAAAATGTAAAAAAATACTTGAGAGTGAGATTGTTTAAATTTTTTTTATTTATTAATCCTAAACTCTTTGATATCACATGTTGATTTCAAGGGCCGAGCCTCGTTAAAACCTCCGTGAGGAAAAAGAGTACTCGTCTAAATAGAACACTACATATTAAAAAATAATAGTGCTATGCTGCAGACGCTCCTCGGTTCCATTCGGTTCCACCCAGGTTCCCACGATTCCACCCGCTTCCGACGGTTCCACCCGCTTCCGATGAATTTATTTATTTATTTATTTTGAATTTATCATTACTAATATCATACTTAATAATTATTATTATGTGTATAAATTTTATTTATACTTAATACCTTTTTTCATAATATTTTTTGTATTTAAAAGCATCTACAATTAATTTCACAATTTTTAATATGACATCTTTTATGTAAATTGTCATCTTTAATTCTTCATCATCATGTGACATTGTTTATTATTAATTTAAAAATATTTTTTGTATTAGTCTTCTTTATTTTAGCTTATTAAATTGTGAATTATAAATTAAATGATAAAACTATTTAACTTTACAAATATAAACATTTCCATATAAAAAAGTATAACACACTAATTAGTAATAAAATGTTACATTAAATAAGTATACAAATACAAGTATAATATTGAAACATAAAATGAAATTAGAATTAAAAAAAAAAAAAAAAAAACGGTTCTTTTTGGTTCCGACCGGAACCGAACCGTCGGTTCCCGGTTCCAAACTTTTGGAACCGAAACCGAACTGTCGGTTCCACCGGTTCCTCAGGTCGGTTCGGAACCGTCGGTTCCGGTTCGGTTCCGTAACCGCCCGGTTCAGGTTAAAAACCGACGGTTCCGGTTCGGTTTCGGTTCCGGTGGGCACCTCTACTCGCGCCTACTGCTATCTCCTCGCTGACGTCATTATGACGTCAGCAGGCATTATTATTATTTTTAATCGAATTTTTGTTAAATTCAATTTTTTAAAATATCAATTAATTAATTAATTAATTAATTTTAAAATAAAAAAATAAGATAAATCTATTGTGGATTATCCTTTTTTTTGGTATTTCTTGAGAAGGGGGTGGAATAAAATATTTATATACTACTCCATCGAAAAAATCCATCTCAAATTTTCCCTCATTTTTTCGATGTGCGACAAGGAAGCCATATATAAATTTATAATGCTCCGATTCCTCCTATTTTTCTTCTTTTTTTCGATGTGGGACAAGAAAGCAATATATAATGCTCCAACTCCTCCCACTTTTCTGCATATTTTCAATGTGGGACAAGAGAAAATGAGATAGCCAACAACTAGTATACAAAATTCTTTTCATTTCCAACATTTGATGTGTAATAAAAATAAATAAAAATTACGATCATAACAAAAATAAAAAAAATATTTAAATCAAATAAAAAAATTCCAAAAAATGTGTTTTTTTATTGAAAATAGAATTAATAAATAATTAAAATCGAAACAAAAATCAAATTAAAAAAATGAAATCGAAAATCGATTAAAATAAAAATTAAAAATAATATATTAAAATGGAGAGAGCTCAGGGAGAGAATTCTTGAGCTGGAGGTGCTTTTCGGAGAGAGCCCTCTCCACCGGAAAATGGCTGAGAGCCCCTAAAAAGGGCTCTCGGCTGGAGATGCTCTTAGATCTACTCTTACATGTTTGTGATAAAATTTATACCGACACCTATCATTATCACATATTACATGTCCTTAATAACTGCTGTTACCCTAGAAACAACAACATTTTATTGCTCAAAACAGTATGACTTCCCTATCATGATTTGATTAGTTCAATTATTTGAACCGGAGTTGAATTATTCAATAAATTATAAGTTAGAGGCAAACATTAAAATAGTCGTTTTTTTAACAAATGCACAAATTTACTCTTAATGAGATCCCCGCTCTGACGAATATCGCATCAATTACATGACTGTATGCTCGTGTATGTGTTCGTCGCGAATTTCATGACCAAGAGCTCATGTGCTCGCGTAGTTGATGGTCAAAGTGCTTATTTTACACAAAATTACAAGATCATGACTCGTGTGCTCGTAGAGTTGTCGTTTTCATTAATAGTAAATTTTCATATATTTGCGCAAAAACAAAATGGTTGTGTTTTTACTGTATTTTTATTTTTTTTTTTTAAATGCAAGTGACGATTCTTTTACATCTCTCATAATAATGGCTATATTTGTATTAACACAAGTAAAATATATGATGAACTTAAAATTGTCCCAAAATTCGACTTGGGGTCCTCTATCCCCAATTAAAATGGTGTACTCAATCATGTCTTAAAATTTTAAGTTCTACTAGTTTTACGCATTTTTTTCAATAAATTTATTTTATAATAATTTATTTTATTTTATAATTATTTTCAAAGGTTCATCCATTCCCATTAAGGTTTATAATTATTTTTAACATTTAATTTTATTTTTATTTTATTCATATATTAAAGTTTATAAATTCAAAATTAAAGTATATGATTTTTAAAAAATCAATTTTTTTATAAATGTCCGTTACTCCCTCCGTCTAAGAGAAAATGATACAATTTTCTTATTGGGCCGTCTCAAAGAAAGAGTGATAGATTGGGTTATTTTCCATCAACTAATTTTCACGATAATCAATAATATAAGTAGACAAAAAACGATGAGGAAATCTCTTTGAATGAACTTTAGATATTCTGCTTTCAGATATCAGCTTTTTCCCTTTTATTAGCAATGCTACCTCAATAACGCCTTTCCAGTCACCGTCTTCCAGCTATGAGCCTGCAAAACAGCACCGGAGGAATGGGGAGGGGTCCTCCGGGAAGACACTCCGACGCTCAAGTCAGTATGTGTTCGATAGAAATCCGCTTCAGCAAAGCTTGCAGCGGAGGTAAAGTATTAATGAAGAATGCGTACCTTTTCTTGGTGAAGAAGGTTGAATATTTATAGTAGGATAAAGAGTGCGGGTAAAAGGGTAATTACATCTATGCTATGAGGTTAAGTTAGTCTTTTTGGGGGAGACAAGTTAGTTAGAGAGAATATTTTAGTTATGATTAGTGGTCCCCGAAGTGGTCCCCATGGTCACGTTTTTTCTACACCCCATATGGAGATCTGGGGTTAAGAGAATGATAATAACGGGGGGTGATCTGTACCTCATATACTCAGATCCAATATAGAAGTGATCTGTGCCTTTCCTACCCAGATCCAGGACGAGGGATGATCTGGATCCATTACACTTAATTCGCCTACAGACCAGATCTTCAGTGATCTGGCGGGAGTCCGGCATCTGTGTATTTATTGCCCCTGTATTTCGGAAGCGTGTTAGGGAGTTGACAGATTACTCCCTATCAAAGAGACACATTTCCTTTTTAAGAAATAATTAGACTTTAAGTGGTACTACAAGTAGTAAATTCCTTACTACGCTTAACATTCTCTAATTTAATCCCATCATCCACTCACCTCTTAGCACGTATCCCAATATAATTTAAATTCTAAAAGTTTAAATTATCATAATTTGCTCGTTTGTTCTCCGATTTTTATGATTTTTATACCAAATTAAAGGTCTTAATACGATCTTTCATTTAAAATCAGACATCAATATATTTTTATGCATCTACGATGCTCTAGTTTTAAAATATGCTTAAATACATAAAACACACTACACCCTTAAACACAATACACTTTACACACTAAACACTCTCGTCTTAAATCTCATGCCGAAATGATTGTGTCTCTTTCTCTGAGACGGAGGGAGTATGATTTAGTATATTATAGTAGTATTTTTATTTTTATAAAAAATAATATAAAACTATTAAAAATTAAATTTTAAAACACCATTTGAACGCCATTTTGGAATGGAGGCTTCCATACCAAGAAATTCATAATAAAATCTTTAAAAAATGCACATAAAAAATTTGCAAAAAATATGCAAAATTAGCCATTTTCACATTGTAAAAAAAAATAAAAAAAATAGGCACTTAGATACAGGGGAAAAAGAAAAAAAAATCTAACCTGATTTGCGCACCACCACGGCACCATCACCAGACCCCTCCTAGTCTTGATTAGGGATGGCAATGGACCAGATTTAAGCCGGATCTTGTTTGGTCCAAATCCAGATTCATAATTTTAACCCAAAGTCCAAATCCAGCCTAAATCTATCGGGTCTAAAAAAATCAAATCCAAATCCAGATTCATTGAATCTGATGAATCTCGGGTCTAGACCCAGATCCATAGTTATCACCTAAAAAATGTCATAGAAAAAGAACCGAAAAAGAATAAAAATTCAACCATAAATGAATTGATTTGCACCAAAATAAATAATTTTTCACACGCTAACTGTCAAGAATTTTCCACACCAGTAATCCACTTGCTAATAAAGAGTGTCATTCACTTAAACATATTCGGAAAATACATGAAACATATCCATATTTTAGGCATCGAACTTTCATGTTAAAAATAGATTTATTAGGGTTTGAGATTTAATTAGAATAACTAAGTAGATATAGATATTTATTGGTAGCATATTATAAAATAATATATATTACTCCCTCCATTTTTTTTTATTTAATGTTTTAGCATTTTGTAATTTTTTTAAATAATTGATGTTTACACTTTTTTCCATAGTTGCCCTTGAATTAATTCACCTCTTTTATTATGTTATGTCTTTTCCTATTTTTTCAACAAGATATTAATTGTACAATTAAAGATACAACTATCATTTATTAAAGTTATTTTAGTCCAAAAAATTTATTTATTAAAATGTGTGCATGGTCTTAGAACATCAAATGAAGAAAAAAAAAGAAGAGAGTATAAATTATCCGGGTCCTTGGACCGGATCTGGATCTCAAAAATAAAATTCCAATTCTAGATCCAGAAATTAAGAGTGAAGTCCGAATCCGGCCCGGATCCATCGGGTCCAAATATTTTAGCACTCAAGATCCTAAAAATGGATCTGGACTCCCGGATCTGGACCGGGTCCAGAATCCACTGCCATCCCTAGTCCTGATCGATCGAAGGATCCCATCTCTCTCTCTCTCTCTCCCCCCCCCCCCCTCTCCTTTTTGATGTGATTTTAGCCAATCCTCATCATCTCCGTCATCGTCTCAGCAAGCCTGCATTCCAGTCTCATGGCAACCCGCTCCTTCTCCTCCACAATCAAGTAAGCACGAGCAATATTTGCTCGTGTTTTTGTCTATTAGTCATCGTGAATTTCTCCTTCCATCTACATCACCTCCGCGACTCCGCCTCCTCCTCGCCAGCCACTATTTACTATGTTCCGACCGATATAGTCTTCCAATCCTCCAAAATCACGCGCATAAATTGTTGGAAACACGAGCATTAACTCACAAGGGAACGTTCTGCATATAATTCGATAAAAATCAAATGGAATTGTATATTTAAGAGAAACATAAAAATAAAATAGAGTGATATGATGATCAAGTAAGATTCTAAAAAACATAAGTTGGTAGCTTATTTTTAGGGGGTGTATTGGATCCGGTATCTAAAAGATTTTTTTTGTATTCTAAAAGTACATAGGTATTCAATTCAGATTTTAGAAAATCCTTAAAAATCTGTTGGTATTCAATTATGACTTTTAAATATCCATCTAAATCTAATAGTATTAATTCCATAGCATTTTATAGGATTCTAATAAGTTATAGATCTTAAAGGATTTTTAGTGCATAATACAAAGAAAAAATCTATATAGAAATCTCACCTCCCCATCATAGATTTTTGAAGTCTACTGAAAAGTTTTAGAGAATATTCTGTGACCTCTTCATCGGTGAAGGTATTCATAGAAGGCCGATGACTTCTTAAATTTGCTTGATTATTGTTTTCTAGGTTTCTAATTTGACTATTTTTTATTGGACTATATACGATCTCCCATAAGCCATAACAAGCATTTCAGCTCCAGCTTGCAGAATAGAGATTTGTTGGAAGAAGTTGCGATGCCTTGCCTACCACAGCTTTTTCATCGGTCTCTCCACAAACTTCATCAGTACTAGCATGGACAAATCTCTTAATGTTACCATATAAGCTTTAATTGCAAGCTTCTACAAGGGCACGAGTACCATAAACGATGTTCCTAATAAACTTGCAGCTATTACCAAATGAATTATCAACATGTGTTTTTAATTTGCCTTCTTTGGAAGCATGAAGTAGTACATAGCATAATAAACTTTCTAATATATACATAATAGTATATGGCCCAACTACTAAGCCTAAGCACTAGGCCCAATATAAATGGGCCCCGATATTAAGCTTGGCCTACGTAAGTTTGGCCCAAGTAAGAGACTTCTTCACCAAGCAAGGGAGACTTCTTGATCGACTACAACTCAGACTCTAATAGAGTGTAGAAGACTCGGATATCTATTATGAAGACGGAGATAAACTCAAAGAGTCCTTATAGGAATAGAGTTTGTATTAGAATCAAGCTCCATATGAGCATCTATAAATAGGGGTTTAGAATAGAATGAGGAGGGAGAATAATCTTGTAACCAATACTCATACTAGCAATAATATCCATACTCTTTCCGCCCCGTGGACGTAGATCTATTCCGATAGATCGAACCATGTAATTCCTTTGTGTTCCTTTTACTTTCATGTTCATTTATTCCTTATTGGCGTTCATTAATTACCTACGGAAATAAGATTCGATCAATATATATATAAGATTTCATGATATATAGATTCTACACCTAGAAAAGTTCGAGTTGGTGCAAACAGAGATGATCATCCTAAGTACGTTATCCGTTACCAGAAAAGGTAAGCAATATGTTCATTTCCTCAAAGAATTTAGTCCTTTCTTCTTTTTGTCTATTTTTTCTTACTCAAGAGCAGGAGCACTCTATAGTAAATCTATAGCCTAAGCTCACTTAAAAACTTGTGAAAAATTATCTTTGTTTTGTGCTTTCAATATAAATGCATGTTGTTCAATTATTTTTATTATTTTTTGTCACGACCGCACTTTGCTAATTGATAGCTAAGCTCGATAAATTCGTGACTCCAAATATAAATATTAAATAATGGATGGAAAGGTGGAATATCTTTGGAAATTGGGCTCATGAAGCAAACTTGAACTACTAGATAAACTGATAAAGTACGGTATTGCTTGTCAAGATTCTGACTTAACTTACAACCAAATCGAAATAGACATAGGATTTCAGAGTGTACGCAGCGGAAAGGCAGTTACAAATACATGTATGGAGACATGTATTTGCTGGAACTGCTGCTTGAAAGCATTCCTTTTTCCCACAGGATCTTCGAATTGGTGTGATAATTTAAATGCAACTAAATCACATAATCGAGTTTAGAATGTTATACCTCAGATCTGTGCCGACGGAGTAATCTACAGGTCTAGATTACTGAGGTGTGATCCCTTTCCTCGAAGTTCTTCGACTGTGTGGGCGTCTAGGAACTTTGGAACCAGGAACTCTCCCTCTGATGATGATAGGCGCCGATTCTTCTTTCAGAAACTTAGGTTTTTGAGAATCTCCTCCTCCTTATTTATAAGAGGAGGGGGCGCCACTTTCCTTGTCCACTAAGTCACGGGCTTTAATTAATTGAAGCCCGGTTTAGTTAATAATTACTGGAACAAATTCTAATTAAATATAATTAGAATTAATCCTAATTATTATAAGGAAAATAATATATAATTATTAAATTAATTATCTAATTCCTTAATTAAGAATAAATCTTAATTAATTAGATATTAATTTATTCCATAATTATATAATTAACCAGAGTACAATTATTGAGATCAGATGAACACTAAAAGAGGAAACTGGCGTCCCTTACACTACAGTAGGCGCCACATTAATGGGCTCAAACCCATAATGCCTCTTTTCAGTCCAAAACTGATATCCCTCAATAATACCTTGAATTCCTTTCCTGAAGAGCTCTTGGGCCACCCCAGGGATCTATGTACCAGACAGAGTTTAGCCTTACCTAATGAAATAACCATGATCAACCCAGAACATTTATTTCATTAGAGCTGTGATGCATTCCACTAAAGAATCACAACTGAATCACCGCTCTGTCCCAATTTGTAGATTGGGGCTGATACTTTATTTAGAGCTATCCCCGTGTTTAATGACTCCGATATCCATTAATTAATTAGAGCTCCTCTGACTGCTCATAATTAATTAACATCTTATTTTCCTCAAGTAGTACCCGTTCACCCCTTATTATTATACCTGAACTTAATCAGCATGCATGACTTGGTATAATAAACCTTGTGAACTCCCTGAGGGGATATCTCTCAACCTAATACGGACACGGTGTCTCGATATAACTAATTAGACATACTATGTGCCCTCATGTTACCCAAGATGCAAGTCATCAGGGATACTGCGATAGACCCTTAGCTATACAAGTCAAAGTAACAGTGAACAACACATATATCTCTAATAGCATATCGAGATTAAGATCATATCTCTAAATCCCGAGATCTCTAGTTCTTCACCTATTGCTAGGGTCAGTATCAGAAGAACCTTATCTCACTCGATCCTGTCAATACGTTCCACCGTACCAACATAACTAGCGACTGAGACCCGCCACTACCGTTATGTTGCAGTCTAAACCGATAGTTTTCCCAAGCTATCTCGACTGTGGCACTGTTTATATCTCATAATTATTGTCGAACGCTGCGTGATCTCCCTGACACCCGAGCCGTCCACGTGTTCTAAAACATGAGATATAGGGCTTATTCTTATTAATATATTTATTCAGATAGGTGATTGTTACCAGTGGAATACATGTCATATATACTAAAATATGTTTTTGCTTTAGCTATATACAACAACCCCAACAATCTCCCACTTATACTAAAGTAAAAACTTTTAGTATACCCATGTGTCTATCGGAAACTATATGGCATCACTGTATTTCACATCTTTTCCCACTTATACTGAAAGATTTTACCGTGGGAGGATCACTGAGACAATGCCCACCACGTGCTTCCGAGGTGCCGGCATACTCAATTTAGTGAATAAACCGCCATATAAACATTCCTGCTTAAATGTTCCTTTATATACGCAATATCGCCTTATGGTTACATAAACCAATCGGTACTCCTATGTGTTTTTCCAGGTTGACAAATCCATAGATCTTGCTTCTGCACTTGAAAACTCATGTGAGATTTCTTGCAAGATAGGATTACTACCATTTCACAAAGTAAAGTTTCCAACCATACAGCTGCTTTAGTAGCTCCCACTACATATTTAGCTTGTCATGAAAGAACTCTCATAAACATTTTACTGTTCCGAGATTCTCCAAGGTATGGTTCTCCTTTTCTAAGTGAACACATAGATTTAAGGTCGATTACCTCATTTACCAACACACTCCCCGATTATCCGTGTTCATTAATGAACTATATTTGTTACCTTGCACGCAGCAATAGCAAATATCTGACACTTTTTCGATATAAATTATATCGATAACCTAGTCAGAACAGTAACCTACGTAGAATACTTGAATCATGTATACTATCCTTATGGATGTACCCTACATTATTCAAATTCTGCGTCTTAAACTGTCCGGATAACCATCACCATTATGTCTGATAATACTTTCACAATGTTGCCAAAGTTAGTGATATCATCACATAATGTACAAGAAAATCACACCTATCATCTTCATTACCATGAGAACTATAACATTTATTGACACGTTCCATAAAACTTGATTTTATGCATGTCATTCCATAAATGCTCCTATTATTCGAATTTCCGCAAGAGTTATCAAGCATTCAGAATAATGTCCTTAATTGATACACATTTGATCCAACATAACCGTTATATCCAAATATTTTCCTGCCAAAAGCCATTGACTTTACACAGATATTGGATTATAACTTATGAGGTACAAAAAGTGTTAATATAGAAATATAAAAAACTTTTTCTATATTTTTCATATCAACTTTGTTCTTCCATTGCCATTTGCACTTTTCATCATGGATCTAAATCCAACAATGAACCTTGCAAATTAACATGGATCGTATCAATTACTTTAACCTTCTCAATTAAACTTTCATGTTCACGTGGTCGTTTCTTTCCTCATGTACATTTTCCAAGAAAACTAATTTCTTGATGTATATGAAAAACGATTTAGTGTTCTATTTCTAAAAACACTCCCACTGCAATAAAGATGACCTTGTGCAGAATACTTGTGACTATTCATTCTTGTACTTCTTGACTTATTGAAATTCCTTGAATGATCCTATCATTTTTGAACATTCGTTCAATAACGACCTTTTTCATCACCTTATCCTTTTAATCTTTTATTGAAACTTTTACTAATCCAACTTATCACCAATCTTAATTCAACTAATTTGCAGTATGATACATGCAAATATCCCTTATATCCAACTTGAGTTAAAATCGGTCATAATGCCAATTTATACTCAAATTGTAAGGTAGAATTATAGATACTTGACATAGTTTAGTAATGTTTCAAAACAAGATGAGAAAAGAGGTGAGAAACAAAGAAACAACTACATTTATCTAATCATTTTTGAGATATTCCATGTTACTAGATAATTACTTCAACACATGAATGAAAAACATTTAACAACCAGTGTTAAAATCAAATTAACACAAATGTTAAAACCGAAATCATCCATAAACCAATTCAAAACAAATGTACCGCCAAAATTTGGCACCAATGTAATGAAAAACAGTAAAGTAATGTATCATCCCAAACATCTATCTCAAAACCAAAAGATAAAACAAAGAAACAGAAGTCTTCGAGTAATCAGCAACCGCATCAACCATCAATGCTCGCTGACACCAGGACTCGAAGCCGCCTCATCATCCTTTGTGGCATCGCCTACAAAGAAACACATGTAACAAACCATAATTAGTATCCACCAGTTCAATCCGTCCAATAAAGGACTAAACCAATGCTAATATGTTTCATCATGTTACATTTAGAGACATACCTTCATCCATCTTTTGTTTCTTATGTTGCCTCGGAGGTTCCTTTTCGGAATCACGACTCGTTTCACTTTTAGCCCTCACCCTATCGTATATCTTCTTTACCTCTCTCGACCACATGACCACCTTCTTTCTCTCATTGTCAACTTCAAGGAGCTCTTCGAAAAGAGTTTCCAAATCAGTATGGTCGACTTGAGATTTGATGATCTCCATGCGAAGAGCAGTAAAAGAAGCCGATAGAGAAGCCAAGACAATGTCACACTTTACTTGTCCAGAAAGTGTGGCGCCATATGTCTCATAAGTCTGAAACAGCTCACGAAATTCCATGACATAACGTTCCATGTCATAATTATCCTCATATTTCTTAGAGGATATTTTCCCAAAAGTCTGGAACCTCAGAACGCGGTTTCTTACATCCATAGGAACTATCTTAGAGGAGGTAATGGAATTAAAAACTTGATTGCGAAAAGGATCCATAGACATATCTGAAACCAAATAACATAAGTTGACAGTTAACAACTTATTTAATAAAAATAATTTATGTTATCAATGTTATAACCCTTTGACAAAATAACATTGAACCAACAAACGAGTAGCCCAAAAATTTTATACTTGAGTCACGTAGGGCGACCAGGCAAGCATGAAATTTTCGACCATGACTTCTAGAGCCAGTTTATTTCTCTTATCATCACATGGACCCTTGTGAACTAAAGAAATAATAACCCGTACCTTAACCGGACCCTACTATTTTGAGAAGTGACCTCGTAGGGAGGATTCATCAATTAGTAGCTAAACTTTAACCATATTATTCACCTAACCGAGTTTATCTACAAGATAGCATAGAAAACGAGAACTATGCCGGTATTGTAGATGCCCTCTTAGATTATCTCACTTAAAATTTCCACTAAGGACCGAGTTAGAGCCTGTACGTGCAAGCCACGTAGGGTGGACGTTTACTCGTACAACTCCCACTCTCCTAAAGAATATTCTAAGTTATTGAGAAATTTTACCGATGAATATATGGGCAAGGGGTTCGATATCGTGTAGGCCACGTAGGTGGACGTCTATCCGATTCTAATCCTTGACTTCGTCTAAAACCAAATATGGAGGTCCCCAATTAATTAATTAAAACTAATTGATTTTACCGCTTAGTCTTTTTATTTTCAAAGGGTTTTATACGATATACGAAGCACGTTGACAATTAAGTCCTATCGCATGATTTCTAAACGCAAGTAATAATACATGCTCACTTTTAAAATCATAAATCCATGCTATTGACACCTTAGGCATGTCCGTTTCTATTACGCATTTAATAAAAGCAACAATAACATGCAAAACATGCTTTCATCACATTGCGTAATTTAAACCATCCATAGCATGCATAATTAATTAAATAAATAAATAGGCTGCCGACCGGGAAGGATAAAACCTATCTATTACAATTTAATTAATTAAATCCGAAACAAGCTTCGGTCTTGGAAAGTCTTCACTTGGTCTTCAAGTCCACCTTCCATAATTAGCAAGTAGCTCGAAATGGAATTAGGGCGCGGAATTCCCTATTTCCAAAATGAGACGAGACGAATGATTTTTGAAATGAATTAGGTTACGAAAACCTAACCGTCAACGATCACACTAAAGTTTCGGAAAACCTTAGCCCTCGTTGAAGGACAAGGACCATTCGTTGAAAAACGAACATCCCTCGTTCGCTTGCCACGTCACCGACACGTGTCACGACGACGTACGCGCGTGCATCACAAGCGTCGTCATCGTACGTGTCAAACGGGCCGGATCGGGTCGGATCGCGCGTGGGCTGGGCGAACGGGCCAGCTGCGTCCCTTGCAGCCTAGCCCGAGCCCAGCCCGGCATCCCAGCCCAATCACCATCATCATCATCGTCTTCACCTTCATCGAGCTGCAGCCGCTGCTGCACCTCCGCCGACGAACCACCGCCGCCGCCGACCGCTCCCACTGGCTCGACGAGCCTCCCAGCACCACAGAGGGTGCCGGGTTTGAGTCAGAAGTCGCAGCAGCATCAGTGGACGGAGCAATCGCAGCAGCCGGAGCAGAAGCCCTCGACGGCGTGCGCGCAGCGAAAAACCCTATCGCTGCCGCCGTCGTCCGCCTCCGCCCATAGCTGCCGCCTCAGCCTTCGTGTGCAATCACCGCAGCGCGAGTCCGGCACCAGAGCAGCCGCAGCAGACGATTGAAACACCTGCAGCAGCTGGCGGACAGGACCGCGCACGATAATAATTCGCCGCTGCCCGTCGCCGCTGCTACCATCGTTTCAGCCCTGCCGCCTCCGACCTGATCTCGCCTTCGCTGCCATCATCAACGAGCTTAGCAGCTCGACACCGATGAATTTTTGCTACAGCAGTAGCAGCCATGGCTGAAACCCATAGGGTTTTGGCCCCTGCCACCACCGCCACCTGCAACACCGATCGCCGCCGTCCGTCGCCGCACCTCCGCTGTCCAAGTCTGCCCAGCACCATTGTAGTGCTGGGCTGGTCCGCACACACCGTCGTGAATCACAGCAGCAGCGCATAGGCCGAAACCCTAAGGGTTTTTGGCCGTCGCTGCTGCACCCGTCGTCCGCCGCCGTTTGCCTCCGTTCCGACGCCGCTTCTGCCCTAGGGTTTAAACTCTAGGGCTAGCCGTCGTGAACGACGAAGGCAATGGCTGAAACGCAGCCAAAACAACTGCAGCCGCCGTTGATCACCACGCGCGTGCGGTTGACGCGCCGCCTTGTGCGGTCGCCGCCGCCACGTCCCCTCGATTATTGTGCTTGTTCTTCAATTTCTTCACTCGATCTCCACCGTATAGAATTTACAAGAAATCGACAAATACAAAGAAATTTACAGAAAAACGAATCCTATTCTAATCGGTACCTTATTTCTCACCGATTTGAAAAAACAATACGAAAAACCGAATAAAACGGGATCAAAAACAACACACGTTGTTCCCGGACAGCAGCATGCACAGTTTATAGCATAATTGACTCGAATGTATGAACATACATTTAATCCAATTATCACAGAGCCAATTCTAGAACCGTGGCTCTGATACCAGTTGCTGGAACAGCTGCTTGAAAGCATTCCTTTTTCCCACAGGATCTTCGAATTGGATGTGATAATTTAAATGCAACTAAATCACATAATCGAGTTTAGAATGTTATACCTCAGATCTGTGCCGACGGAGTAATCTACAGGTCTAGATTACTGAGGTGTGATCCCTTTCCTCGAAGTTCTTCGACTGTGTGGGCGTCTAGGAACTTTGGAACCAGGAACTCTCCCTCTGATGATGATAGGCGCCGATTCTTCTTTCAGAAACTTAGGTTTTTGAGAATCTCCTCCTCCTTATTTATAAGAGGAGGGGGCGCCACTTTCCTTGTCCACTAAGTCACGGGCTTTAATTAATTGAAGCCCGGTTTAGTTAATAATTACTGGAACAAATTCTAATTAAATATAATTAGAATTAATCCTAATTATTATAAGGAAAATAATATATAATTATTAAATTAATTATCTAATTCCTTAATTAAGAATAAATCTTAATTAATTAGATATTAATTTATTCCATAATTATATAATTAACCAGAGTACAATTATTGAGATCAGATGAACACTAAAAGAGGAAACTGGCGTCCCTTACACTACAGTAGGCGCCACATTAATGGGCTCAAACCCATAATGCCTCTTTTCAGTCCAAAACTGATATCCCTCAATAATACCTTGAATTCCTTTCCTGAAGAGCTCTTGGGCCACCCCAGGGATCTATGTATCAGACAGAGTTTAGCCTTACCTAATGAAATAACCATGATCAACCCAGAACATTTATTTCATTAGAGCTGTGATGCATTCCACTAAAGAATCACAACTGAATCACCGCTCTGTCCCAATTTGTAGATTGGGGCTGATACTTTATTTAGAGCTATCCCCGTGTTTAATGACTCCGATATCCATTAATTAATTAGAGCTCCTCTGACTGCTCATAATTAATTAACATCTTATTTTCCTCAAGTAGTACCCGTTCACCCCTTATTATTATACCTGAACTTAATCAGCATGCATGACTTGGTATAATAAACCTTGTGAACTCCCTGAGGGGATATCTCTCAACCTAATACGGACACGGTGTCTCGATATAACTAATTAGACATACTATGTGCCCTCATGTTACCCAAGATGCAAGTCATCAGGGATACTGCGATAGACCCTTAGCTATACAAGTCAAAGTAACAGTGAACAACACATATATCTCTAATAGCATATCGAGATTAAGATCATATCTCTAAATCCCGAGATCTCTAGTTCTTCACCTATTGCTAGGGTCAGTATCAGAAGAACCTTATCTCACTCGATCCTGTCAATACGTTCCACCGTACCAACATAACTAGCGACTGAGACCCGCCACTACCGTTATGTTGCAGTCTAAACCGATAGTTTTCCCAAGCTATCTCGACTGTGGCACTGTTTATATCTCATAATTATTGTCGAACGCTGCGTGATCTCCCTGACACCCGAGCCGTCCACGTGTTCTAAAACATGAGATATAGGGCTTATTCTTATTAATATATTTATTCAGATAGGTGATTGTTACCAGTGGAATACATGTCATATATACTAAAACATGTTTTTGCTTTAGCTATATACAACAACCCCAACAGTATTACCAAGAGTGTTCAACAACTATAAATCGCTAATTTGACAAAAGCTCCGCCGGTCACTACGCTTCAACCTGCTCAACCTGCACATCAGAAATAATGTTAAGGGCTGAATATGAATGTACTCAGTGAACACATGCCCAAAACTAATTTTATTTTCATCCATATATAGTGAATCATAGGGGTTTTATCTGAAAAACCTATGTTCACTAAAATCTCTATTTTCCAAAAAGCGACTGCGCAGTCTAAGCTCTTTAGTAATCAATCATATCTGAGTTGTTGTCACGCCCCGATTCTCGAAGGAAGAGAAAATCGTGAATTAGGGCACGACTGAGGTTGGAGAAAAGAGGCGGGGAAAGAAAGGGGGAAGCTAATCTTATATAAATAAACTGGATAATGTGCCCAAAGAATTTGACAGCATTTCCCTTATAAAATTAGGAAGGAACCTAAAATCGAAAATGACAAGAGATAATAAAGAGATACGTTCATTCATAGCATAAGGATCGTTTAAGTTCAAATGGCTCAACCGTAGATATAAAGGATAGACTCAATACATAAAAAGAAGTTAAAGAGTCTAAGCTCTTATCAAAAGACATAACAACTTCAAGGAACAAAGTCGAGAGTTGAATACAAAAGATGAGCAACTAGCGGAAGCTTATTAACAAAAGGAGAACCCTCGCCTCAGCTCTGCCCCGTCAGCACTGTCTGCTTAACCTGAAAACATTTGGAAAATATTTGGGCTAAGTACTAATGTACTCAGTGGGCTTAGCATTTGATAAACAGTTTATCAAAACAAAATACAGTTTATCCATTATCATAAGACATAACCTGGAAGGTTTTATAAAAGAAATACATCCAAGTATGTCAAAACATCATCATTTTTCTTGGCGCGCATTTGTCACACTCTACAGTTACTCTTACTGTGACCCCGGACCTCTAGCCACTGTCGGGTCCATTAACATTCATTTTGGACTTCGGGTCGAAACCCAGAGAGTCCCTTCATCATTCATTTTGGACTTCGGGTCGAAACCCAGAGAGTCACATTCATCGATAGCACACGAGAGAGATCAACCAATCGCAATACTATCCGGGTGTATACACAGTTCAAAGTTAGTGTTTAAGACTGAACTAAGAACCTCGATCGATTAACTTCAGAGCATTAAACATGTAGAGCGCACAAAAATATTTTATGGATAAACAGTTTTCATTTTGTAAATATCAGAGCATAACATAACTCAAAATATGTTTGGAAGTAAAGCCCACCGTAAGGTAGAAATCAAACAAGCAATCGGTCAACTTCGGATCCTCTTATCTCCTTGCCTCCATAGCTATTAACCTATTTACAAGCATAATAGGTTAATACTAGTTTATAAGTAAGCATATACTTATACTCTATCTTCCTTAGTAACTTAATCTCTTATATACTTAACATTATCCCATCTTATGTCATACTTAGCTACTTAATCTCATTGGCTAAGAACATGTGAGAGTGAAATGAGGATTAATGAAGGTCCTTAATGAACTTGAAGAATCAGTGGTTAAAGCTAGACAAAGAATATTCATGATTCAAAGATGGATAGGAGTTGAACATTTGATACAAGGCTTGACATATTTGCCACACTTGAATGGTTTGGCTATAACTTGAGTATTTGATTATCAATGAAGGCACATGACACATGAATGGAAACACATGAAGCTAATCTTTCTAATACAATCAATTCCTGATTCGGGGAATGAGTATATTAGAATCCATGAAAAAATCTTTGGCTCGATTCAATAATGAGAACAGTTTTGCGACACTTTAGGAGAATAATTGTTTCTCACAAATGGCTAACTGAATCAAGGCTTGGCTTATCAATCTGGAATTCTAAGACATATAGGTATGACATACTTAAAATCCAGATTTTTATCTTACACGAGCTGGGATATGGACAATCATCAAACAAGGTCATGAGTTCTGAAAACAGAAACAAGGCAGGTTTACAGTACTGACTTTGAAAGGCCATAAGTCATTCAATACTTATAATGAGAGACTGTTCAAGTTATCAAACTGTAATTCAGAGTGTGTAGAATAATTTCATGTCTCACGGTTACACTCAGAAAAGCAACGAAAACGCCTCATATAGAGGTTTAAAAATGACATGGCAGCTGGGGTATTTCAGTTTCGGCAGAGTGACATATAAACTTTGAAAAATCATAGTAAATTCATACAAACTCCGTTTTGAGTGAACGAGATATGTATAGAAGGCTAATGGAACGTACTTCGACATGGATGAAGAATAAATGTTGAATTTCAAACGAGTTGTTCTCAGTTTAGCTCACAAGTGGGCTGATTTCCAAATTTCAAAAGAAATGAGATGTGAATTTCAAAAGCATGAACTCATTGTCAAGGGTCATATTTTGAGCTAAGATATCTCGAGCTATACTCAACCAATATGGACACAGAGAATATCAATTGAAAGCTTGCTTAACAGGCTACAACACCATGCTTTTATTTTCTGAAATGGGGTTGGAGTTCATGGCCAAAAATGAGGATAAAAATCGGTACTCAAGCTGTTTTTCTCAAAAATGGTTTTAAGACGTGTCAACTTCAAATCATCACAGTATTCGCATACGAACTTGGTTTTGGGCACATGACACGGCTATGGAAACCTGAGACAATAAGCTTTAATATGGTGAAAGAATTTAACTCATATCGTTTAAGGATGTTTCGAAATCAAGCTCGAAAGTTCGCTGACTTTTTCCAGATTTTCCAGATTGACATACCAACTTCAAAACGACGCTACGGATGCATATGAACTCGGATCAAGATGAAATTTGGGCTATGGATAGCTGAGAACATGAGCTACAACTTTCATTTAGGACTCGAAATGAGATAGAGTCGGGAAATGGTTCGAAATCGCTGAACAAAACTGGACAGAACACGCACACCAATTGTTCGATAAAATGCCCGAATCAAAAACGTGACCAACACTTATGGATTCGACTCTAGCAGGTTTTAATCAACATTCAAACATGATCAAGGGACAAGCAATCGCTGGAAATGCTCGAACATGAGGGAAAAATACAGATCATCATCAATCAATACACGAATGGCCATGATTTCGAATGTAGAACAAGAATTGTTGAGGATCAAGAACATGTATGATACTCTCATGCTTATGAACGAAATCTTAACATAATTTTCAGAATTCTAATCTCCATTCTAGACTCTATTTCATGCTCAAGAGATCAAGGAGGAGCTAAGCTTACCGAAAATGGAAGAAAGAATCGGGTTCATCAACATCTTTCGAAAACTTGAATATCTTAGCTAGACCCTCTCAATCATGAATCCTTTGGCATAGTCTCCTTCCTCACTAATCTTCTTCTTCCCAACCTTTGCTTCACGAATTCAGACTCTATATACCAAGAGGAAGAGAGTTATACCTCAAAAATGGAAAGTGATCGACTAGTTCTTCGATCGCCTAAAAATCAGAGGTTGAAAGTCCTACTTACAGTGCTTGGATGATGAAATAGACTCTAAATTCTTGATCTACAGGTCGAATTATGTAGGGGTGCAAAGTTTGGGAGTGATCGGAGGCCCGGAGAATCACCGGCGGCGGCTCGAAATGGAGGAGGAAAGGGTGCCGACGGGAATGGAAGGAGGGAGAAGGGAGAGACATGTTTTGTGGTGTGGATGGATGTGTATGGCTGAAATGGTGTGATGATAAGTGCCTTGTACAATTGTGAGGTAGGAGGGAGGACAACAATCCCCTACCTCTCCCTCTTACACTTAACACACACACACACTTCTTCCTTCTTTTCTTGACTTCTTCCTTCAACAATAATATTGGAAATACTTTTCCTCATCTCGAGACATTAGTTTTCATCTTACTTCCGCAAAATATTTACAGAATAATATTCTCCGGAAATCATTCCGGGTAATTTCTTGTCTTGCCATAATTCCTTCATTCTCAAAATTCTCGAGATTTGATTGGAAAAAATTTCCAACATCCTATAAAAATTCCCATAAGCTCATTTTCGTGCGTGCTCGATCTCAAATATTCAGAAATATTTTATTTCCTCCTTCGAAATTCTAATTTTTCTAAATACGAATTTTTACGGCTATTACAGTTGTTGTGCCCGAGAAGGTGGTCATCTTACTCGTCACTTGATCGGTCATCACTCTGGATGATACGATCACTGGTGTACACTAGTTCAAGTATAATAGCTCATCATACAAGGACTCAAATTCGATTAAGTAACATTGGCCTTGCGCCAATAAGAGATATGCATCATACAAAATCAAAACATTTTATAGCATGACAATCTTTAAAAGAGTTATATTATCTAATAAAGCATGCTTTGTTTTAGAAAAAGCCCGCCTCTTTTACTCTGCTTAACTGCTACTGAATTCTAACTTCGCATTGACTACTGTTCCTTCTTCGCTTGACCTTAATGAAAGAATACAGTAAAAGATTTTTACTCGAACGATAAAAGATTATCTAAGAACTCTAGCTCTATATCTCATCGGAGATTATTCTGAATTTTTAAGTGACGTCGTCACTGTTATCTAAGCTCGAGTTATTAATCCCATTATACGAATAATTTATTCGGATCTTTCTTGATGAATCAATAATTGATTTACTAATAACTTGGGATTAACTTAATTGAGAAGCTTCCCAATAATTAATTCTAATTACATAATTGATTAGCTTTAATCAATTAATCTTGAGTCTTATTTCTTGGTTAATAACTTATTTCTATAAGTTAATTCTTTTAAACTTGTAAAATAATTCGTTCGAGAATTATAAACTTCTAAATTTATTATTGAGGTTGTAGTATAAATTAATTAGTGATTTTTGAACCACATAATTAAATAAAAGTTGGGTTTATCAACTAATTAGCTAAATTAATTAAAAACCCAAAAGAAGTAATTAATCAGGCCCATGAAATGGAAGACCCGGCCCAGTCCAGTTCCCCCTCAGCCCAACTACTCGGCCCGGATCCTAAGTCCGACCCGGAGCGGACTCATCTCTCTCTTTCGAACTCTCTCTCGCGATCCTCTCCTCTTCGATCGATGGCCAACGACCGGCATCACTCTCGCCGGCATCATCACCCGCCACTTCTACCCGCCACTTCTTCTCTTATTCTCTCTAATTCGTTCATCTCTTTTCTGGAATCCTTCCGCCCAATTCGATGAACCCTAATCTGCGAAAAATTGGGGAACGTTTCTTTCTCTCCCTAATCTGCGATTTCCGGCGGAATTTTCCGTCCCTAGGCTTCCACCGTTGCTGCAGTTGAGACGGCATGGCCGCTGCGTCGCCTGGCGCTTCGGCTTTAGTCCAGCAGTGCTCTGTTTCCTCCGATGCGTCCGGCGCCATCGCAGTGGTCGGCGCACCTCCCGTGCTTCGGCGAATTCCTTACGAGGTGTTCTATATCAAAAGCCTAGCTCGTCAAGTTAGGCGACATTCGTTTTTCGATTACGTTCGTTCGTCGATTTGGGGCTAGAACTCGATATGTCTTTGCTTCTCTGTTTGATTACTAGCTAAGGGTTCAAATTATTTTTTTTTCGATGAGTGTATTTAACCAATTTCTGATTTTCTCTGTTTTTGTCCTTGCAGCTCCGGCGAAATGATGATGGGACGCCGCCTCTTGCCGCAGCTCGTCGCCGTTCCATGGTGCTGATCTGTTGCCGTCGAGGCTTCGGCCTCGACGAGGTTCAGTCTATCTTGTTCCCTCTCTTTATTAGTTATTGATTGTATTGCTATATAGGTATAGTAGTAGGTTGATTCTCATGCCTTGAATCTGATTATCATGCTATGTTTCCTTGATTAGAGGATGTTGATGGATCTTTTTATGAAACATGCTATACATGTATAACTGTGATAACTTGTGTTCTCCGATTGCTGAAAACAGAAATGAAACTTGATGGTTTATATTCTCTTTAGAAATGCTACTGTAAAATACGTTTTGTTATAAACTTTATGATCCGCACCATGATTGAAGGTAGAAAGCATGCTATTTGTTTGCTTTTTATGAGAGTAATCATGCTTGTTAAGTTCTTTTCGAAAAGGTTTAAGCTGTTTCTTAGGCTGAAGTTAACTAAATCGTGCTAGAACTGGATAACATGAATTTATTTGCTCTAAGTGTATACCTTAGTGAATGGGAGTGCTAGGGCTGTTGAATGGAAAGATGTTGGAGCTCTGCTCCTCTTTTACCCCTTCTCTCCTGCTGCAGTCCAGCTCCCTCCTCTATCACTATCTAGTTTACTTCTCTCTTTCTTTCTTTCTTTGTTTCAGATTTTTGCTAGAGTATGAAAGAGTGATATGTTTGGCTGAAGTAAGGTGTATATATATACTTGAAGTTGATTTGCTCTTTTGCTCAATAACTCTACTAACTCCGTCTCTTCATTTAAGGCTAATCAATTGCCTTTGCAGGTCCTTGGCTAAAGGAACGAGCTGGCAAAAGCAAGGGAGCATCTAATCTTTTGTGTTCCCTTATCAAGTGTGTGTTTGTATGTATGCATACCCATTAATGGTTGCCTTCATTTGACTTAGTGCAGTGTTGAAATTAAAAGCTTGTATCCTCATTAATGCTGCCTACAAAGGCTTTTGTAGTGTTGTAGTTAACGTGTAGTCTAATGCTTCTCTTGGAGTGTGTATATTGTATGTAAACAACCCTATTAATGGCTGCTTACAATTTGACTGTGTAAAGTGTGATCTGATTGCTCTCTTCCTTTTTGCCTTCACAAAATTGAGTATATATATATTGGTTGTATGGATAAGTTAATCCATTTGGTGCAGTAAAGATTTGAATACACTTATTTCTAAAAGTAATGGCTGCAACCTTCTTTTCTTTTAATGGCTTGGCCATATAATTAATGCTTAATGGGCTTGGCCCAAAGCGAATTAGTAATATGGGCTCGCCTATCTACTTACTAATATCTCGTGAATAGTTAATTGAAAAGTAGAATTGAATTAACTTATCAAATATCGTAGAAGTAATTAATCACTTGGTTAAATATCGAAACAAGTGCTTACTTAGTTAATCGATAAATGATCACTGTTTGGAAATCAAGTGGCTACTTGCACTCAATTTAGAATTTCTTCTGGAAATTCCATCATACATAAGTGATATTTAAATCACTAAAAGAGAATGTTTCCCTCTAATTACTTCTAAAGTAGATAGCAAAATACTGGGCGTTATATTTTTCTCGAGGAAAATGTATGCTCGGGTTGATATTTGATTGGTTGTCGATCTACGCTTTGTATAGTTTTTAGTCTATTGATTGTCATTTCCAGTATGTATAATTAAGTTTTTATTGCATTTCCCAGCATGCATAAAAATTTATAGACTTCTTAAAGTCTAATCAAAATAGAGGTAAATCAATCTGATAGAATCTTTTGCCGCTGTGGCTGGCTTTGCAGGGTTGTTTTGGTTGGCTTTACATCGCGCTCATCGTCAACGGAAAACAATAGGAAACTAGTTCATGAATTAAATATTGGGCTCGATCACTATGAGCTTAGATGCGGCCTGAAATAGAATTGGGCCCACTGGGCTTTGGATCCAGGTTGGATGTCTGCAAAAAGCAGTACATCCTCATTCAACCCATATGATATTGTATTGTTACTTTTAGAGCTGTTAACGTTGACCCATCTCAGTTCGTCCGCAGCTTGGATGGGCTTGGACTATAATATTTGAGGCATTGGAATTCGATTCTTGACTTTTTAATATTTTTTTTCATGTTTTATTTTAATCGATTTTAATAGTGTTGATTACGGCTGTTTAAACAGGTCAGGTCAGGTATGACTTGATTTTCATTAAGAAAAAATTAATTGTGCTTCCATCCTGAACAGATAATTAAGATACCCGATACCCGGCTCTAGATAGTTTGGACAATACAATTTTTGGAAATACCATTGAATATTATAATAACAATCGATAGCATTCATAACAAGTGAAAGAAAAAAAGCGACTGAGGGTACACAAAATGCAATTCAGACCTCGATTGCATTGCATTTATGTATGACATTTCTTATTAACTATATTAATAGATGATAGCCGAAATGCCCACAATATTTTTAAACTCAATCGTTGTCACGTGAAAATATAAAAAAAAACTAAAGTTTTACAACACTTGGAGCGCAGAGAAAACAGTCTGCGCCAGAGTAAGGAGGAGGAGCAAAAGAGCAGCCACGAACGAAATATACACCCACGGAGAATTGAAATAGTCTCGATTCAACGATGCTCTCGCTCTATTCCAACGCGTCCCGTAGTGAGCGTTGATGCGACTGAACATGTGGCCATAGATGAAATAAGTTTGAGACACCATCGCAAATTGCGCGAGGCGGTTAATGATGTCCGCCGCCACTTGGTTGTCCCCGGTCATATTCTTAACGATCCTACACTGAGAAAGAATCTCAACATCCCGCCTCGTGTTAACCAAAAAATCCAACAGCATCACATAATCTATCTGTCACATAGGTAGCTCGGACGTCGGGAAAGTATTGCTCGTACAAAATCAGATTCCTGAGCAGAACATCCGTCTCATCATCGATAGTCAGTGGCGGCATCGTCAGCACCCCGTCGCTAAAATCAACCTCAAACGGCATCATGCTGACGTCACGTTTGCGAAACGTGACGTTAGCATCTCTGAGCTCTGCGGTGGAGGGGATTAGCCGGAATTCCCTTTGAGGAGGGCATACGCTTAGATTGGTGTAAATAGGGGACGAAGGGACGAAAGCGTGAGTCAAATGGAGCAAATGCCTCACCTCCTCTGTTTTTGTGTTCATCATCCCTTTTGAGTGGTTGAGTTTGTCTATTTCCAAGAAGGAAGCGATCAGATCAATGAGCTTCCAATGTTGGTCGAAAAGCTAAGCAAGGGATTTGGTTCTCAAACAATATGAGATCGTTTTTCAAGATGACCAAAATCCACTTCATCTGAAAGATGGGGTCGGAAGCGGAGACAGGGCCCCGGTACTTGCTTACTAGTTCGATGATGAAGCAGGCGTCCAGCACTAGCATCTCGATGAACTCTGCTGAGCTGAGGTAGCTTAGATCTTCTGCGTAATAACTCCGCGCCTCCTCCTCTATTTCTGCAGCAACTGAGATGTATGTGTCCACGCTTTCCTTCTTCCGGAGGAGGAGAGATTTCAGGTACCGGAGCTTGTGTTCTTCCATCATCTTTAGGCCTTGTTTGCCCCTATGGTAAGGGCCGAGTGCTACCGCTCTCGGTTCGTGTACATCGTCGTTTGCATCCCGCAAGTAGTGATTCTGTACTCTATAGATGCAACGTTGCCTTGCTGGTTCAGTGTAGTCTGAGAGTTTTTTATTGTTGCCTCCTCATTTCCCTTCTTCACCTCCATGGTTTTATCTGTACCTGCATTTATCACCTGAAATGTACATGTATTTAATTATGGGGCCTCCGCATAAACTACCCAGTTTAAAAAAGAGAGCTGTTAAAAATGCCCAAATAAAAAACTTTGATGAAGAAATTACCCTATTAGTTATTTTAGTATTATTTGAGGGCCCACTTTTGGTCTACTCGATTTTGGCTTCCGGAAATTGTGCCGAGCTGCAGTAGGTTCTGTTTTGTTTCTTTTTAATATTCTGATTCTTCCTAACAAACATAAAAAAACAAAACAAAAGCTGGAAAAAAAAAATAAAAAAAAATAAAAATAAAAAATGCATTACCGGAAAAATTGAAGAAAAAAACCAAACAAAATTCTACTACAAAATCCTAACCTAACCGGGCACTCCCCAAGCATATCCCTCTCATCTGAATTGCAAATCCTCATTGCCGCCCCTCTGGTTTCCGCTTCTTCTTCGCCGGCCGACTAACGAAAGCTGCCCTGCCCACCGGAGGAAGCACGCTCACGGCGACCACTCTTCGTGTCAACCACGTCTGCCGCCGTCAGCCTAGAGTCCTCACCCCCTTACGATCGTTATTTTTATACAAACCAAAAAAATAAAAACACAAAACCCTAAACCTACACAACACACAACTCTCAACTTTGAAGGCGATTTTTCTCACTCTCATTTCCCGCTGGCCACTCCTCACTCTCTGCGACGAGCAACCCTTGGCATTGCATAGTTTTAACCCCGCCGGAGTGATGTCGGGAGGATACATAATCGACGGTGATGAGGAACACAAAGTCTTGCCGGAAAATGAAATGGGGATCTCGATTGAAATAATACCTCAAAGAATATTGGTATGTTGAGAATTTTTAATGTATTTTCAATAATACAATTTATGTGCTTCAAATATTATTTAGGGATTTTGTTTATTTCATATTATTAATATTTGTTATTGGAAGTATGATAATTCGAAAAATGTATTAATTTGTAAGTTTTGAAATATAAGATATAATAGAAATAAGGTAAAAAAAAAAGGAGAAAAAGTTTTGTGTAGGCAACCAGCCATTCCGATCGCCGGAAAAGGCCAACCGATGACGTCATCGGAAATCACCGGTTGGCCTTTTCCGGCGGCCGGAATGGCCGGTTGCCTACACCAAAAAAATTTCCGTTTTTTTTACTTTCTAATGTATTTTCAATAACACAAATAATACAATTTATGTGCTTCAAATATTATTTAGGGATTTTTTTTTGTTTATTTCATATTATTAATATTTGTTATTGGAAGTATGATAATTCGAAAAATGTATTAATTTGTAAGTTTTGAAATATAAGATATTATAGAAATAAGGTAAAAAAAAAAAAAGGATAAATTTTTTTGTGTAGGCAACCGGCCATTCCGACCGCCGGAAAAGGCCAACCGATGACGTCATCGGAAATCACCAGTTGGCCTTGTCCGGCGGCCGGAATGGCCGGTTGCCTACACCAAAAATTTTCTCCCTTTTTTTTACTTTCTAATGTATTTTCAATAATACAATTTATGCGCTTCAAATATTATTTAGGGATTTATTTTGGTTATTCCATATTATTAATATTTGTTATTGGAAGTATGATAATTCGAAAAATGTATTAATTTGAAAGTTTTGAAATATAAGATATTATAGAAATAAGGTTAAAAAAGGAGAAAAATTTTTGTGTAGGCAACCGGCCGTTCCGACCGCCGGAAAAGGCCAACCGATGACGTCATCGGAAATCACCGGTTGGCCTTTTCCGGCAGCCGGAATGGCCGGTTGCCTACACCAAAATTTTTCTCCTTTTTTTTTTACTTTGTAATGTATTTTCAATAATACAATTTGTGTGCTTCAAATATTATTTAGGGATTTATTTTGGTTATTCCATATTATAAATATTTGTTATGATTTAAATAGGAAGTATGATATAATTCGAAATCGCATAAGTATGAAATAGGAAGAAATCGCATAAGTATGTAATGGGACGAAATCGCATATTATTAATATTTGTTATTATTAACAGGAAGCATGAAATCGCATAAGTATGATTCAAATATATATTTATGTGCTTCAAGTATGATGTAATGGGACGAAATCGCATAAGTTACTAATAATGAATTGAATAATGTATAATGTATGTAAAAATGAAAAATAATGATAATTATATTTCTCCGTGTTTTTTTTATTTTTATATTTTAAATTTGTAATAGTAATAATAATACAAATAATAATATTTTTGCTTCCTTGTTTTATAGGAATCTGAGCCCCCACTGTTCCGTCGAAGCCGTCTGATCAACCAGAAAATGGATGTGAATAATAATTATAGGATCAAACTCTTGGATGATATCAAAGATGTCGTGTCCGAACACTATAGCAGTTTTCATTTAGGGGACACGTTTCAAGATGGACCTTTTGGATATTTTCTAAATTGGGCGCCGGGGCAAAACAGTAAGAAATTACTAAACTCTGTTATATCTCGCGCCATTGTTACGGAGCACGGAATTTGGTTCCACATTAGGGGCCAAAACATATCGTACACTGTGCAGGATCACGCTCTGAATACAGGGTTGAGATTTGGCCCTACAGAGTTTGATCCCAGGATTGTCAGGGATCCAAGGGAATCGCATTTTTTTCAGCTCGTCTGTGGCGGCCATAATCAGAAGGCGGCATTGTGGAACTCGAAATTAAAGGAAGAAGCGATGCGCTTGAACGATCCAGACGGGGAAATTTGTGTTAAGCTGGCAAACTTGTTGATGGCCAATTGTTTTATTCTCGGTCACGACTCCCAGAATCCTGTCTACCCATAGTTGTGGGAGTTAATCGATGATACGGAGGAATTCAATTATTTTCCTTGGGGTGCGTATAGCTACAAGACCCTCCGGTACTATTTGAGGATGTTTACGACAAAGGCTCAAAAATATCACATTTACGGGCCGTCATGGGCCTTGATGATTTGGGCTTTCGAGGTGATGACAGGGTTCGGTGAGGAATTTGCAGAGAAGGCCTCCACAAATGACGTGCCGAGGTGTATGAGATGGAAATTTGTGAATAGTTTCAGGGGCGTGTCTGATGACGAGCTATACAGTCATTTTGATGACCCTGAAAAGGGGATTTTGATGATCCGGCCCGACGCTAAAGAGAGAGAAGAGGCTTACTATCAATCAATACTTCAAGCAAAGGCCTTGCTGGTGAAGTTTCATGTGCCGACAAGTTCGTACATCGTCGTTGAACACCCCCATGTACGACGAGCTATTCCCGAGCCTCAGCATGCCGTTGGAGATGTCTACTGGGGACCTCAACATAGACGGAGTACATCTTCATCCGGCAGTCGCCCTCACTTTGGAGGGGCTTCATCCAGCACGAGTGCCGGCCATGAGAGCGTTCCTCCAGGGATGTCTAGAGAGGAATGGATCAATATCGTACGGGAGGCCACCCATCGTGAAAACGAGGTCATGATGAACCAGTGGGAAGAAAAGTTGAGAGAGTCGTAAAACACCTTCCTCGTGATGGTAAAGAAGTGGTTCACGAAGGGAATCAATCAGTTGCGGGACGTCTAGTATGTCCACTCGAGAGGACCTGCCCCGACAATTGAGCCCCCCTCAATGTTGCACCAACACGGGCTTCGGATTTCGTTTGGCCTGCAGTGGAGAATGAGGCCCTCGAGGTTGTAGGTGGACGTACGGATACCTATCTGCCCATCTATACACCCTCCTATTCCGAACCCTACATTGGCCACGACCACAACCCGAGTACTGTGGTGTCTTCGGCGGTCACTTCCATATTCAACCAGGTATAATATATCCATTTGTTGTCTTTCTTTCACATTTAATTTCGTATATGCTTAATCGAATATTCATGTATCGTTCAGGACCCTCAATTTACGCCGTTCAGCAGTAGCGGCCCCCTGTCGACCTATATTCCCCATTTCGGCGAAACTTATGCCCCGATTTCCGGCGACACTCATGAACAGCCCTGAAAATCTATGCCCGAGTTCTCCTCCATCACGCCTAATTTTTCAACTCCCCCTCTTTCATCCTCGACCGCCACTCACCCCAACATTACAATTCGTGAACCAAGGCGTGCTTCGTCCGTCGAGCTTGGGCAGGTATTTTTTAATGTCGATCTCAATTTCTCATTTACATGCAGTTTATTTTATGTTAATGACATCCGAAATTATGTAAAAATATATATAAATTCTCTCCGTAATGATTATGTTTTAATTTCTTCCCAATTCCTATAGTCTACTAGATCGACCACTAGTGGATCGGAGAGGCGGCAAGGTCACCCTAAAAAGTCAAGGAGTCGTGGTTCATCGAGTGCTTCATGTAGTAGAAGTACTTATTTGCTCCCTCAAGTCCCGTCTTGGCCCCTACGAGAGGTGGTTTCGAGCTTTAGAGAATTTACTGGTTCTAAAAATAAGAATCGGCCAATCAACATTAGAGATTCAATAGCGCCTATGACCGCAAACGATTTCAATACTATATCAGCGAAGGATGCTCCGTGGGATGCTGTGGAATGTAGAATATGCTTAGTTGAATTTTTAATATTTCAATTATTTATTAATTAAATGATGGTTCTAACATCTATTTCTTCGCTTCGCAATAACTCGACGTTGGCCTAATGACATTGCGTCAGATGCTAAAAAATGTCGTCGAAGTTAAGCCGGAGTATCGGGATGGAAGAGCGATCATATGCCCTACTTTTGTCATCGTAATAATTTTAAATTTATATCGAATTTGACATATATCACTGCCTCGTGCCTTTACTAATTATTTCTTAGGACCTATATACCTTGATTATGATTTCAGGTGGATCTTAAAGCGGATTATACTAAATTGATGAAAGAAGGTAGGGAGCTCTTTGGTACTACCCCTGAAGAAAGGAGGTCACCCAACTTTTGGCCACTTATTAAAGGCTACATACAAAAGGAGTGGATAACCGCGCCTGATATGATTAACTTGATTCGGGAACAAGGTTTGCCCTTGGATATACCACACTGGTATAACGCAACCATGGTAACAGTTTTCCTTTGCCCTTGATTTTTTGGTAATACATTTTTGTCTATATTGTTTTCATTTAATATCTAAAATGCATCAACTTGTACTAAATATGTAGGTTATCATCCCGTGGATTGTTCAGAAGAACTCTCGATTCGTTGTGTGCTTTGCCAACTTGTATGACAAAACGATATGTGTTATGGATCCTGAATTTTGGGATCTCCCAGAGACTGTACAACAACAAATTAAGCTGGAAATGATGCCCTTGAAAGTCCTTTTCCCATATTGGCTAACTGGTGGCGCATATTGGATATGTAACTTTCACGGATGGCGGGAGGCGGCTGACACATTTGAGCTTAGTTTTGCTCCAAAAGCAGATATCATTACAAGTGCTCGTCCCAATTCAGACGGGCCAGTCGCACTCATGAATATCGAGTGCTTCATTACTGGATGTCCCGATATACATGTGGCGGATGATCATTTGGACCATTACAGAGATCTTGTGGCCTGCAGGATTTTCAATTTCCAAGCTTAGATTTATGTTTTCATCGAACTTTTGTGATATTCACTTTGATTATTCGCTTTAGATGTTTATATTTTCATGGATTTTCCCAAATCAATATGAAATTGAATAAAAGAATACAATTCTACTCAATGTTAATTAAAAAAATAAAATCTAACAAATAAGTAGTTTTTAATTGATACAAAATGAAGTTCACTAAAGAACTACTAATCCGTTAAATTGGGGCAGTTGGGGCCGGTGTGACCTAACTCGTTGCAATGCAGGCATTTCTTTGGTTTACGCCCTCGACGACCACCTCGTTCGCCTTTTCCTCTGATTCTTGATTCCCTTGGTCTTCCTGGTAGAGTTATCCGAATCGGCAGTAAAACTTCCAGGTTTTTGTAATGACCCGGCCAATGTTCCTTTTTTAGAACACTACGAATTGGGACACTGAAAGATAATTCGTACGTTGTCTTTCGGTAAAAAAGTGAGACGTACGACATGACATTCTCTCCATTCTCCCTACAATGAAACAAGTTAATCTCTTGTAGACCACCCTGCTCGTGTCACGGATCCCTTTTAAGTAGTTTGGAAACTCTGCCTTATCATACATGTAGGCGGCATGTTGAAATTGCTCGCCAATATTCTTTCCGTACGGCACCAATTTCTTAGCAAGATGATAGTAACATAACCCGTGTTTGGCACACTTCACGGACAGCGTGTATGATTGACATGTGTGCATCTGAGACAATCAAATGATCTTTCAATGGGCCAAATGCCTGTAAGAGTCCTTGCATGAACTAAGTCCACGACTCGTGGTCCTCGATCAGCCCTATTCCATACGCTTAAGGAAATATTTGCTCGTTCGCGTCCTTTGCCACAGCTACGAACATTAACGTTCTTCCCCTTAAGATGCATGCCGTCAACTACTATAACCGGCCTAATATAGCCGTTTATGTAAGCATATCTTGACGCGCCTAGAGCAATGAACACTTGTTTGAATCGGCCGTGAGGGCTGATTTCGTGCTCGGTGATTGTATCGAGATTTGACATCTTTAGCATGTGTAGGTATCCAGGCAGATCCTTGAATGAATCCTCGGTTGTGCCGTATACTATCTCGATCGCCCGATTCTGTCCCTTCAAACACACATCGTAAGTAGCATCGATACCATACTCGGATTTCAGCTCGTTCTGAATAATATTTGGTTTTATTATCTGAGCATCACGTATCAATCTCTTTGCAAATATTGCTCCGATCACAATCGATTTGACCTTCCTTTGGTGGACGTAGGTCAGCCCAAATTCGCTGCACGTGTGCTCTTCGACAAACTTAGATACAGTCCAAGGTCCGCCCAAGCTTGTGAGGGATAATCTGAAGGGGCATTTGCTTGATAATTTGCATTTCAAAACCATTCTGATACTATCTGATTTGCTCACCTTGTATTCTTTTCTCCTCTCCAAATGCCACAAGCCGACTGCGATCCAGATCTCTTTTTTGCTGAAGAAAATTGAGTGTAACTGTAACTCATCCATGTTCACGTAGTCCTCGTGAAACACTGTTGAATCACTCGGCCGGGTGGGGACTATCGGAACAAGCCAATTACTCATATGATCGGTGTCGTTATCGATCTCTGCTTCACCCCCCCTGTAAATCTGGGTACATCATCCCTAATAATTTCTGCATCCCGCCTTCCTCATGTATCCAGGCGGTCCACTCTGCAAACAAGGCCCTGTTCATCTGCCTACCATCAAGGTATAAATTGGATTGCCCCTCACTCTCTGTGGTCTCATCATCATAGTCCGGGATATAATCGTCTTCGTCGTCGTCATCGTCATCGTCATCATCAATCGGGGGACGCCCATTTATATGTGCATGGTCAACCACAACAGTCTCATTGAGGTTGGGAATCGTATTCTCTTGGACATTTGATTCATGATGATATGAAATCCCTCCAAAGTTGCTCTCTCCCAGATATACGCCGTCCAACCAGTTTTGGGAAACGACAACCCTCCCGAGCTCTTCTAGATCGGCGTGCCAATTGTTGTCCTGATGGTAAGTCTCAGATGATCCCCTGTACGGATGTGATTGATCGTATGTAGGGACATACGAAGAGGATGCCCCTGCATGTGAAGATGATGCCCCGTCGTTCGAACACACGTACACTCTCGGACTTCGATCAGTAGTGCATAGCTCAACTACTTTTTTGTCTCTAGTCAAACGTGATTTTACAATCCGCCTGTTCTCCCTCGTCTTCAAATAGAAAACATCAAAATGGGAGCTTGTCAAGTTGCAATATTGGGATATCAGGTATCTCAAGTTGTAAATGGACATGCCATCTAATGGCATATCTATCTCCCAGCCACCTTCATAAATACATCCAACCCAGTAGCCCCCGTATTTCACTTTAAGGTGGACGAAATCCATCTGCAATCAAATAAACAATTTGGTTAGAATCCATCTACAATTAAACAAAATAATTTTAAGATAGATCTCAATAATTAGGACGGAAAAAATAATAATCAATAAATATAAATCCATAAACACATTTTAACCTATAGAAGTTCGATTATTGAAATACTAAAGTGCTAAGAAAAAAAATTGGACTAGCCAACCGGCCGGAATATTGGCCGGAACAGCCAACCGGTGGCGAGGTGACATCATCACGGGTCGGTCTTTTCCGGCCAATATTCCGGTCGGTTGGCTAGTCCAAATTTTTTCATTTTTTACATACATTATGCCTATGACTTTCAATACTTCAACATATTAAAAATTCATCCTAATTTCAAATTTAATCATTTTAATAATTACCACTCAAAAAATACTCTATTAATTCTCATAATAAATCCCTACAAACATTTCTGTTGGGATATAATGTTAAGGGGGAACTTGAATCAAGATTAAATAAACAATTTGTTTTGATTCGATTCCAAAACCCTCTTTAGGATATTTCCCTTGTTATTTTTGGTGAACTAGACAAGATTTTATTAGCAAGGCTTACTTGGTAGGAAGCCTTATTTTAGTCTAGAAACGCCCAAGATGAAGCAGTCGGAGTTCGCAGAGCGTCATGAAGTGAAGCGGCTTCAGCAGTGAAAGCGTCAGTAGTAAAACGTCGACAAAGCGTCATGGAGATGCTTCAGATAAAGATGCTAAGAGCGAAGCTTCAAATCAATGAAGGCGAAGTGCTCTCAAGTCAGCTCCCCAAAACGTCACTGATATAGAGTTGTACTCAAAGCGTCAATAAGTGCAAGTATGACAAGTTTGACTCGCAGAATTCGAGTTTGAAATTCAAACCTTCGGATGACTGACACCTCACTGTATAAAGCATACGTGTCATCACACTATTGAACAACGGAAACGGCTACAGTTCAAGAAGTCAAAGTTAGGTGAAGGCGGACATCCCTTCCTGACCTTTGCAGGCTGACACGCCGAATTATCCAGATATTAAGGAACACGCAATCTCTTCTCTCTCAACGGGAAGTAGGGTTCCTTACTATAAATAGATGGAGTTGCACACACTAAAAGATGATGCACGTACAAACAATTCAAGCATTTTATTTGAAAGAATTCAAGCAAATTTCTTTCAAGTCATCAGTTCTCTCAAAGCGCTTCACTTTAGTGTGTCCTTAAGAACTCGACTCTTAAGTATTGCAACTACCTCACTTTCTAGGCTCAATCTCTTATATCCATAGCCCAGATTTTTGAGAATCCTTATCCCTTTACTTGTGATTTCATTGTAAAGGATTCTCATACTTACAAAAATCCAAAACCCCAAAACCCAAGTCTAGAGTAAATAGATTGAGTTGTAAGCTTATTGAAGTGAAAGAGTGTGTTGTTGTAAGGTTTCTCGAGAGCCAGTAAAATCTCTGAGGAGTCAAGTGCAAGTTTGTTATTTGCCTTGAATCACTTCCCCTTGGAAGTATAAAACAAGGAGTACCGAGTGAAGGTATTCATCTCGTCGAGGATAGAGTGGACGTAGGAGAGGTGCTCCGAACCACTATAAATTGGTCGTCTCCTTATTTTAAGTTATTTATTGTCTTGATTATTCGCATGCACACACTCACTGTTATAATATTAACAGGGTTTTAATTTGCAAGATAAACTTTAAGACTCACCACATTCCGCACAGTATCACATTAGCGAGAGGCTTTGAACGCTTCACTTAGCTTCAAAGTGTCTACTCGTCTAAAAGGCTGAAAATCGCAAGAGAAATTGAAAACTTCTCTACACACGTATTCACCCCCCCCCCCCTCTACGTGTGTAAGCACCTTTCGGGACCAACAATTTCCATGCATAGAATTTCGATTATTGATATACTAAAGTGCTAAGAAAAAAAAAATGTTGGACTAGCCAACCGGCCGGAAAGACCGACAAGTGGAGAGGTGACATCACCATTGGTCGGGCTTTTCCGGCCAATATTCCGGCCGGTTGGCTAGTCCAAAATTTTTCATTTTTTACATACATTATGCCTATGACTTTCAATACTTCAACACATTATAAATTCATCCTAATTTCAAATTTAATCATTTTAATAATTACCACTCAAAAACAAATACTCTATTAATTATCATAATAAATCCCTAAAAATATTTTCATGCATAGAATTTCGATTATTGATATACTAAAGTGCTAAGAAAAAAAAAAGAAAAATGTTGGACTAGCCAACCGGCCGGAATATTGGCCGGAAAGACCGACCGGTGGAGAGGTGACATCACCATTGGTCGGGCTTTTCCGGCCAATATTCCGGCCGGTTGGCTAGTCCAAAATTTTTCATTTTTTACATACATTATGCCTATGACTTTCAATACTTCAACACATTACAAATTCATCCTAATTTTGAATTAAATCTCCACAAAAATAAAATCATACCAAATAATAATCTATTTCAAGATAAATTAAAAGTAGAATTAATAACCTGAAAATTGAAACAATGAAGCAATGTCGCTGGGAACAATTCCTCCTCCTCTGTCCTCCTCCTCCTCCTCCTCCTCTATTTATTTCTTCGTTTATTTCTTCTCAGAACAATTTTGTATGTCAATTTTTTTTTTTTCTTGCATTTGTATTTGAGTTCGCATGTTGCTCATATATATTATTGAGTTTCGTTGGCATAGGATACTAAAATTTAATCTTTAGTCTGTCATATAAAGGGACGAAATTGAATTATTTGTTGGTATTTACGGCTGATATTGATGTACTATTCAGTTGAATTATTTGCATTGAATTATTTTGCATGCATGCAGTACACATGCATGCCACAAAAATGAAGTGCCGACATCAGGGCATGTGACCATTTGATTAAAATATGAGGCGCAACATTCGAACAGTGGGGCCCATTCTATTTTTAAATTAAAATGAACATTTTTGACATCTCATTTTTTTAGGAGGATATTCTTCACATGCCCTTTATAAAAGAGGGCAAAAAAACAAATTAACAGTTTAGGATTATATGGCCACTCAAATAAGATTGGTAGTTAGAAACAAGTAGAATTAATAATGACCATGACTTCTTTCATCTCCCACCGAAATCAAGTTTGAATATATAAAGAATGCAATGAAACGGTAGATTTGGAAAATATATAGTAAGTTGGAGAAATGAAGAGTGAGAAAGCAAGGGAGAGAAAAGATAGTTGCAGATTTTGCATTGCTTCATTTTCACATTATTCCGTCCAATTACCTTACACAATTTTGTGGGACCCAAAGGTAAGATACCTATATCTCTTTAACATAAAACAATTAACAACTTTTCCTTTTTATAAAAAATAAAACCAAATTAAAATATACGACTCAATTGATAAACTAAAGGCATGTACGACTCAAATTATAAAACATGAACAGTTAGATGACTTCATTCTTCAGATTCTATTTCAAGACAAATGACCCAAGCACGATATAAAGTTTCTCTATTGAAAGGTGCATGTGCATGTGTAAGTATGGTACTGGACTCATCCAGATGGGCTTTTAATTGGCGGGCCTAATGAATATATGGGACCAATTGCATAAAACTCAAATGACCTTTTTGGATTAATTTATTTTAACTAAAAGTTACTATAAACTTATTCGGCCGTTTTGATTGGGCTGCATTAGATTACGTATTTGCTTTGGGATGATAATCAAGACATACACAAAAAGGAGGAAGGGCTCTAAGCGTTGTAAACGAATCAAACAATTTTGATTCGATTTGTGATTTGTATTCGATTAGCCCGATTCGTATTTGATATTTTACGATTTGAATTCGAAAACAAATATATTTTATGATTTGATTAATATTCAAATACAAATAAGAAATTATGATATTCTATTCGATATTTGTAAATATTCGTTTAAATATATATATCATTTACTTGGGCTTGATGTATTTCAAAGTCCGGACATTAATGTTTTGTAATTACTAAAATGAAAGGAAATAAAATGGCAATATAAGAAAATTCAATTAATTAAATAGATTAATTATGAATCACTCCAGCATCTTTTCTTAATTTTGATCTATGTGACTAACGTAGTGAGACGGAACGAGTACTATACATTGTAATTTCTATAAGTCTATTTAGGAGTTTAGTTCTTAGATGCTTGTATATTACATAGTTCCAAACTCAACCTATTAATTTATGCTATTATCCAATCGAATAATTTCAAATACGGGTCATTTTTTAATCAAACATTAAAATGATTGTTTACTTATAATTATAATATACTAAAAATATATATATATATAGAATCTAAGCAATTCGGTATTCGATTCGGATTCGTTAATTATTCGAGAATTCAAATACAAATCGGATTTCATAATTCGCATAATATTTGAAATTCCATTCGAATCCGTAAAAAAATTTAACAAATTCGATT
Organism: Mentha longifolia; assembly: GCA_001642375.2. Lineage (NCBI taxonomy): Eukaryota > Viridiplantae > Streptophyta > Magnoliopsida > Lamiales > Lamiaceae > Mentha > Mentha longifolia. The sequence continues at coordinate 11,684,091 of CM038111.1, read as the reverse complement.
CGAATAGTGTGATATTCAATTCGACGGTTCATTTACAACCCTCCTGTGCTCTTATATCACAAGTCTTTGTATGATAAATGAACTTGTTCAAAATGATACTATTGTGATAATCCGTTGCGAAAAGTGTTAGGATTATATTATATTAGGAAAAAAAATAGGTAAATAAATAATTATCGGGTGAATAATCAAAAAGTTGACTTCAGTCAAAACACATGTATTCACCCATTCTCCTTCCCCTTCTAAGTACATTACTTGTTTTAGGACCAACAAGAAATACTCCCTCCGTCCCACTATACTAGTTCCAATAACCTCTGTGAGTGCATGGAATACACGATTTGAGTGTTGGCAAATTTATGTAGCAAGTGAAACACGATTTATTCCGCTGTGCAAATTTGATTGTTTCAGAGTTTGTTTCATTTGAAAAGAAACATGCTCAATGTCCAGCTAGAGGATAAGTTTTGAACAGTTGGAAATATTTCCTCCAAGATTATAGAGATCTTATGGTCGAGATTGCATCATTGTAGCTAAAGAAAAGAAGATAGGATATATATCTTTAGAGATATGGTCGAGATATACAATGAATCTATGAAGGACGGTTTCCTATTCAAGAAGGAAAGGTCTTCCACATTTCCAAGTTAGAATAGGACTCTATTTTACAAGTCTATAAATACTCGATCAATTCATTGTTGAGATTGTCGAGTGATTTATTGTCTAGGGCATACACGAGAGTTGTGTGAGCTATTGTTATTCGGGTTTGTTAGTTTATTGTACGAGCAAGTTATAAGCTCGAGGGGAAAAGTTCACAAGTTGCTGATTTGTGAACTTGGGTAGGCCTAGGTTGAGAGGTGTTATCTTCACGTCCATTGTCAAAGAGAGTAGATGAGTGAGGTGTCAATAGCGATCTGAGTGAGCTATACTTGTATATCTGAATCTCTTGATAGTGTAGTGTTTCCTCGGGAGACATCCCCCCAGACGTAGGTGTGATTATCACCGAACTGGGTAACCAATTTCTGTGTGTTTAGTTAGTTAGATCTAGTTTTGCATCTGGTTTCATAGTTAGTCTCAGTTTAAAGTAAAACCACCGTACAAGTCGAACAATTTCAACCTCTTTGGGTTGTCCCAACATACTAGCTAGTCTCATTATCTAAAATGAAAATGTTTATTCACTCATCATCTACACTTAATTCCACATGTATTTTAACATAATTTGACTTGCAAAATTTTAAATTACTCCGAATTTTACGATTTTCATGTCATATTAAACATCTCGATGCTATCTTTTATTTAAGAATTACATCAATATATTTTTATAGATCTATAATGTTCTATTTCGGAAAAAAATGAATTGAAATATTAATATTAATACAATTTAACACTAAAAGTAAATTTCTTAGTTCATGTATACAAAAATTTTGGGACTAATATAATGCAACGGAGTAGGTAGAATATTACATGGAGTTTAATATGCAAAAAATAGGATGACCTATTTACGAAGTACTCCTATTTCAAATAAGGAGTTGATAATATATATCAAATTATAATACTACCAGATATAGGAATGACGTATAAGAACCTATCAAAATAAAATAAAAGTATAGTGACCTAAAATGCGTTTTGCCAAAATAGTGTGTAACAAAATTTTATGACATAATGCACATTGCATAATGATCTCATCAGTATAAAGTAAACAATGCTTTATGTATTTGATATGATTATGATTTTCATTGCAGGAAGAAAGATAGTCAGTTAGGTTTGACAAAATAAGTATGTACAATCATTAATTGTCAATTTTCATGAAGACTGCAACTAAAATATTGGACAAGTTATTTACAAGCCCACGACTTTGAAATATATGCATCTTCAAGTCTAGTTCGAAAATGACTACAAAATCAATTACATATGAGTCTTTAACAAGAAAACTTTCATTTTATTGTTATAGAATGCAACGTTTACGGTGGTTGAAAAGCATAGATATCAAAATAAACAATAAAGTACTTGTCTATAAGTTTCTTTTACAATATAATGAATTGTAGTTTTGAATTTCTCAAGAAAATAAATAGGACATAAAGTTTTGATTAGGATTCGGCCCAATTGCTTCATAGAGAGGTTGGAATAAGGATTCAGTCTTAGATTATACGTAATGGATTATTTTAAAATTTTAATGTCTTTTTTTTGTTGGATTTGGTTTTGAACTTTTAATCCTTCAATATTTGAAGTTAATTTGAGTAGTCAAGATCGAGAGTTAAAGTAAAACATATTACAAAATAATTAAATAAATAAGTCGACCTTCGATTTAAATGTCAAATCAATTTTTATTTTTATTGTAGCATCGAGTTAGTTATGTCAAAAGAGTTTTAAAAAAACACGGTTTATTTATCTATACCCTATTATAAAATAGCCTTGTTTTACAAAATTTTGATTTGCCTAATATGCCCATTATTATATATTTATTTGAAGGGTAATTTTGTAACATCAATTTTTCATTATCAAATCAATAATTATTTAAAATTTTAGTTACTAATATTTTAGTCCTGTTCGAACTCTCACAAAAAATAAAATATGTCATTTATTATATATTTATTTGAAGGGAAATTTTATAACATCAATTTTTCATTATCAAATTAATAAGTACTTGAAAATTTTAGTTTTACTTTTTTTTTTTTTTTTTTAGTTTTACTAATATTTTAGTCCTTATTCAAACTCTTACAGAAAATAATTTTTTACATAAATAAAGCTTTTATCTTTTTATAATTGGAACATACTATCTTAGTTTTGTTGGACTCTTCTTGCCAAACACAAGAGAATTTTTTTTAAGCCACTACAACTTTTCTCAAGCCCCGATTAAAATTTTATTTTGAAATTATTATTAGTTTGTGCTAAAAATATTCATCAGCTTTTCTATGGCGATGTCATAAAGAATGATCTTATCACCATGTCATAAAATTGTGATATTGGAGTTAAAATTATTTTTTCCTGATATTTCTTATTCAAATTTTAATATATCTTTTTTTCCCTATAACGAATTTAAATGTTGTATACTATTAATTATTATAATAACTTTAAGAAATATTAATATGACATTACTATTAGGATTATATCAGTAGTATTATATCATCCATACAAATTGATATTCGTCTACAACAAGAAAAATTTATAATTATAATTTTTTTAAATAAATCATCAATATTAAAATTCTTCATGACTCATGTTTCTCAAAATCTTCAATATATAAGTTCTTACACCTTCACAATTTTATTCCAAAATAATATACTAATACATTGGCATTGCAATATTCTAAGATAAGCAACATTGAGATAACAATCAATTTAATATAAAAAAATGAAAATATGTTAATTTTTAACATCCAAATATCAACCGCATGATTAAAAAGAACAAATAAAATGGAAATTGAGAAGTAAAAGATATGAATTAACTTCTTAATTGATATATTTAATTGGTGTAGTAGCAGTGAACGATATTTACAAATACAAAAAATAAGGAGGGAATAGGTATCTTCAAAGAGTAAGTGAATAATATAAAGTCTAATTTAGCATGTTCTTATTAAATAATTAATTAATATTTTAAAGTAATTTTACATTGACAATATTTTTATTCTTCAATAAATATAATCACTTCTATTCCTCAATGATTATATGTCACGGAATATAACTGAGATTATAAGATTACAATAGAGGATAACTTAAAAAATAATTCAAGTCAAATAAAATTATAAAATTATATGTTATAAAAATATAATAGTTATTTTCAAATTCTCATGTAAAATTTATTAGATACTTAGATGATAAATAGAAATTTTAGTACAAAAATACTATTTTCCTCCCATTTGATAAATAGTACATTTTATTAACGTTGAGCCCATTATTATAATCAGTAGGTTCTTTATTAATGTGACGACGGGAGTATTATTTTTTAAGCGAAAATTATATTTATGTGGTTTAAAACATACTTCCTCTATCCCACCTAAATAGTCCACATTTATTATTTTATACCTCACATATATTTCCCAATGTGAACTATTTAGATGGGTCGGACGGAGTATTGAACAATAAGTTGAAGTTAATGATTATTATTATTATTATTATTATTATTATTATTATTATTAATTTCTTTTGTGTCTTTAAATATATCACCACCACTTGAAATAAATAAATCATATAAAATAAATGGATTTACGTGCAACGCGCGTAATCACTGCTAGTAAGTCAAAAAGGTGAAACTTGACTCCAGTTTGAGTTAGATAAAAAATACTCTCACACTCGTTTATAACAAGCTTTTTCTTTGAAGCATAAATTTTTAGGACAGTAATAATTATAAATAAAGCAGATGTCATTTTCTTAAAAATTAAAGCATTATATATGTATAAAAATATATTAATACTTGATCTTAAATAAAAGATTGTACAAGACCATTATTTTGGTATACAAATCGTAAAAGTCAGATAAAAGTGAGCAAATTATGATAATTTAAAATTTTGCATTTCACATTACATTGACATGCATGTAGAGAGATGGATAGTCGAATAGATGAAAAGTTGGTAGATTAAACTAAAAATTACTTTAATTAATATAATAAGTATCTAATTAATTTGTTTATTGGAAAAGAGCCCAAGATAAATGTGAAGTCCCAATAAGAAAAATAACTTAGTTATGAACGAGTGGGAGTATATAATACTCCCTCCGTTCCGTCGAAATGACTTGATTTCTTTTCGGCAAGGATTTAAGGAGTGAATGTTTAATTTGTAAAATGGGTTTGATAATTAAAATAATGAATATATTTAATATTACATGATTTTATTCATTAATAAAATAAATATTTCAAGGAAAACAAAGTCATTAATTAAAATTTTTATTCATTAATTATTTTTTTATTCACTAATTATTTTCTTTTTAGGAAACAATGCCATTTTGATAGGACGGCCCAAAAAGGAAAACAAGGTCATTTCGGCGGGACGAAGAGAGTATAATATGCATAAATATATACCAACTTCTTGACAAAAATTTGTGTCAGCCGGAGGCACTGTGCGGCCGGGCCCAAAGTGTCATTCTTTATACAGAAAAATGTCAATCTATATGAATAAAAGTGTCAATATTTAACATAATTATTTTACGAATAAAATGACAATTTTTAAAAGTGTCAATCTTTATACAGAAAAGTGTCAATCTATATAAATAAAAGTGTCATTGTTTTAGCCCGGCCGCACGGTGCCTCCGGCTGACCCAAGTGTGTCCCCAACTTCTTTTTTATTAATGTTCGACTTAATTAGGTCTTAGTCAGATTTTAATACTACTATAATCGACTTATATATATTGACTTTATGTCTAAGATAGTAACTTTGAAATTTTTCCAATCAAATATTTTCTATCAACTAGTAAATAATGCCTAATTTTTTTTAACAATGCTTTTGGATTATAGTTGGGAGGCAATAAAATATATAGTGGGAGCAAAGTGTGAACACTTCGTTTATCATGAGGCCATTGACTGACAATATCTATAGGCAAAGTAATTAATCATTATAATATATTTGACCAAACTAAACTCATAATCTGTTATTTCATATATTTCGGCTGTCTGCAATATTGAATTTTCCAAAATAAAAATTGAACTAGTGGATGTTATAAATTCTAGAAGTTACGAGTAAGAAGTTTCAATTAATCTTACAAAAATACTTGGCCCATTCAACGTTTTCAGTACTGATTAACAAAACATCAATTCAACATTATTTCAAAAGGAAAAAAAAAAAGGCATATGCATTGTGCATAAAAAATGGTGACAGCATAGTAAGTAGAAAACTAGTAATTAAGTGCTATTAGTTAAGAAAATTTCAAATTCATAAAATGTTGTAAAAACTCTTTACTCTCATTCTTTTCAAAGGTTTATGTTATTACTAATGAACCCTCGATCATTACCGGGATTAAAAGTACTTGCCAAAATAATAATAATAATAATAATAAATAAACAATTAAAAATGCTCATCTTCAGATTTATGAGTAGAGACTAATTAAATTGATTGTCCAAAGGTAACGAATTAACATTGTACTATAAAAATTTTGGTTTTACATATACTTTCTGTTTACCTGAATTTATCAAGAACAATAAAATAAAAAATAAAAGAAAATGGGGCTTTCATGTGATAACCTCAATTTTTTTTCATATGTTTTAATTTCACAAAAATTATCAAACTTGACGTATCATTAAAAATTTTACTTACTTGTATTATGTAAACAATTTTTCCTTATTTTTTTTAAATATACTTGATTAATGCATTTTTCTAAAAAAAAATTGGCGATTTAATAAATGTCATAGACTCGGACGCAGTCTAATTACTAAAAAAAGAAAGCAGATGCTACATATTCTACCCTTAAAAAACATACCATAAAAAAATAGTGTGTCAGTGTCGCGTCTCTTTCTTTGTGTATCCTTTGTTAATTATGTAGCGTCCTCTATTACATTCCTTTTTCCGCCTAAGCCGCATTAAATTAATTAAATACACCACTTTAATATAAATATAACATTACCGTAAAAAAAATTAGTTTAGCCTTTTTAGCTTTCCATTATTTTGATTCTAATTTTTTTTCCCATTATTTTGAATGATATCAATGCAGAACTTAAGTAATTAATTGTCTTACAAAAAATGTGTAGTTTTAACATTTTTTTACATATTTGTATATACTGTTAGAATTTAATTTTCTATAATTAATTATCTTACAAATAATGTGTAATATTAACCTATTTTATATATTTTATTTTACTGTTAGAATTTAATTTTCTATATGTCATTATTTCTATTTTTGTATACGTATTATTTATTTCACCCACACTATACATGAGACCATTTGGGATCCTCTATACCCATTTTGGTGTTCCAATCGTGTACCAATTTATAATTTCTACTTGTTTATACATTTTTATTCAATAATTTTAATTTGTAACGATTTAGTTTAGTTTTATAATTATTTTCTAGGATTCACTCATCCAAATTAGGGTTTATAAATATTTTTTTAGCATTTAATTTCAATTTTATTAGCTAAAATAGGGTTGGTAAATCCAAATTAGGGTATACTACCTCCATCCCATATATTTAGTCCACTTTACTATTTGGCACGTATTTCCACCGAAACCTCATAGTATCCCGTAAAAAAAACGATACTACAAAATTATATTTTAAAACCCGTACTAGGTTTCGGTGGAAATACGTGCATAAAGCAAAGTGGACTTCTTACATGGGATGGAGGTAGTATTATTTTTAAAAACTATATTTTTTAGCTATAAATGTTTATTATAATTTGTTATAATATAAAAAAAATATAAAACTAATAAATTTTAATGTTTGGTACACAATTGGAACATAATAGTTGGTATAGAGGATACCATTCCACATGAGACGGAATGCAGTATAAAATCTAAAAAATAACTCAGCTGGTTATATTTTTCTTTTTTTTTTCTTTTTTTTTTGATATCTTAATTTGTTCTTAACGCAGTACCTTTTCATTTTTATTTTGTGAAATTGAAATACAGTACTCAATGTCAAATAATAATAATAATTTATTATTGTGTAACCACAAAGTATCTGATAGGTAGTCAAGCTAGAAGCCCTAATTTCACCCAAAAGCTAGCCTATGAGTGGAGGTTTGACCCCTCACTTAAGTACCAATCTACAATGGTTTGTGGATCCGATGTGGGATCGTATCATTCGATCCCCCTTAAGAGCCGGACGTCCACGGACGGCTCTCACTCTGGTTCCACCAGGTAGCCTTTTCCCGCACCACGTCCGCAGGATGTCCACGGACGGCTCTCACTCTGGGCGGCTCTCACTCTGGTCCCACCAGGTAGCCTTTTCCCAAGTAGCCTTTTTTCGCACCACGTCCGCACTCTCAATGAAAGCACCAATTGATAGGTACTCAAGCCAGAAGCCCTAACTCCACCCAAAAGCTAGCCTATGAGTGGAGGTTTGACCCCTCACTTAAGTACCAATCTACAATGGTTTGTGGATCCGATATGGGATCGTATCAGTATCCCACGTCATGTTTTCTTACATTTTTCTCTCTATCTCCCTCAATTTTTATTTTTTTTTGGTTGGAGTGACGAGCTTTGTTATACTAATATAGAAAGAAAAGTGGAATTTCCAGTTCACAGAGCTGAAAGAATTGAATAATAATCTTTGTTCATTACATATTTCAGTCAACTGGTAAAATATAATCATTGATATGCATCATCATGCATAGTATAATATTAAGAAACGTAAATAAACTAGAATTACAAAAAGTGAATAAATATATTAATGGAACTTTACCATTTTATTCACCAAAAGTTTACCGAAAACCGATTGAACTGAGTAAATTTACATAAATGTTTTTTAAAAAAAAGAGCTCAAAAATTCCATGAGCTCTCTTCATCCATCACCATAATTGGGTACTGTAGCAAAGAAGATTCATAATCTCTCTTCCCTTCACTCTCATCCTCATTCATCACCAAATCCAAACCGCTGAGATCATCGGACCAGATGCTGTTCATCATGATTTCACTGTAATAGTTGTCGAAACTCGTCGAAAACCGCAGCTCTTCGAGCGCGTTTTCCGACGAGTACGACAACGAGGAGAAAGAGGAAGACGAAGAAGTTGAAGGCGTCAGCGACGAGTTATCGTCGCAATTGTTACAAAGCATTATTTCGTGGGGCTCTATCACCGGAATTTCGTCTATGCAGAAATCGGCGTTGACTAAAACCGTGGGGTCAAACTTGCGGCTTTCGACGACGTCGTTTACCGTTGACTCCGGAATGTTTGACTCTAGCGAGGAGGGCTCCGCCGCCGCCGCCGGAATTATGACTTCATCTGCTTTGTTTGGTCCCTCCGGCGTCTCCGGCGGCGGATCTTGGATCGACGGCGGTTCCTCGACGGCCGGCGGCGGCGGAAGAGGCTTGTGGGTGAGGGGGTCGATTCCCATTTTCTTTAATTTCTTTTTAATGTGAGTGTTCCAGTGATTCTTGATCTCGTTGTCTGTTCTTCCGGGGAGATGAGAAGCAATTTTCGACCACCTGCATATTTTTTTCGAATTTTAAATTAAATATTATAATTGTGTTTCACTATACTACTTAATTAATACTCCATGTTAAATCCTAAATTTAAAAATAAAAAAAATAAAAAAAGAAAAGAAAAGGAATTAACAATGCAAGAAAGCCACTGAAGTAGCAAAATGATGGTGGGGTGTGTACTCATCAAATGTCTGCCACAAACTTTGCTCATGGTATTTATTTTTATTTTATTTTTTTCAAAATTAGTACACACACATGTAATCATAGTGTATATAGTATATGGAACTATAGAAGTTGAAAATATTTCATCTATTCTTTTACTAGAAAAGAAAATTCAAAATTAACAAAATCAAACAATTAGTAATAAATAAATAAAAAGAAGTAGAAACCTATTTCCAAGCTGGGCATGAAGATCAATAACCATCTTCTCTTCATAATCAGAAAGCAGCCCTCTCTTCACATCTGGCCTCAGATAATTAGTCCATCTTAATCTGCAGCTCTTCCCACATCTCAATAGCCCTGCATATATCAATATTAATTAATATCATCAACTTATAATTAATTAATTAATTAATTAATTAATATTTAGTGATTAATCATAATTAAGAATGGGGAGAGAGAAAATGAAGATGAAGTTACCTGCAAGTTTAGGGACAGCTCTCCAGCAACATTGGCCATTAGTAAGAATGAAGTTGATGAGTTTCCTATCTTCCTCAGCAGTCCATGGCCCTTTCTTCAGACCAACTTTGTCACAACAAGGTTGCCTTCCCATTTTCTCTCAACACTAATCAAAAACCCTTAATTAATTTTATTAAGAAAAAAAAAAAGAAATTTAAGAATGCTGCAAGAAAATGTTGAACAAGACTGAAAACTAATTTGATCACCACCACACTACCTACTTATATATATAATACAAATTTCAGACAGCTAAGGTCCACCCCACCCCCCAACCCCACGAACCCCATTTATTTATTTTTATTTTTTTAAAAAAGAAGTAATTTATCTAAAACTTTGAGATTGAAAATGCAAATAATATTCAGCACCTTCCTCAAGAATTGACACGGTTTTATATTTTTTTTATGGTTTAAAAAAATGATTAAAGATGTTGAAAATTCATGGTAAAATTAAGTCATATGTAGTTACAATTCTCCGCCCGTGTTCATGTCAACCTCTGAAAGCGCCACCTCAACATACTAATCCCCTTTCTTAAATTTCAAGCGATAAATATCTCTCACTCCACCAATTTCTAAATTATATTAACTCCTAAATTAATTTAAACATGTGAATTTCATTAATTTTCATAGTCTTTTGATCTCTCATCTTGTTAGAATTTTAACATAGTTTGGAATCTAAGATATTAAAGCATTATGGTCCATTTATGGATATTTTCGATTTTAAATTAAATTTCGACTATTTCAATTTATATATAGTACTATATTTTAAAATATATTTTTTCGGATGAATGAGAAAATAAAAGGTACTATATGTACGATTACGTAATTATGTACAAGATAACTTCATTTTCGACATATATACATACAAAAACATACATAGTATATACTACATATGTACGTATGTAGGCTAACCTTATTTTACTCGCACTCTAAAATGGACCCACATTCTTATGTCCAAAGCAAATACTGTCCAAGATTAATTAATAACCAAAGATTAAAAGATAAGAAAAATGCAGTGCAGTGAAGTAACAAATCAGCTTTACTTTGTTCATTTCTTTGAGTGATTAGCAAAGCTATATATACTTCACGTATACATGCACATCTTGTAATATCCTTATTTATTTATTTATCAGGATATTTTAGTAAAATAATATGCATATATGTATAGGATGCGATCCTTATAAATATAAATAATGCATCTAATTTTAGATAATTACTATATACATCATTCAATATAATGCATTCTCAATACAATTATAATGTATTAGTTAATTTAAACCGTATAGAGGTAGACTATACGGTGATCATTGTCCTGATCATTTCTTATTTTTTGAGAAATAAGGCTTTTTTATCTTGATTTGACACAAGATAGGAATCATTTCGTTTCCGAAAGTCTTAAAAATTGTGGCAAAATAGCTATATAATAAAATTCTACAAAGTTAATTGAGAGATGAAAAATCCAATCTTCCACTTCCACTTGTGACCTTCAATTTTCTATTTTCATTAATTATATATATATTATCCAAATACATTTTGTTATCATACTTTTTTCGTTGTATTATTTAGTTTTATACAAAAAATTTATTTTATTAGTATATTCGCCATAAGAAAAATGGATGACTGAAAAAGAAAAATAAAGTAATTATTTGTTGAACAAAACACCTTCTCCACGACATACGTGAGCTGTTAGATCAGTTTTATAGTAGTAACAATTAACAAACAACTCCCCTCTCAAATTGCAATCATTATCGAAATAAACTACTATATAAGAGTAAATTTCTGAAAAATATTTATAAAAATGCATATCTGGTTTACCTGTAATTAATTAGAATTATTATATGGTCGATCAATTGAAATCTCCTTTTTCATTTTTTCTTCTCAAGTGTGTGTCGTCATATATATTTTTTCAACTAGTTTAAACTCGGCTCCAATTATTTGGGTATGCATAAGTTTAATTTTACCTGCACTTTATATTGAATATAAATAATAAATTATATTTAGATACTCTCTCCTCCACGATATATGTGTTTAGTATTCTTTTTTCAATCGTCCACGATAAATGGCTTAGTCTATTTTTGGACGTGGACTTTATATATCCTATTTCATTTGTAGTATTCATTTTAATTTAATATTCAATCACTAAAAATCACTTTAACATTCAATCATTATATAAAAATTTAAAATTCGTGCCGAAAGATTCTAATCACGTATATGATGGACTGATATAGTATTAAATAGTTAATGATGTGGGTTTTATGTATTTAAAATGAATTGAAAACTACTACAATCTACTCCCTCAGTTTTTTTTTTGTCTCGGTCAATAAATCGCAAATAGTAAGGAAATGTGTAAATTTACATTTTAACCTCATTTATTATTCTCTTTTTCTACACACCACCTTATATATAATATTAATTAGAGGGGTAAAATTGGGAAAATGTAGCTATTATGTCATCAAATTCCAAAATGAGACACTTAAAAACAAACAACAAAAATAGTAATTAGGATACTTAAAAAAACGGAAGGAGTAGATCTCATTTGACAATATCATACCGACAAAATGTTTCCTTCAGCAACAACTGTAAGTACGATTAATAATACAAGAACAAAGAAAGACTTTCATGGTATTCGCCATTAAGAGAATCTAATAATTAATGGTGCAGTGGGAATAAGATTACAACATTACTAAACCAATCCCCTCTCTCTATGGGAATCTAAAAATTAAAGTTTACTTTTTGTTTCATTTATGAATCTTGAAGACTAGAGCTTACAAGATTCCTCATAGCATATAGCAAGTGCAAAAGTTGCGAAAGCTCCATTTCATCTTATTTTTTAACTCTTTTGCTGCAAGATGCTCTTTGGGATAATCTGCACTAGCATAATAGTATTTGTAAATCATACTGCATATATAGGTAAATGGCAGTGCAAAAACGAGTGAAAAAAAATCTAAGCTATAATAATATATAGATCCCTTTTGTTGATAAGAAAAAAGATAAAAGAAAATATTTTTTTTATCAAGTAACGTGAGCCCCATTTTTTTTTATCTCACGTTTTTATCATCTCTCTAATTCACTATGAAAATATTATTATGAATACGGAAAAAAGTGGGAAAATGACTGATTATATAAAAGAAAACATCCTGATCGAGAAAAAGTATACATTAAACAGACTAAATAAAAATACAAAAAAACGGTATAAAATAGTTTTTTTCCTCATTTTCTATCAAAGAGAAAATACTAAATTTCTATCACATATCAATATTGTATAATCCCATTTTAATATTTAATTTTATTCACAGTCCATTTTAATGGTAATAGATAATAATGTTTAAAGACTAAATACCATTTTCATCCTAATTCTCAAAAAATAAACAAAAAAATATTCTAACGTATTATCTTGGTAACATAAATTAAAAAAAAAAAAGACTTTATTCAACTTTACCCTCGTAAATCGAAGTTTTTGGGCATCTCTACGTTGTAATACTATCACACCGAAAACCTATGTGAAAAAATAAAGAAAAGAAAGAAAAACTGCATTGTTTATTAGGTAGATTGAGGTATTTCCTCTTGTTTGAGTAGGTGTGGTACATGTATATATAATGTTGTATAACTCATGCCAGAAATATAACGATAATGTCATGGGTTCTGTATTTTATCTTGAGCAAAATTAGATTAAGTACACATTCGTAACTTTTCAAATAAAGAAAAAGAAGAACCGTTTCAATTGGCATTATTTTAGTAGGGATTGCAATATTGAAATTTAGTCAAAATCTGTACTCATACTGACTAGCAATTTGGATTCTCTGTTACCCCAATTGATGATCGTCATGTTTTAAGAACAAATCCATAATCAGCAATAACTAAAAAATTCCACTAACAGAAATACTTGATTTATAAAATATTATTAACTCATGTAAATCACCATACAACAAGAGATGTCACACGAAAATATAATAATAGATCCGAATTCACCGACTAGGAATGTCACATACGTGGTCGCGAATTTGTTTAAACTCGATAATGTTGTTGTTCAACACATGCTAAAGTTTGATTTGAAAATATGAAATTCATAGAAAGAACCTAATTTCGATATATATTGTCTTTGATTTTACTTAAAACACTAGACCAATGAGGAAGGGGATGAAGTTGAAAACCGCGTTTCGATACCCTAAAAATGATTGAATTAATCGATAATATTCAACCCAAATACTGACAAATTTATTATTATTATTATTATTTTTCCTTTTTTCGTCGTTTAATAGAATTTGGGTAGTTTAAAGCGCGTCTTAGGATTAACATGCATTAGAAATATGCCATATTGATTTGATGTGCCATGTAATATTCGAGAGGAATGCCATGTTGGTCTGTGGTTTTTTTTTTTCTTTTTTTCAAATAGCATGCAATTTATTAAATTAATGGTTTCGTTCGTTATGGTTAGAAAAATTCAGACATGCACGACTCGTCATAATAAATTCTATAAAATCTTTGTCAAAATTAGATTTAGTCTTGGGATAATTCAGTCTTACCGTTTGATCCAGCCAAGGTCAATTGACAGTTGTTAACCATATAAATTTCTCAATCGTCGATCGCATGATTAAATTTTTAATATTTCTTCTTTATTAAAAATTATAATCAACATTTTAGTAACAATATACCCTAATTTTGAGTAGTAAAATTAAATTCTAAAAAATAATTATAAATCTTAATTGAGACAGTGAATTTTAGTCAATAATCATAATGTTAAATTAAAGTATAATATATTGAAATTAAAGAAAAAAATTGCATAAAAGTTAGAAGGAAAAAAAAATCATATATAGAACACAATTGGCATATTAAATTTTTGATAGATGATCCCAAATGAAAAGAAAGTAACGCTCAATTTTTAAGTAATGCATGTACGGTTGTATCTAGTTGAGTGCATCTAGAGTTCAATATGGTCAGAGCTTGGTTCAAAACTTACATAATGCCTTTATAGGTGTGAGTACATAGCAACTAGCAAATAGTATCTCGTTAAGTGTGATTTATCTCCTCTATATATATGATTTGCATGCTATTACATTAGAAACGAAGTTTACCCAATACACATCGAAGATAGCGACTCAAAATAAAAATGTGATGACATCTTTTGGCTCCAAAATTCACTAACTATAATTAGTATTTTGATCGTATGATGAAGAGTTACAAATTCTATATTATTTAATTAATATACTATTTGGATTATATTGTTTCTTATAAGACTAACTACAATATGATCTTATTTTAAGTGCGAGAATCATATAACCTATTTTAAAATGGTGTATCGAAAAGGACGTATTAGGATAAAGTCAATAGCCAAGATGGTACTATTTTTCTTTAATACTTTTCCAGTTGTATAAACAGACTAAATTAGTCATCAACAAGATACAATGATTTGTTCGAACTCAAAATATTAAATATTATAGCATATAATGATAAATTTCAAGGATCAATGGAGTTGTGCTATGCCAACCTACATTATACTGAAATCCAAATCTTCTATTACATTTTCGTGTGACATCTTTTGTTGTGTTAATAGATAATCGCTACATGTTAATTTACTATATTTTCAAAATCAATAATAATAAAAATTTCAAAGTAATATATATATATATATATATATAGGAAATATCACATGAAAATACAATACCGACGGATCTAAATTGATCATACTAGACATAATAATTGATAGGCTTTAAGGTAAAGTATGCCCATCAAACATGTAATTAATCTTACGAAGTAATTAATTAAATAAGCATAAAACAATCAATCAACATTAATTGAAAAACGGTAAGTAGACAACCGAAAGGGAGAGAAAAAAATAAACAATGTAAAAATGGCTAAACATCCTAATTAAGATTAGAGTAGTTTAAGCAACAGGTAAAGGCAAACCAAAGAATATTAATTCTCGAAGAAGGAACAGAAAAGTTACCGATTCTGATTCGCTGAAGCAATAATATGAAGTTCTAATATATATGTGTATTACATTTAATCAATTTACACTAATTTAATATGTTTTGATTAGTATATATTCAATTGACTTTGACTTATGCAACTAAATAAAAAAATAGGGAATTAAATTCATAGCTCCATTTTTCTCTTCCTACCCCCACAAATTTATAACATACAGAAAACAATATCTCTTCACTCTTTTGGCATGCATCACCGAAAACTTTGAAATAAAATCATATTATTCCTACTAAGAACAAATATATTATTCCTACTATTACATTGCATTGAAAACCACACCTGCAAGATCATCCATCAGTTAGAGTGTATTAATGGTGATCCAAATTTAACCAATATATCGCAGTTTTAAATATATTTTTTTTCTTCAGTTTTAATATATTATTTAGTCTCTGATTTTAACTAGGGTTCGAGTTTATAATTATTTTGTAGTATTTAATTTCAGATTCAAAACTATGGTAAAATTTTATAAGTTTTGATTTTTAGTTATACATGTTAAGATTCATTATATCATAATATTTTTAATTTTATTTTTATTAAAAAAACTACAAATTATTAAAAATTAATACTTCATTCGTCCCACTTCAGTAGTCTTGTTGCTTTTCGACACGTGATTTTAGAAGAGTGTATTTAGAAATAAGGTGCAGTGTTTAATATTTTAATGCAAATTTTATTATTTTAAAATTAGAGCATTATAGATACATAAAAACATATTGATGTCTAATCTAAAATAAAACATCGTATCAAGACCTTTAATTTAGTATAAAAATCATAAAAATCGGAGAATAAATGAGCAAGTTATGATAATTTAAACTTTTATAGTTTAAATTATATCGGGATGCGTGTTGAGATGTGAATGGATGATAGGATGATTACTAGTCCATTTAATGAACTGATTTTTTCCATTTTAGAAAACAAGACTACTTAATTGGGACAGTTCAATATAGTATACATGACTACTGAGTGGGACAGGTAGAGTATCTGAATCACTGTTGAGACACTAAAATTGGGACATTAAATCTCATCCGATTGGAAACAATTTCATGCACATTGTTGATATGACAATGTGTTTTAATATAGTTTTAGGAATCGCTTTATATGCTAAACTCTCGACTCCCAATTCACGTGGCGAGATACTCCCTTTTAGTGCTGTTTATTTCACATAGAGTAGTTCTTTATCTATGTATATGTTGGGGGGTCTATTTAACCTCTCACCCTTATAGGTGTTTTAATAAATAAATAAATAAGCTGAACTATTCTAAATTTGAATTCAAGATTTTTTTGTAGTGGAAATTTAAAATTTACTATGATATACACAAAATGTCACTAATTTAGTTAGTTAACGAAAAAAACATATAAATGAGATGGGCTTAAGCCAACTCTTGAACCTCCACCCCTACATGTGGTGGACACATTAGCAATTCACAAGAATTGTCAAACATTGCACACCTTATACGAACAGCAATAACCCAACCGGTCCCACACATTCGAATACTGAACATTTTACGAATAATAATAATAATAATAATAATGAAATCGAATTCATGGTGCACTTCGCTTCATGGCTTCAGCCACTTTAAAAGTTCACGAATCACGATCATATTCGTTTCAGGATAAATAGAAATTTAGATACTTTAATATTTCGTAGTTCTACTTAAAGGACTATGTCATCTTTAGGTTTTATCTTAAACTTTTATCTTTTTTTTTTTCTTTTTTTCTTTTGAATGTTTTGAACATTGAATGATCGTAAACGCTACTTTAAAAAGAAAATTGGCATGCACCTATTCCAAACACTTCCTTCTTCTTTTTTCTTTTTTTTTAATAATCTTTTTCCTTTTGTCGCTTCCCCTTTTTTTTCCTTAAATATTTTTTTATCATCAAACCACAGTCCTCTTTTTTCTTAAACGTGGGTCTCTTAATGCATTAATAACTATATGGCAAAAACTTGGGTGAGACCGGCCACATAGTGTGACAGGGTTAAAGTATCAATCCTTATGCAAAAAAATGTTAATCTCCATGAATAAAAGTGTCAATCTTTAACATAATTATTTAACGAATAAAAGTGCCAATTTTTAAAAGTGTCAATCTTTATGCAAAAAAGTGTTAATCTATACAAATAAAAGTGTCAATCTTTTGAACGGCCACATAATACATCCGGGCTCACCCAAGTGTGCCTTAACTATATATACATCCGTTATTTTACACCCAACAAATTAACATTATCATTAGTTAGTTCTAATGATTTTTCTTTTTCTTTTGAACGGCATTTGTTCTAATGATTCAAAGCTAGTGAATAAATGCATTACAAGTATGCCACTTAAGCATGTCACAAGCATATCATCCGACATTCCGACTCCATTTAATCAGCTACATACTTTTAAGGCTCACAATAAAGTAACAAAATAAACAAGAGGTAAAAGGAGTACTTGATTACATGTAATAACTAATTATTCTCTTGTTACATTTGGTGCGGAGCTTCCTTTTACATCTTCGCTCTAAAATAAAGGGTCTACGTTATTTTTTATGAATCATATGTATAACACTTGTTTTAAGTTTTTTTTAAGCTGGTTTTAGAGAAGTGTTTATATAAAAATTAATTTTACTATGAGATATAATAATAAATATGGATATAAGCATGACCATTACACAATAAGCATGAAATTCTTTATACACAACTTAATACTTAAAGTATTTTCATGTTTATTGTGTGTTGCAACCGTACTTACGTCAATGTACTCTAGTTAATACCAAGCTTAATGTTTTAGATTTATTTCTTTTTCTATATAAAACAGATTATGTATATAACAGTATATAACATCTCCATTCATTTTGGGTCTAATATTTTCTTATTTTGGTATATATTTATTACTATATACTCCCTCCGTCCCAAGATTCTCGAAACCTTTTGTTTCGGTACGGGAACTAAGACGGAAGTGTTTATAGTGTAAAGTGTATTGTGTGTAGAATGTAATATGATTTATGTATTTAGACATATTTTAAAACTAGAGGATCATAGATGCATACAAATATATTCATGTTTCATCTTAAATGAAATATCATGTCGAGACCTTTAATTTGATATAAAAATCATAAAAAATCCGAGAACAAATGAGCAAGTTATGATAAGTTAAACTTTAGGATTTAAATTATATTGGGATACGTGCTGAGAGATGGATATTTAATAAGAAAAATTTAATTGTAATAAGGGAAAACTGATTGTACCATTAGTATGCTACTACCTCCATCCCATTACATTAGTCACATTTACTTTTTGCACGTATTTCCACCGAAACCTAGTGCGGGTTTTAAAATATAATTTTATAGTATCGTTTTTTTACGGGATACTATGACACTCATAGTATCCCGTAAAAAAAACGATACTATAAAATTATATTTTAAAACTCGTACTAGGTTTTGGTAGAAAAGCGTGCTAAATAGTGAATGTGATTAATATAATGGGATGGAGGTAGTAATAATTTACCAAAAAGAAAATGTGTTAGAAATTTTGTGATGGCCAAAAAAAAATAGTGTTAGAAATCTTGGAAAGGAGGGATTATGAATTATTGATATATTCATTCTCACTAAATTTAAGTAAAAGACATCACACGTGATCAAATTCAACTCGTTGGCTGCGAAAACAGTGCGAAGACAAATGTGCGCCGTACAAACATATACGCGGTTTTTTTTTTGTTATCAAAAAAAATAAAATAAATTAAAATGTGCTAAAAATTAATGTGAATAGTAAAGTCAAAAAGGAATAATTGAGAGCCAATCATTTGTAAGCAAATCAAACTTCGTGTGTGAAATGGAAGCTCTATTTGCAGTGTATACATAGATCCCACAACTCAAAATTGACGTGATAGTGATAATGATGTGATTTTCTAAGCTCTTGTTGAACTTGAGATTTTATTCCCAAGTAAAGTTTTCCCATTTTATTTATTTCTTATAGTAATTACAATGATAGTATATATATTTGTCACTCGTTATGAATTTAATCTCTCTTATTTAGAAGTTAGAAACACTTCACACATTTTATACATTAATAATTATCAAAATAACCTCTATATATGTGTGTGTTTGTGTGAAGCCTTTTCAAGCCTTAATAATAATAATAATAATAATAATAATAATAATAATAATAATAATAATAATAATAATAATAATAATAATAATAATAATAATAATAATAATAATAAATTAAAAAATATCTCGAGCGACAACAAGGATGTAATTAGAAGGATTTTGATTTGTGTTGGAAATGTGACTACTTGCATTGCCAAGCGTGACAATACCCGAAAAAACAAAGTGAAGTTTGGTCGATCATGTCCAATTTCAAACAAGACAAATTCGGAGTAGAGTTGCTTGTTATTTATGGAAAACACTATAATGTTTGTTGTTGGCCAGCTTAAGGATATTCAAAGTAATACGGATGTTTGAATCCGTCTTGAATAATCTTCTCTCTTTCTCTCAAAGATATTATGTATTTATAGTTTTATAGTGGAGACTTAATACACTATCCGTTGGAAAGATATCATTCTGAATATGTCAATGTTTTAAAATCCAGCCCGGAGGTTGACCCGACAAGACCTCCGGATTAGAGTTCAATTGGTCCAACCGGTCGAACCGGGGTCGAACCATTTATTAATATTATTTTTTTATATATTAATATTTATATACTACCTCTATCCCGTTTTATTAGTCTCACTTTAACTTTTGACTTTTCGGCACACGTTTCTACCGAAATTTAGTACGAGTTTTAAAATATAATTTTTAAGTATTTTTTTCTTTTACGGGATACTATGACACTCATAGTATCCCGTAAAAGAAAAAATACTTAAAAATTTCTATATTTTAAAACTCATACTCATATAGTATCCCGTAAAAGAAAAAATACTTAAAAATTATATTTTAAAACCCGTACTAAGTTTCGGTGGAAACGCATGCCGAAAAGTCAAAAGTCAAAGCGGGACTAATATAGCGGGATGGAGGTAGTATAATATATGGAACAGTAAATGAATTTTTAATGACTATAATAATATATAATGTTGAATCAAATTCAATTAATCTTGGTAGCATAGTTGGCAAAAGCTTTGGACTACTTTTTAAATGGTTAGGGTTTGAATCCTACCCATTGCACATTTAATTTTGGTTAAAAAAATTTAAATACAGGTGGGAATGTGACCCGGGCGGTTTTCTAAAATTGCTCCCGGGTCGATGACCCGGCCGGGTCAAACCGATTCTAACCATGGTTTTAGGCGCAACCCGACCCGCCACCAGTTTTGGGTCCCTGTTCGACCAGCCGGGTCGGGCCGGGTTTTAAAACACTGGAATATGTACTCTAACTTGGTGGTTGAACCTCTTCTGTCTTCGTTGTTTGATCTGTGCATTGCAGAGTCATATCTATGCAAAAAAAAATTCTGTAGTTTCCTTATTTGATATGTTTTGGTCTCCTTTGTTGCAGATCGGTGTCTTTTTTAAGGTTTGTGACCACTTCACTTTAAGCTTTGATTTACATACTTTTTTCAGTATGTTACGGAATGCTTGCTTCCCATTGGTCGAGCACAACATTTATAATAAACATAAATCGAGTCAAGCTTCTGACAGTGAAGAGCTATTCTTCAATTTTCTAACATATGCTAAATAGCTTTGACAACATATTTTCAATAAATTGAGAGCTTTTGAGATCGAGTCGAAACACATAAATTCATTTTATAAAAGATGATCCCAGTAAATTTCTCTTTCACGTTATTCCCCAACACACTTTGAAAATTTTATTTGAATATAATTGGACTCTTAAGTTGCTTAACTTGTTTGCATTCGACATATCATGTCGAAATTAATTAATGTACCGAGCATGTGGCTATACTTACTGAATTTGCAGCATATTTCCAAATTTGTACATGCTTAACAAGAAAATATAACATAACTAATCTATACGAATATTTAAAAAATTAAAAATAATTAAAAATAAAAGTATTCCCTCCGTCTCAAGTATTCTGACACCATTTCCTTACTGGACCGTCTCAAGTATTCTGACATCTTTTCTTTTTGGGAAATAATTAGTTAATTAATAGTACAATTAGTAAATCTCTTATGGGGCACACTTGGGTCAGCCATGGCTCACTGTGAGGTGGGCTAACAGATTGACACTTTTATTTGTGTAGATTAACACTTTTCTGTATAAAGATTTGCACTTTTAAAATTAGCACTTTTATTCGTGAAATAATTATGTTAAAGATTGACACTTTTATTCATATAGATTAACAATTTTCTGCATAAAGATTGACACTTTGACCTGACCACACTATGTGGCCGGCCTCATCCAAGTTTTTGCTATCTCTTATTACACTTAACATTATCTAATTAAATCTCATCATCCACTCACCTCTCAGCACGTATCCCAATATAATTTAAATCCTAAAAGTTTAAACTATCATAACTTTTTCATTTGTTATTCGATTTTTATGATTTTTATACCAAATTAAAAGTCTTGATACGATCTTTCATTTAAGATCAAACATGGATATGTTTTTATGCATCTATGATGCTCTAATTTAAAAATATGTCTAAATACATAAACTCTATCACATCACTACACGTATTACACTTTACACACTAAATACTCTCGTCTTAAGTTCCGTGCCAAAAAAAAATGTGTCTTAATACTTGAGACGGAGGGAGTACTTATTAGATCGAAGTATTATGATAAATACTTTGAGACTGAATATTAATTTCACTCAATTGGCTAGTTTGTCCTTTTGCGAAGTCAATTGGGTAAACGTAGTTGTTACATAATATGATATGATTGTGAAATCAATTTCGATGGCATAAAATCAAGAGATAATATATATTTTTTTATCCAATTTAACTTTGTAAAATTAATTTTAGCTTGGGAATATAATTTACACAAAAAATATCTAATTTTTACTTTGGAGGACAAAAATGTCCTTCCCTCTCCCCTAGGGCTGGTAAAGTAGCAGTTCAGCCCGACAGTCGTAGTATCCTGTAAAAGAAAGAATTTTTCAAAAATCCATTTAAAACCCCATCATTGAGAAGCGTGAAAAAGCGTGCCAAAAAAGATAAAAAAGAAGTGGCAGTCGTAGTATCCCGTAAAAGAAAGAATTCTTCAAAAATCCATTTTAAAACCCATCATTGAGAAGCATGGAAAAACGTGCCAAAAAAGGCAAAAAAGAAGTGACCCACTTTAAGCGAAATTCGTAGTATCCCGTAAAAGAAAAAATTCTTCAAAAATCCATTTTAAAACTCATTATTGAGAAGCGTAGAAAAGTGTGTCAAAAAAGGCAAAAAAGAAGTGAGTCACTTTAAGCGAAATGGAGGAAGTATATGTCATCAATGGATGAGCTTCGGAATGACCTCATTATCATGACAAAGTACAACTAAACTAAACTATGATATATGCTAAAGTAAAATAATCTCATATAGTTTTCCCTCTAAAACTATATTATCTATATTAACTTCTCATTAATTAAAATTTAGGAGTTAGTAACAACTTTAAAAATTATTTGCATTAATTAATTTTGCTTACAACTTTTAAGAATAAATCACAACTCAAAAATTTATATGCATAAATTTTAATGTTAAAATTACAACATACTAATTTGGTGCCCGTCGAAATTCAATGAGAATCACATTCTTTCGTAAATATTTAAGTCAAACTTTAAGAAAAAGTATAAGTATATAGTTTTAATAAATATTTTGCGACTGGTCGTTAAGAAAAAAACAATATTAGCATTGAATAATTTTTTTTAAAAAAAAAAGCCAATGAGAAACAATATTTCTCATATAGTTTTATATGATTTGAACATCAAGTAATAGAAAAATAGTTAATGGGAGTTCTCGTGAAAAAAAAAAGAAGGTTAAGAAGGATAACATTTCTCAAGTAGTTGTCTTTTATTGAATACCATCAAGCCGCCGATATTCAATATAATAGAAAAATAGATTTATTTGAATACCATGCTGTGGGAGGCCCAGAATATTCATAAATTCAATTTTATTTATCATTTTAACAATCTCTAACTCGTATATTTAATAGAACAATCAAACACTATTTTCTGATGCGTAATCTTATTATCTTGGATACATACTAATGAGTATAATATTGATTTTATATTTATATTGTATTCTGGAATCAATGTAGTAACATGGATGTACTGCATGAGCACACATATATAATATTATATATATATATAAGTATACAAGGAGAAATCGATAAGATTATTTAGCTCACATTGGTCAAATTAAATGTATTTGTGCACGCTTGAGACTCTCACTCAATAGATAAAACTAAATATAGGATACACATAAAATATATTAAAAAAAATATATTACTCCCTCCGTCCACAATCTTTAGACACTAATATTATATCGGGACGGACGTCCACCATCTATAACACTTTTCTTTTTTAGTAATGGGCCCCATAACTTTATCTTAACACTTTAATACTTTAACACTCACTAAAATTTTGAAGGAACCCACAATTATCTTACTTTAATACTTTAACACCTTAATTTATTAATATATCACCACATTGCATTAAAACCTGTGCCGAAAATTTGGGGTCTTAAGATGGTGGACAGAGGGAGTATATATCAATTGCATAAATCGTGTGATTTTGTTGTATATATGATTAATCTGTATAAAATTATCAATTGCTATGAATTGAAATTCTATGAATTAATTAAAGATATATATCATATTATAGATACACATTAGTTAGATTAAAGTATTTATTAATTAGGTAAAATTATGAGAATTTATCAAAATAATCCAGAAAATTCAAGATTGATTG
The DNA here is from genome assembly GCA_001642375.2 of Mentha longifolia. Lineage (NCBI taxonomy): Eukaryota > Viridiplantae > Streptophyta > Magnoliopsida > Lamiales > Lamiaceae > Mentha > Mentha longifolia. The sequence goes on along the minus strand of CM038111.1, from coordinate 11,659,579 downwards.
ACCTTTATTTTGCTATTATATATATATATATATATATATATATATATATATATATATATATATATATATATTTGGACATTTAAATTTATTTTATTTTTTTATAAATAATTATTGAAGTGATACTTTTTTCATAAACTATTTAATTATATATTACTTCTTGGCAATGCGGGAGTATAATTCTAGTTTTGTAGGCCCCGATAAGTAGTCATTGGTGTAGGGGGGGGGGGGAATACACCAATTAGCCAACAGTTTTGATTTTTCAAAACAATTTGATCTTACTGAGTCGTCACTTCAGTTTATCAGAGCAGCTTAGTTTTTCCAGCTCAATCAGTAAACTGCTGAGCTTGCAAAACTAACCTGCGTGCGGAAGTTTGGTGGAAAGATTGGCTAACCGTTTTCAACACAGTTTTCAAAAGATTTCAGTTCAGATAACTGCTCATGCAAGACAGGTTACAGTAGTGCAGGTTGTGAACATGCAAACTGTGTAAATAATGATGTAAAAGTAAGTAGCAAGAGAGAGAAACACGAGGAGATTTTATCGTGGTTTGGAGTAAACAGCTCCTACGTCCACGCCAGATCCCGTCGAATCTGTAATCCCTTAACTTGAGATATTTGCTCCTTTTAACACTGGTGGAGGTCCAGTCCAAATTCAAGTCTTTCTTTAGACTGAATCTAGCACGATTCTTGAGTCGTGTCTCTTCTTACTTTACATACAATCTATCATACAATCTTACCAACACTAAACAACTAGCGCTAATATCCAAACTAGAAAGCTGTGAATAGCTATCGTCGTTAGGAATACACAACTCAATCAACTACACTAAATATCAACTGTGATGGTAGTGAGAGTGTGTGTGATGTGTTCTAGTAAGACGGTTTCCAGAGAGATCAGAAATCTACAAAGATCAACACTTGGGAAAGCTCTAGTGATTTCGAGTGTTGATTGAATGATTTTTAGCTTGAGATTTCTGTAGCGTTTCGGCTTGTATATTGAGTTTCCCGTTAATTCTTTCTGGAATGAGTTGAGGTATTTATAGTGAAGCATTTGAAATAGAGCCGTTGGAAGTGTGTCAGGATTTGCAGTACCGTACACTGACACAATTCTTGGCGTTGGGTGAGAACAGGTTTCTCAACCACAGCTCAGGTTGGTCTTCACAGGTCGACCATCCTATACCTCGAACTGTCTTCGGTTTTCTGTAACCTTTGTGTGAAATCTTCCGAGTATGGTAGGAGCAGGTTACATAGACAAATTACCTAATGGAACAGTATGACAGATTGAGTAGATTAGGTACAAGGTTACACTACCAACCTTGACCTTTACATGAGCAACCTGTCCGAGTTAAGCTTGACTGATCCAAACACGGAGACCAGCCTGTTCCACTTAAAACCTATATCTAAGTGTGGTTTCTAATAGCATTATCAAAACTCAGTTTCAAAGGGTTCCCAACAATTTTCCCCTTTTTGATAATGCCGAAACCCACACTTTACATTTTGGCTTAGAAATTGAATTAAAAACAAATCAAAGGTTTGATGCCCAGCCAACTGCATGATAATAAATGTTAGAAAATTTTAAAGCATAACATGCAAAGGCCTGGACAAAGAGAGATTGTCATCAGGAACAAAAGATGATCATAATTCATTTATAGTATCAACTGAATTGATATGCACAGATTACAGAGGGTTGATACATGAAATAAATGAAAGCGATCAGGTTACTTCCTTAATGACTTGAACCTATCTTCAGCAATCTTGTCTAAGCTTACTGTTCCCATCGCTGCATATATGCTTATCGCGAATCGACATGTACTCGTCACAGTTTGTGATTTTGCAGCCATACAGAGCTGCGACACTCCTAATGAATGTATTAATTTTGTTGATAGTCTGGAGTATTAGTGTCACAAACAGTGGGAGGTCGGAAGGTCTCTTTCTTGGGCGGATTGAGCGTGATCTTGTCTTTTGAAGCTTTCGCCCTGACTCTTTTGATGAATTCGCGATCTGGAAAAGTCTGCAGCTAGTTGTGAAAGGTTATTTTGGTATTACCAGTATAACGAGCATCGATTTGCAACCAGTAGTGGTGCAAGATGAATTGGTTGATGAACTCGTCCCATATAAGTTGATCTTCCACTGGTAACCAATTCGACAGTTCTCTTTTATCAACCTGTTCCTTGTAGCTTTCAAGTCCTTTGAAGCTTGCCACGCGAGCTTTGTCCCTTGCCCTCTGTTTCTTCAAATCTTCCAGAAACAGCTTCTGCTTGCCTTCATCTGCGCAGTCTTCTGCGGTATATCCAGCTTCTGCCATAAGTCGGATGAGGTTGGATTCACCCTGTGCTTTTTCTTGAGCAGACAGCTTGGAAGTAGCAGGATGAGGGGCGATTGTCACAGACGGAGCAGCTTTTGTTTGCATCACAGGTTGGTCAGAGCGACCTTTGCCTCTGCCTTGAGGCGGTTGGGTAACCTGTTTCTCCTTGCCTTTCCCTGATTTCGAAGCACCACGTTTTTCCTTGCCTTTCTCTTCCCCCTTTTCGGCATTATCATCAATTAGATTCTGAACAAGGGTGTTGAGGGAGGCCTGTTCATCAGAGATCAAGGATAGGTCTGTGCTGATCTTTTCCTTGAACTGCAGTAGGAAGTTGATGTTCCCTTCCATCTCATCTTCTTTCTTCAGTGAGCTAGATGTGGTTTGAGTAAGCTTTGTAGAAAAGTCGTTTACAAGCTTGTTGAGTTGTTCAAACTCGTATTGCAAGCCCTCAATAGAAGATTTATAGGCGGCTTTCAATTCGGACAGCTGGATGGGAAGCAACTTGTCCGTTTCTGCTCTGAGTTGTGTGGAGATGAAGGTTGCGAACTGGCTTGCCATTACTTCTTTAATAACTTGTGGCATTTTATCCCTTATATTGGTCAGCATGGCGGATGCAGCTATATCCATAGCTTCAATCTTGTCAGCAATCTTCTTGTGTTCTTCCACCTCTGTTGCCTTCACCTTGGAAACCTCCTCAATGATGAAGTTCTTTAAATTTTCTTGCACCACAGTGAGAGGAGTTCCAGCGGTTGCAACAGAATATATAGGTACACGATCATGATTGGACTCTGTGTTTTCGCTGTTCCGGGTGGGAGAGAGAATAGGACTGAAGACATCATCCTCCAGAAACCTGAAATTGTAGGAACTGCGATCATGAGTGTAAAAAGGTTTCAAATCAATATTGAGAGCCCTGGCCTCTCTCTTCATCCTAGAGAGAACAAAATTCTTAAAGTAATCGCGAACTTCAGGAATTGAAGCATAGCCAAAATACTTCCCCAGGGTGTGCTCTTCAATTTCAAGCTGTTCGATGGGGTGAATCAGGAAAATAGACTTCAAATCGTTGTATGATTTGTCCTTCCCGTCGAGCAAAGTACGCAGCCTGTACGCCATCTCCCTGGTCTCTAGTGTGAGATCGATTCCGGGAAAAGACTCCGAGACAGTCTGTTCAGCATTGATCTCTATTGAGTTGACCAGCATGGCAGCTGCAGTTTTCACGGGATCTTCTTGAACATCATCATCGTCGGATGAGAGGATAAGATTGATGTCGATCTCTGGTGGAGAGCTGAGATGATGAGAGGCTTCACCGGACTGCTGGTGGACAACAAATGAAGTGTCGAGATTTTCTTCCTTGAAATCTGTCTCGTCCTCCGGTTGAGATTCAGTATGACTCTGGCCAGCTATCTCCAGAACTGGAGCCTTGAAGATATCATGAACAGAGGGAATAGGAATTGAAACTGTGCTTTGGGATCTGTCTGTTCAGTGATGTCTTCGAGTAGAGCGGTGGTTGGACGAGCAGGCCGGTGCTGCACTTCAATGTCAGCAAACTCCGTATGCAACCTGCGCGAGATGGGAGTTGGAGATTTGATTCTCACAGACTTGGGAGGTCTGTCAAGCTGTTTGCTGGGGGCATGCTGTCTCTTCCTTCTATTGTCTCGCTGTTCTGGGGGTACCCAGGCTGGGTTGGACCTACCCATTTCATACAGAAATGGTTTGACCATGTCGTCATTCTTGGCAAAAATGGTCATGTCGACCCCAATGATTAATTCAAGCTGCTTCTGGTCCTTGGGGACCTTTTCCTTGTTGAAAGGCGTCATTCCACTCCAATTGAGGTCGGGGTGGAGACATTGAATTAGAGAGCAGATCTTGGTGCCTAGACGCAGGTTCCTGGCAACACGGGATTCGGTCAACTCTTCGCCTTCAAATGTGATCGAGAGCTGCTTGATTTCTTCGTTGATGAGTTCGAGAAGAAAGCGGGCCCAGTTCACGTCTAGACCCTGCACAATTGCAGTCATCACTCTGAACTTCGCTGGAGTGACAGCGTCGTGGTTACCAGAGTAACCAAGGAAGACCTTGTGGACAAAGTCGAAAAGGACTCTGTATACAGGTCGCAGCAGAGGTCGCGAGAACTTCTTTCCATCATATTTTACTGCAGGCTGCATCAAAGCTTTCTGATACACAGTTTCCAGATCTGCATCAGGAATATCCAAAATAAGACCCATGGGCTTGTGATACAAGATTTCCACAGTTCCCGAATCTGCGATGCCGTAGGTCCGAGTGATGAGCGGTAGAATGGGAATGGGCGCGTCGGCTCATCGGGTATCGGAAGATAGAATTGGGCAGATTCTACATCTTCTTGGCAAAAATAAGAGAGAATGAACATAGCGACTTGTTGAGGAAGCCAGAATTTTGGCTCATGAGAGATGATTTTGTAAAAACCATCCATTGCTTTATTGGTGGAGTACATCTCGTTCAGGCCGGCGTAGTCGTATGTAGAGAGATTTGCCGTGGGCTCTATGAGAATAAACTCTGTATGTACTGGATCTTCTGTTCTGCCGTCGTTGGAAGATCTGGTTGTTTGCTTGTACCGGTTGTATACTTGACGTTGTGAGAGGTGGATTCTCCTGTCATTTCGAGAAAGTATAAGTGAGAACTTAGATGGTCGAATTTTTTGAAAGAGAGAAGTTGCAGAGTAAAATGGCGGAAGAATGCAGAAATTGAATGAGAACGACGATGCACAGTTGTGAGCACATATATAAGAGAAAATAAGCGGTTATGATTGAGGTATTTCAACCGTTCAACAGATAGGATTAAATCCCTACAAATCTGTGAGGTATTGGGCGCGTGGGGTGGTTGTGAAGCCCACTCGCACAACCCTTACACTCAACCATCACCTCGCATTTAATGCGGATTTGACACTGTGCATACACTTTTTGACATACATGGAAAGTGAAGTGCGAATGTTAAGTTATGTGTCAGAATATCCTTAACAATGATTTCAATAAATAACAAAACATATGCTTCAATAAATGAAAAATGATTGATAAGGCATAAATTGATCATGTGAAGCAAGAAATATTTTATTGAAATTTGAATATTTAGAAATATTAAGGCATATCATTGACATATTTAAAACGTAATTTTAAGAACATGGAGACTGATACAGGTCGTCCATGACACTTCCCTATGCAAACTGTGACTTATCCACAGTTTCTGATCTTGCAGTTTCCACCTAGCTGGACTGTCCTTTGTCCACCACGAACTGCCCATGTGCATCCTTCCTTTCACCAATGTGAGCTTTGATGAACTCCCACAGCTTGGCATTCTCAGCTTGTAAAGCTGCAACCTTTTCATCAACATACATCTTGTTTTCCAGCTCCAACATGTTAAGCTTACGAGACATTTTAAGGAATTCTGCGTTGAAGAATGATAACATCTTGTCAACTACACTTGAGCTGTTGAAAGAGGATGGAGGAGCTACGGACGAGGAGCCAAGAGCTGCGGAGTCTGGAGCTGCGGAGCCTGGGGCCTGGTCCTGAGCTTTGGACGGGGAGCCTAGAGTGGACTTGTCGCCAGCAGGTTCCACATCAACCTGTGGAGGGGCAGGCTGCGTTGGACTAGCAGGTTTGGGATCTGCCTCCACGAAGGTCGCTGCTGCAGATTGAGTGGTGCGCTTTTGTGAAGGCGCAGACTGCAGATCCGTCATCTTCCTTTTCCCTTTTCTGACTTTCTCAGCATAGACACTGTGTTCTTCTTCATTCTCACTGTCATCTTCACTTTTATCTTCATCTTCCTTTGAATCGCGCATCTCTGTGAGCAAACGCTTGACTGCACCTCTTGTTTTGTTGATCTTGTGTGGCAGAATGCCAAGTATCATGATCAACTGGTTGCAGGTGTGAGGAACCAGCTTGTCCTCAGGAAATCCGGTGCAGACAGGCCACATACGATTTGTAAGTGTTCTCTGCAGAATGATGGAGAGCTTGGTGCCATGACGAAGTTCATGTTGGCCTTGATCCTGGCAGGTCGCTCCGCGGCCTCTTTGATGAACAGGTTGACTAGCAACTGGCCCAGTTAACATCTAACTGCTTCACCACGGCAGTCAGCAATTTGAACTTCAACAGAGTGACAGCTTCATTCGAGCCTAGATACGAAAAGAACACGTTGTGGACGAACTCAAAGAGGAATCTGTACTCAGACTTCAAGTCGTGGCGGTTGAAGGTTTTCTGATCGTAAACCTTCTTGGGCTCAAACAGAGCTTGCTGATACACGTTGTTGACAGCATCCGTGGGCACATCATCAATTGTCGTGATAACCCCTGTATCCGTCAATCTGTAGGTCTGAAGGACGAGTGGAAGAAGATGACGCCGTTCTTCTTCATCGTTGACTAGAAAAGTTGCCGTTGCGGGATCTCCGGCCATCGATTCCAAAGAACACATCAAATAGGCAACATTCATTAGTAGCGTCACTCGCGGATGTTGAGTGATGATATTGAAGAAACCATCACATTGGGTGATAGCTTCAATCATCGGATCCAAGCCTCTGTATCCATACTTGTTTAGCACAGCAACTTTCTCAAAGAAGATGAGAGGGGTTGCTTTCTTTACTTGAGCACTTAGTGAATCTGTAGACATTTTTGCAGAGAAAGTAAGGAAGCGAAAGAATTTTTGAAACTTGATTTCAAAGGATTTCAAGAAACGCGTAAGGATTTCAAGAGTTTCTCTCTATTTATAGAGCTTTCTCCAACGGTTAAGATTTTATTAATAAATCTCAACGGCGAGGGAGGCGCGTGAAAAAGGTGATTCAGAGAAGGTGAGTTTCACGCGCTTCTTCTATCTTCTTTTTCCTTCTTAGATTGACATAAATCCTTGATTTTTGTGATTTTTTTTTTTTTAAATACTTAATAGTAAAAGATTTGAAAAAGATTTTTGAAAGGATAAATAAGGAGTGGAAATAATAAATTCTGCTAAGAATTAAATGGAGATTGATACGACATCTCCAGTTCCCCCTTAAAGGTTGGCCAGTAATTTTAACTTTCAATGCAGTTTGTAGCCTCAAGCTGCGTGTCACCGAACTGCTTCTTTTGAGCTGCAGTTTCTAAGTCAGTCTTCTCTTTGCTGACCTGCTCTAGCGAACTGCTTTTGTTAGCATGCAGTTTCCAAGTCAGTCTGCTCTTGGCTGACCTACTCTAGCGAACTGCTTTTATTTTCTGACTTAGGCTGTGTATCCATTCTGAGCATTCCAAGCTTTCCACACAGCATTTTGAATCTCTCTTCCATGAGAGGTTTCGTTAGAATATCAGCTCTTTGGATGTTAGTATGGATTTTCTCAACTGTTATATCTTGTTTTTCCACATGATCTCTTATGAAGTGATGCCTTATATCAATATGCTGGCATTTGGTGTGGTAGACAGGATTCAGGGTGAGTGCTATAGCGCTTGTGTTGTCACAAAAGATAGGAACTTTTCGAACTGTGACTCCATAATCTTTGAGTTGTTGTTTCAACTAAAGAATCTGTGCACAACAGCTTCCTGTCGCCATATACTCAGCTTCTGTTGTTGAAGTAGCAACTGAAGTTTGCTTCTTTGAAAACCAGGAAATCAACTTGCTTCCAAGAAACTGACAAGTCCCTGATGTGGACTTTCTATCCAGTTCGCATCCTCCATAATCTGCATCTGCATAGCCAGTTAGTTCACAATTATCATCACAAGGGTACCATAAACCGAAGTTTGTAGTTCCCTTGACATATCTAAGAATTTTCTTGGCTGCTTCTAGACGAGATTCCTTTAGATTAGCTTGATACCGAGCACATATTCCAACTGCAAAAGAAATATCAGGTCGACTTGCAGTAAGATAAAGTAAAGAACCAATAATTTCCCTGTACAAAGTTATGCTAGCAGGTTTCCCTTCAGAATCTGGATTCATCTTTCCATTGGCAATCATTGGAATCTTCAGTGGTCTGCTATCTTGGACACCGAATTTGGTTGCCAGCTCGTTAGCATATTTGGATTGACAAATGAAGATACCATCCGCAGATTGCTTGACCTGCAGGCCGAGAAAGAAGTTCATCTCCCCCATCATGGACATTTTGTACTCATACTTCATGAGTTCTCCAAACCTGTCACATAGAAACTTTGACCTAGATCCAAAGATAATGTCATCAACATAAATTTGCACAAGAAGAATATCATCCTTGTACTTAAAAGTAAATAAAGTTCTGTCGACCGATCCTCTCTTGAAACCAGAATACAGTAGGAATGTAGATAACGTTTCATACCAAGCTCTGGGAGCTTGTTTCAAACCATATACTGCTTTGTGCAGTATGTAAACTTTCGCTGGACCTGCTTCCTCGAAACCTAGTGGTTGTTCAACGTAAACTTCTTCTCCAAGGATTCCATTGAGGAAAGCACTCTTCACGTCCATTTGGTAGACTTTGAACCTCTGATGAGCTGCATATGCTAGAAACAACCTAATTGCTTCTAGTCTTGCCACTGGTGCGTAGGTCTCATCATAGTCTATCCCTTCTTGTTGACAGTAACCTTTGGCAACTAATCTTGCCTTGTTTCTGATTACTTCAGCATTTTCATCTTTCTTATTCCTAAACACCCATTTTACATCAATCACTCCTTGATGTGTAGGGCGATCAACTAGTGACCATACTTCATTTGTTTTAAACTCATTGAGTTCCTCTTGCATGGCTGTAACCCAGTCATGGTCGGTAAGAGCTTCCTCAACGGTTTTGGGTTCAGAGTAGGAAAGGTAACACCTTAATAGACAGCTTTCACCTATCTGTCTTCTTGTTTTCACACCCGCATTTGGGTTCCCGACAATGAGATCTCCAGGATGAGCATCGACCCATCTCCTTCGATGAGAGATTTCTTCTTCTATAAGAATAGGTTCAGGGTCTGTTATGGGATCTTCAAACTCAGGTAGAGGTTGAGGAGTGAAGGGGTCAAGCTGTTCAAGTTGTTCAGCAAGCTGATCTATTGACAGCTCTGCATTGACTGCAGGTTCTTTTGGAGTTTCTGGATCAGTTAAAGAGGAGCTGGTTGGAGGAGCTTCGGTTCCCCCTTGGTTTGTTCCCCCTTGCTGAATGGGTGGATTTTGTGGATTGGAATTTTGTACAGGCTGACTTTCTTCTTCTTCCAAGTCGGTTGGACTCCATATAAGTATTTCATCTCGAAACTGCGTGTTGGAGCCTGCTTGATCTTGATTCGCACCTGTACTTTCTTCAGGTTGAGTCTCCCTGTACTCACAGATAGATTCATCAAAAACAACATGTGGTGTTACTTCCACAATCTGAGTCTTCTTGTTAAAAACTTTGAAGGCTTTGTTGATCTCTGAATATCCTACAAATATTCCTGGATCTGCTTTGCTATCAAATGTTTTTAACTGTGATTTCCCATTATTATGAATGTAACACACGCAACCAAAAGATTTAAGATATTTGAATTGAGGTTTCTTATCTTTCCACAGCTCGTATGGAGTTTTTCTATGTCGTTTATGAATGACTGATCTGTTCTGAGTGTAGCAAGCTGTGTTGATTGCTTCCGCCCATAACTTCTTGGGAAGATTGGTTTCATTCAGCATTGTGCGAGCTGCTTCCTTTAGAGACATGTTGCGTCGTTCAACAACACCGTTCTGTTGAGGTGTGCGAGATGCTGAAGTTTGATGTGTAATTCCATTTCTAGTACAGTAGGACTCAATCATATGATTAAGAAATTATGTTCCATGATCGGATCTAATTGAGATCACACTTTTGTTTTTCATGTTTGACAGTCTGGTGAGCAACGCGGGTAGCTCTACTAGTGTCTCCTTCTTTTTATGTAAGAAAATAACCTAAGTATATCGTGAGTAATCGTCAATAATAACGAGAGTATACTTTTTACCATTAATGCTTCTAGGAGTTACTGGACCAAATAAATCCAGGTGGAGTAATTCCAAGATTCTACTTGTGTTGTGAGCTGTAATGCTTGGGAATGATGATTTGGTCTGCTTTCCAGCTTGACAGGCTTCACAAACATGATCTTTGTAGTAGACTTGATCTGGAAGGTCATCTGCGAGCTTCTTGCGAGCAAGCTTGTTGATGGCTTTGAAGTTTAAGTGACAGAGTCTCTTATGCTACAGCCAGCTAACTTCAGGTGCAGATTTGGTGACCAGACATGTTTCTTTCTCATCTGACCATTGTACTATGTACAAGTTGTCCTGCAAAATACCGGTAAGAAGAATTTCTTCTCCTTCCTTGTTCTTTATAGCACATTTGTTAGTAGAAAATTCTACTCTTTTTCCAGTAGAGCAGAACTGGCTTACTAAAAGAGATTATGATTTAAACCTTCAACATATCTGATGTTAGATATTGTTGTTTTACCAATAACTAGATTACCGTAACCTCTTGTTTTCCCTTTAGAGTCTCCTCCAAAAGTGACTAGAGGTCCATCACATTCAATGAAGTTTGTCAGCATGCTTTTGTCGCAGGTCATGTGTGTTGTGCATCCACTGTCAATGATCCAGACCGCGCCGTGAGCTGCTCGCTTTCTCCTTTGAGTTTTCCCATCCTGCAATTAGACAGTTTTAGCAACCCAGATTAATTTGGGTGCTTTGTTAGCAGGTTGAGTTTTAGCAGCTTGGTTTCCAAGCTTCTTCTTTTGGGAACTCCTTTTGTTGACTCGTGGCTTGGTCCGTTGCTTATATGTTGAGTATAAGGTTTCATTAGAGTATGCAGACTGCTGTTGGTAATGAGCAGGTTGATAATGATCATTTTGATAGTACTGCTCCATATATCCACATCTGCAACGATCATTTCCAAATCCACTTCTATGTGGAAATTGATAATGCCTACTTGACAGCTCAGGATATTGGTACCAATGATGGTCGTACCATTAACCTTCATTGTCAAGTGTTTGTTAATTTGGCCACTGCTCATGGTAAATGTTTGGTTATGGTTGAGCAGTTTGAATGATTCTTGGTTGAGAGACTGCATTTCTTTTGCTAGCAGTTTGCACCATTCTTAGAGTAGGTTGGCTTCCTTTTTGATAAGCTGTTTGACCATATAGTTTCCTAGGTCGCTCAACCTTTTGCTGTTCAACTGACGGCCTTGGCTGTTATTTCTTGATAGCAGGCTTTCCATGCTCTTTCACCTGGATTGCTTGTGGTTGCCGGGCTGGATTTTTCAGTTTGAGCTGCTTGTCTGGTAGAGTGTGATGAGCTTTTCTTTCAGCCAATCCTTTTTCTTTCTCGAACAATACCTTCTCCTTTTCTTTGGCTCCGCTGGTTTGACCATGGAATCCAATGCCAAAATTTATCTGAGCAGGTCTCTGGGCAGCTTGCAGGGCTTCAAGATTTTCACCATTTTTGTTCATTTTCATCAGGACTTATTGAAGCTTGAGCTCTTTCTGCAATAGCTTCTCATGCTCCTTTGAGAGATCTACCAGTTTGCCATTCAAGTTGTTGATCTCACTGTCCTTTTCAGTGAGCATTTCTTTAAGGTTTTCTTCCCTTAAAGCTGATTGACGCATTTGGACTTTTAGGGTCTCTATCTCATTTTCTTTTGCTTCATCATAGAGAGTGAAGTCTTCATTCATGGCAGCTTTGAGTTTCATATTTTCATCCTCCAGCTTGGATCCTTCTATGACTACTTGTTTAAACATTTCCGAGAGCTTCTTGTAGTCATCAAGCTGTTGTTGAAACTCTTCATACGTTGGCATTTCAGGTATTTCAATACCTGCATGTTCGGAGTTAGTTGAATATGAAAATGAGGTTTCAGTATCAACCTTGTATTGAACAATATTGAGATCTTTTCCCATGTAGCATTCCTCATATTCAAGTTCCTCGTCAGCTAAGCGACATTCCTCCTCATCCAATTCATCATCATCTTCGTCGGAGGAGGTTGAGTCTGATAATGTGGTAATTGCTTTGGCCTCTTCCTCAGCTGCGATCATGGCGTTGCGCTGCTCCTTAAGCTTTTGATCTCTTTTTGCGCGGAGCTCTTCGCGTTCAGCCTTTGATAAGTCTGGGCAGTCTGACTTATAGTGACCTGGTCTGCCACATTCAAAACAGCCACCCTCGGGAGTGTTAGAAGAATTGAATTTAGAGGGTTTTGATATACCTTCACCTTTCTTGTTGGAATAAGAGGTGGTTTGATTTGTCTTGAAATCCTTGTGATATTTACGGAATTTGTTGAAATGTTTTTCAAGCTTTTCATTTCTCCTAGCCATGAGTGCATAGTCTTTCAACAATTTCTCCATTTTTGAGCATAAATCCTTTGGGATTGCTCTTTCTTCTATAATTGATGCAGCTTTGAATGCAGCATCCTTTTCTTTCTTTTCAGGCTCGGTCTTCTTACTTGAAGATACTTGTTCTGACCCGTGAAGTCTGATCATTTCAAACTCATTCCCGATGAGTAGATCAAACATGTCAAGTCCCGACTTTCGAAGGAAAGAAAGTTTAGTCGGGCGTGACTTGGGTTTGAAATAAAGAGATGGAAAATAGAAAGAAGAAGATAACAGACAAAGGTACGGAAGGATACGAGTGTATAAAACCTCTATTCGAACAAATGCCAATCAATCGAAAGAATTCAAACGAATAATAACTATAAGTTTCACAAGAAGCATCTGGAATTTGTTACCGAAAGAAAAGTAACAACATCTTATATTCGAGAAATGAATATTTACAATGAACGAAGTAGCCTAGGATTCAAATATGTTACACGAGTTTCAAAAGGTGAATCCTTATAAGGCTATATAGCTATTCATAACGAAAGAAGAACAAACAAACTACTGAAACACGAGTTCAAGCGTACAGCGGAAGAGTTAAACAAACATAGATACATATATGAAGATATATATCTCTTTCTGCACCAAAGTTCAAAAAGAAGAGTAACATTCTCTCTCAACATAGCCGTTGTCACCACTTTGCTCAACCTACAAGTTTTTGGAAACACGAGCAGGGCTGAGTACTTGATGTACCCCATGGGTTATGTCCAAAACATATATAAATCATTTATTATTCATGCATTCATCAGTATTGCATAAGGTTTTAGGAAAATAACTCATGCATACTAAAATCACATTTTGTTCACAGCTGTGTGGATGTACAACTCCTTTCGCATCCTTAACGTATTATCCATATCTGTTTCTCTCGCGCCGTGAAAGTTGGCCACCTCTCACGGTCGCAACTAATCTCGTAAACCGGCCCTCACCTCCCGGGCACACAGCTTACAACTTCGTGTACACTCTCTGGCTAACAACTATTACTTAGCACATAGCCGATCGTCATTGGCGAACCAACACAGATAGGAAACATACAAATATTTTATGCATGAATAATCGTAGAAACTTGCATTTCATGTCAAAACATGCTTCATTATAGCAAAATTATACTTTGCTTAGGAAAATAACGCCCACCTGATTATACAAGTGTCTGATTGATTCTTAGTTCTCCTTCAAGTCCCTTGATTCCTACCTTGTCCTTGACCTTTAGGAAACAAAGTTCATTTATTTAGCAAAGGTTTGAATCTTATAGAAATATGTAATTTCTATTTCAACATAAATATGTTTCCAACTCTAGATTTTTGAGGCTTTAAGATTCTATATCCCTTCTAGTCGGTCTTTCGATGTAAGGTTTAGTTCGGTTAACAGTTAAGCCCGATTGATTGCCTTTTTATTAAATTAATTATAAGAATCTATGTCTTTTGTTGAAGAGACTGAGAGTCAATCCATTCTTATTCCTAATATAAGACCATTGATATTATAGCTCGTTCCTCAAGTATATTTCTCTATTCGTGAAAGGATTAAGTGGAATTAATAATGATATAAGAAAGGAATGAATATGTAAACAACTAACTGGTCGGAATCTATATAATCTATATAAGTTTCAGTAGATGTTGGAAAGGAATAATTTGATAAATTTCGATATGGTTCCTACGTATTTTAAATTTTCCAAAAACTCTCTAGGTTCTCGATTAGACAAGCATCAGCTAAAGTGTTCGACTAGTTCAATGAGAACTCCATTTCTCCATTTGAACTAATCCCAAAACTCAGTCCTCAACAATAATATTTATCGGTAATAATAGGTCCGTCAAATAAAAATAAATAAATACAGAGGTTCCAACCTTACATTAATTCATAAACCGTATCATAATATCATAACAATACTGCTCCATCACCCAACAGGAATCTATCTCAGTGTTCATGTATCAATAGTAATTGGTAAGCATTTAATTAACTTGGCTAGATAATATATATTAATTAATAACTTAACAGGTCTCAATTAGATCTTAAAATAGATAAACCAACATATTGTTAAGTTGAGCATATTCCCCTAATGTACGAACAACATTAAATTTTCAAAATGCAATTACATTAACTAATGATCAAAATTTTATAACTAAAGTCTTTAGTCTATTAATCACAACAATTGGGGCTGATTGGGGTATGCTCATTTTCTACATCAGTTGGGCCCCACAGTTAAAATACTAGGTGTGGCTTATTAAGAAAAGAATTGGAAGAAAGTCATGTTTCTTCATTTATCCTCCTACAGCACACACAACCTACACGCCCCCTTTCCTTCTTTTAAACAGAGTCCAAAATTTCTCTCTCTCTACTTCATCTTTTTCATCCAGCCACTGTTCCTCTCTTCCTCTTATCTTCCTTAACCACGGCGTATATGGCATCACCCTCATAGATGTCATCGAGATTTTTCCTTTCTTCCCTATTTTTTTTTCTGAAATTTTTCTGTTCTTTAAACCCCTAAAATCTGAAACTAAAATTCCTAATTCGTCCCTCCCATGGCAAAGGATCGAAACGCCGTTCTAAGGAGTCGCCGGCACTACTGCGACCTTCGCAGCGTCGCACCTTCACTATTATGGTTACTAGTGACGGCAGCAGGGCAGAGGCGCTTCCCCGTTTCCGCGCTCCCTCAGTCTCGGCGGCCACCATCGCCGTCGACCTCAACAGGCCGGCAACAATTCAGTTTCACCGCCGTTGGTGGCAACAACAGGGTAAGGATGCCGCCCCTGTTCCTCATCGCCGTCGAGCTCTACAACAGCTAATACTCACAGTCGACAATAATTAAATGCCGCCGCCGCCGTGTTCTTCTCCCCCACCGACGGCAGCAAAGGCAAAGCCCTTTTCTCTTATTTATATAAAATCCGATTTATGTCCCTCCTCTTCCTACCTCATATCAATTTATCTCAGTAACCCAAATTCAAGTTTGTAGTTGGTTAAATATATATACATGGATGGTTTTGGTAGATTCTAAAGCTTATGGAGGTTTTCTACCAATTAAACTAGAATTCATTCGTACTTAAATTTAATTATATGAACCTTGCTATGGATGAAGTGAGTTTTCTTCTTTTTTTTTTTTCTTAAGCTTCGAGTATATATATATCATAATGAAAATTAGAAAGAGTGGAGGATATGGCTTACTGATTGTAGATTTATATTTTGATGGATGCGTTCTGGTTGGGGAGGATTAGATAGCAGAAATCCTTCTTTCTTTTGATTCTATGTTCTCCTCCTAAGCATAAGTAAAATCTGAATAAAAAAATTGGGTGTATGTTGTAGGCATAAATATAGAAATCCCTTACTACGATTTGATTATTGTAGTTGCAGGCTTGAAGTGAAAACAATTGATTCTTCCTCCTCTACTTTGGATTTTCTCTTCTGCTTCTCTCTCTGCTTTCTTTTTCGATTTTTACTTCTTCTGCATGCTGGTGTTTACTGTAGAAATGGTAAAGTTTTGGTATGGTAATCTGTTAGAGTGAAATATCAGTGTTACTTACATCATCTCCACCGCCTACAGTATTCTGAATAAATATCTATGGGCCTTAAGGAAATGGGCTGCATTTACAGCCCTTGGTAACAAAAGCTATAATGTGGTTTAAGACCATAACTTATTTTATTAAATGCTACTTATAGTCCAACATTCGTTAACATACGACTATACTATCTAACCCGATATACCTATATGTATAAATATTTCAAAATCTACAACTTAAATTGAAATTCTAACTAACATTTTATGCAATACGTTTCTTCTTCGTCGTAGCGAATAATATAATCGTTCTTAACATTTTCTAATATAATTCTATAACTTTAAAAGTCTTATCAAATATAACAATTCTTAAGAAATAATCAAAAAAATTTTAATTTTCCTGTTTTTGGAAAATCGGGATATTACAAAACAGTTGCTCGGTTGACAGGTTGCTGATATCCGACCTGCCACGGTGCATGGCACTGTACACATGCCAGCTTGCTGGAAGAGATTGGATAACTTTGAGGTTGAGTTCGCGCTGTGTGTATTTATCTTTCTTGAGAGCTGCGATCTCCAAAGTGATCATTGTGAATCTGTTCTTGAGCTGATCAATGGTCTCCATTGGCTGCATTTGAATTCTTCAAATTTACTGCATGCCACTGAAGCTTATTTTCCAGCATTTCTGTTGATCCAAGGCTTATGGCTTTTAAGGTGTCCCACATTTCCTTTGCAATTCCAAGATTTCTTATCTTGGCCAGGTGGACTCCCTTAACTGTGCTAGAGATCAACCCTTTTGCGAAGCTATCAAGTCCAACTTCCTTTCTTTCTTCGGTTGTGTATTTTCTGGGATCTTTGATCTTTGGCACATACGTTGCTTCGGAAACTTTTTCTCCATAAACATCAGTATCGTAGGGTTCGTAGATTGGTGTTGGATCATTCTCGATGACATCCCACATCAGCACATGATGAGCTTGGAGGCACATCTTTATTCGAAAGCTCCAGTCTTCATATCCCTGCACAGAGAAATCTTCGCAGATGCGGAGAAATGAAGCTTCCATAGTGATAGTTTATGTATGTATGCACTAACACAATTCTAGAGATCTAGTTCAATTTGACACGAAAACACAAAAAGCTTCTAGTATGCAGAAGCAGTGGTCAAAAGAACCACCGCTCTGATACCACTTGTAGGCCCCGATAAGTAGTCATTGGTGTAGGGGGGGAATACACCAATTAGCCAACAGTTTTGATTTTTCAAAATAATTTGATCTTACTGAGTCGTCACTTCAGTTTATCAGAGCAGCTTAGTTTTTCCAGCTCAATCAGTAAACTGCTGAGCTTGCAAAACTAACCTGCGTGCGAAAGTTTGGTGGAAAGGTTGGCTAACCATTTTCAACACAGTTTTCAAAAGATTTCAGTTCAGATAACTGCTCATGCAAGACAGGTTACAGTAGTGCAGGTTGTGAACATGCAAACTGTGTAAATAAAGATGTAAAAGTAAGTAGCAAGAGAGAGAAACACGAGGAGTTTTTATCGTGGTTCGGAGTAAACAGCTCCTACGTCCACGCCAGATCCCGTCGAATCTGTAATCCCTTAACTTGAGATATTCGCTCATTTTAACACTGGTGGAGGTCCAGTCCAAATTCAAGTCTTTCTTTAGACTGAATCTAGCACGATTCTTGAGTCGTGTCTCTTCTTACTTTACATACAATCTATCATACAATCTTACCAACGCTAAACAACTAGCGTTAATATCCAAACTATAAAGCTGTGAATAACTATCGTCGTTATGAATACACAACTCAATCAACTACACTAAATATCAACTGTGATGGTAGTGAGAGTGTGTGTGATGTGTTCTAGTAAGACGGTTTCCAGAGAGATCAGAAATCTACAAAGATCAACACTTGGGAAAGCTCTAGTGATTTCGAGTGTTGATTGAATGATTTTTAGCTTGAGATTTCTGCAGCGTTTCGGCTTGTATATTGAGTTTCCCGTTAATTCTTTCTGGAATGAGTTGAGGTATTTATAGTGAAGCATTTGAAATAGAGCCGTTGGAAGTGTGTCAGGATTTGCAGTACCGTACATTGACATAATTTTTGTCGTTGGGTGAGAACAGGTTTCTCAACCACAGCTCAGGTTGGTCTTCACAAGTCGACCATCCTATACCTCGAACTGTCTTCGGTCTTCTGTAACCTTCGTGTGAAATCTTCCGAGTATGGTAGGAGCATGTTACATAGACAAATTACCTAATGGAACAGTATGACAGATTGAGTAGATTAGGTACAAGGTTACACTACCAACCTTAACCTTTACATGAGCAACCTGTCCGAGTTAAGCTTGACTGATCCAAACACGGAGACCAGCCTGTTCCACTTAAAACCTATATCTAAGTGTGGTTTCTAATAACATTATCAAAACTCAGTTTCAAAGGGTTCCAACAAGTTTTAAAATAACAAAACAAGGATTACATTTTGCTTACGTGTCCTATTTTGATTCATTCATTTTGAATTGCGTGTAAACAATCGGATAAAGAAATATAAGCACATTAATAATTCTACATATATGATATATCACCGAGATGAAAAGAAAATGCAATTCATATAATGAAAAGGCACATGATCCGACCAACTAAAAGAATAGAAAAATAATGAATAACAATCAATTTCTTAGGATAAAAGAAGTGTACAAGATCATACGAGAAAAAGAGAGTATCTCATAATATAATCAAAGAAGGCATAAAGAAAATAAAAGAGCAGAAAATGTATTGGAACCCTGAGATGGAAGGTAAAGATAGAAAATGTGTCCCATTTTATAATGATTGTATTTGAATATAATAATAAAGAGAGAGGCACATATTTAGTTGGGGTTGGCAAATATACTGTCTCTACTATACCCCTAAAAAGGAAAAATAGGCATGTAGAGGCCGGCAAATCTGGCCATTTTTAATTTTACTCTTTTTTCGAGGATTATATAACATGTTTACATTAAATCCATATTAAAAAAGATTGCAAGTTCGAAAAAGACATAGTCTTAGAGGTTACAAGTTCGAAAAAGACATGTTTACATGAAATCCATATCAAAATCAAAACCTTCATCGAATGCTTGAGATGTATCGGTCTCGTCAATTTCATTCTATATTGTACTAATTGTTTATTTATTTTCTTGTTCTCATTCTTCGGCTAGAGTGTAATCCTTTAGTAGGATTTGAACTTCAAGATTTTTTAACGTCATTATTGATCTTCTCTCGTCGAGCACGTACCCTTCGCTACAAAGATTGAAGCAATTCTCTTTTTTGGCCACCGGGCTCCCTTCCCATGTGAAAGAAAATTTTATTTCCATTCTTATGTTTGATAGAATTGTGAGTCTCTCTTTCTCTCTTCTCACACACACATTGTATTTACAAAGGAACGCATCTTTTTACGGCTTTACAATAAATTCAACGCATGTATATAATTGGAGCATAATGAACATGTCACAATTTAATTCAAGTTATTAACTGTAATAATCTCATATACAACATGATTTATATGTTTATTATGAATTTATAATGTAATATTTTTAATGTAATATTAAGATTAAATATACACTTAATATTGCATAAAAATTAATAAAAAAATATAAAAATCGACGGTTCGTCCGGTCAGAGCCGCTGACCCTATAAGCATAACACCACCTATAAGCCACCATTAGTGATTTTTCTGCTTTTTTCTTAGTTTTACATCGATACTACTTCAAGCACTCACTATACTGCATTATTTTATATTGCTAAAAAAAAATTATGATGAATTGATCACCAGATTAAAATTCAAAAAAAAAAAAAAAATCTTTTAGTGGCAAAAGGTGTTATATTTGAGCCACATATATATAGAGTATACGAGTTCCTTTTCTTAGGATGGTGGCGATGAGCGTGCTTAGGAACTGGGGCGGTGGCGGAATCAGGGGGGCCGCGCTTCGCATCCATGCGCTCAATCTGTATTGGTTTCTTCAACTGGATAATGGGTCCCTCATATATGTGGAGTATTAACTTATTCTCTTTATATTGCAAATATTTTCGTACATCATCATTCGAATCGATTTGGACGCCCGAATTAGGGTGAGTTATTAACTATTGATTATGTTTTAAAATAGAGAGATAGAGTTTATGTCTATCGGGATTGCTTCCCTATCTTCTGTGAGTATACTTAATATGTTCACGCGGTCGATTGTGGCGGTGAAAGATTTAATAAAATATATTATTAATATACTTTAATGTGACATTCTCACATGGGCACGTCA
>CM038111.1:11620943-11639160 GCA_001642375.2 Mentha longifolia | reverse complement strand
CGATTGTTTGTCGCCTACGGGGAACTTCGGCCTCCCTGCCTCCAACGATCCGAAGACTTGGGGATGGCCTTTGTGACGGTTCGACTTCGTCTTCCTTGCTTTGACTTTGTCGGTGTTGATCGGCGAACCTGCGAAAATCCTGCTCATGGATGCTCAGGTACGCTTTCAGTACGTCTCCCAGCTCGGGTTGGAGTTCAGCATTCCCGCGTCGGCTGCCACTTTGATCTGGTCCATCGTCGCTAGCTGAACCCCCAGATGGGACCTCCTCCGGGTGGCCTTCAGGAGTTCGGCGGATGGGCTGTTGGTCACGCTGGATCTGGGAAGCAGTTTTCTGAGCTTGACTAACGTCACCTTCTTCCTCGTTGGCCGGCATGTAAGGTGGATTAGAAAAGAGGTCAACTCGTTTCTGTTTTTCCTTGGCAGCAGCGGCGGCAGCGGCGGTGGTGGCGGAGCGGGTTGGTCTTACCATCGTGTTTTCACTTGAAATACGCTAATCGGTTTCACAAAATTCTTTCGTTTCCCACAGACGGCGCCAGTGATCGATCGTGTATTTTAGGGTGATTATACGAGAGAGAGAGAGAATGAAGAACACGAGAGGTTTTTACGTGGTTCGATCTTTGATTAGATCTACGTCCACGAAGGAGAGAATGTTTTATATTTTCGTGTTCTAACCGCTATTACAACCTGCCTCTTTCTTTACAAATGATTCCCTTTTATAGAGGATGGAGGTCACGGGTGTTTCAGGAGTGGTTGGGGGTCGTGGGTGCTCCTGTCTGCACTGTGGAGTGGTTGGGAGCAGTTGGTTGACTTTCTTGACTTCCACTGGGCTTTATCCTTGATTGGGCCGGGGGAATTAGGAATGGGCCGAGCTGATCTGGGCCTATTGGGCCATATCCTATCAGGTAGGTATGTCAATCGGGCCAACCCACCGGGTTTCGGGCCAACCCTATCGGGTTGCGGGCTATTCGGTTCAGGTCAATCGGGTTTTTTTTTCTTTCGAGTTGATATTTCTTGGCCCTAACCCTAACCCTCTCGGTTTCGGGCTAGCCCACCGGGCCAAAGAATTTACGATAATAAATTTGATATTTGTTATCATAATCGTCTTACACTCTCACAAATAAAAATAATGTAAATAAAATTAATATTTTAATTATACGACCGGAGATCGAAGCGGGGAGATTTTCGGGTCATGGTTCAACCAATTAACTAATGGTTTAACCGTATATCAAATAAGAAATATTATTAATAATTAATTTCATAGAAAAATATAAAAATATGCAATAAATTATAGTAATATTGTGTCATTATAAAATTTACAAAGATATTAATTTATAAATAATAATAATATGTGTAATAGTAGC
Source organism: Mentha longifolia (assembly GCA_001642375.2). Lineage (NCBI taxonomy): Eukaryota > Viridiplantae > Streptophyta > Magnoliopsida > Lamiales > Lamiaceae > Mentha > Mentha longifolia. The sequence continues at coordinate 11,637,799 of CM038111.1, read as the reverse complement.
ACAATATTATAAAAGAATAGAATGTGGAAGAAAATAATAAAGAAGATTGAAACTTTATAATTGATATGCTTTTATAGTATTTCAAAACCTATATAATAATAAATTGTTTGTAATTTTGCAAATTAGTTGTGTAGCTGAGATGGTTGGCATGTTCTTGTCTAGATTAGAAGGTCTTGGGTTCAATTCTTAGTAGGGACAATTTATTTTCAATTAAATTTAATATTTTTTGATAAATAATAGTCTGGCCCGACGGGCTGGCCCGTGGCCCGACTGGGTTAGCCCGATTAGCCCGACCGGGCTGGCCCGAAAAGCCCGAAATTAATATGGGCTGAAAAAAATGAGCCCTAACTCACCCTTTTTTTCAGGCTATTCGGGTCGGCCTGTCGGTCTCGGGCTTTTTTGACATCCCTATTTGAAGGTGAAGTGTTTGTATTGTGTATTTCAATGTAGCTGTGATATGCATTGGAGTGGTAGGGAGTTTTATGCATTTCATTATAGTTGTAATGTGCATTGCAGTAGTAAGGAGTCGACATCAACAACAATGGGAGAGCCAAAATATGATAACTAACCTGAAGGAGTTTTGTATAAAAATAGACACACACACATATATATATAAGCAGAACTAACCTAAATTTGAACTTTGAATTTTGAATAATGACTTGTCAACGAGATTCACCAACTCTTAGCCATGGTCACCAACTTTTATCAGAAAAAAAGCCATGAAATTTTGAAAATTGGAAATCTGAATTGGCTTGTGTAGACATGATGTCTGATTTGACTTATTTTGCAGCTATTGCAGCCAATTTTGGTGGCAAAATTGTTGTGTATTCGATCATTAAGTGTAGTAGTATCAGATAGCTATTTCGAACTTATTAGTTTTGCTGTGAATGACTTCTTATATAGTTATATACATATGTATCGGGACTAACTTCGTGCAGCAAACCTTAAAAAGTCTAAACACTGTAAATGTGGCGGCAAAAAGAGAGGTCATTATCATATTTTAATATGGTACTATCTCCGTTCTTTTTAAATTGTTATACTTTTTTTCAACAATTTTTTTCAAATTTTTTCGAGCGTCTTGATGATGAGTTTTAAAATAACTTTTAAATTTTTTTTTTTTCTGTTACTACAAACGTAAAAAAAATCATTAAAAAGTTATTTTAAAACTCATTATCAAGACGCTCGAAAACGTTTGAAAAAATTGTTAAAAAAAGTATAACAACTTAAAAATGATAAAGAGTATATAGATACTCAATCAATGTTCTGTGATTTCTCGAGTTTAGTGCAGTTATGCAATATCCATTGCAACCAGCTTGTTAATAACTCATAATTACAAAAGGAAGATATTGATTTTGCTCATAGTTACAAACTTGGGTAAAGATGAAAGTTCACAAGCAAGTAAAAGAACCACAAGATCATAATTGAATTCTACCACTCCAAACTCAAAAGCTCTGCACGAGGCTCTGAGGGCTAGTAACCTTTTGCAGCCGTTATCAATTAAAGATCTCGTGTTCCGTGGTGAATCTATAAGCTTTGAAGAGTTGATTAAATTGTTTCCAGGAAGAAGAGCACAAATTCTTGAATTGGTCAAGTTTTTGGGGCCTTTGAATTCACCCATGATTCCTTTATTTATCTATGGAGGTCCTTCAACAGGGAAGACGAGCACTGCGCTTAATATTACATTTTAAACTAATAAGTACTACCTCCATCCCTCTATATTAGTCCTCTTTCACTTTATTGACTTTTCCGGCACGCATTTCCACCGAAACCTAGTACGGGTTTTAAAATATAATTTTGAAGTATCGTTTTTTTTACGGGATACTATGACACTCATAGTATCCCGTAAAAAAAACGATACTTCAAAATTATATTTTAAAACCCGTACTAGGTTTCGGTGGAAATGCGTGCCGGAAAAGTCAATAAAGTGAAAGAGGACTAATATAGAGGGATGGAGGTAGTATTAACTTTAACATAAGTATTACAAGCACAACTAGAGGAGAATAACAATTCAAGCAATAGTAATATCAATGCTGGCAGCATTCTTTAAATGGAGCAACGATACAGAATTAATTGAATCTGTAGCCCAACTCTCTTCCTCAACTGCTACCATATGAGCTGATTCAGATGGATATTCCGGAACATGAAGACGTTCAAGACCATCTTCCAACATTTGCAATACTTTATTCATTGACGGGCGATCATTCGGATTCATCAGTATACACCATAATACAACTATTGTCATCTTCTGAACAAGACTCTTTGTACTCTCATTGTCTTCATTACTATTATTTTCCTTGGCCTTTTCGACATCAATGTCCATGCCTTGGTTGAAGGATTCATATATCCAATGTGGAAATACTTGGTAGATTCGTCAATATTCCCCCTCAATATGCATGCATGTCTAATCTCTCAATATGGCACCTCTAAAAAAAAATATTTCAGACAATTTTTGCTTGTGCGTTGAGTCCATGAAAAGATCCAAAATTTTATAAAAGACGCCTATAATTATTAGGATTGATAGTCTTTGATAGTAGTATATGAAAATTGATAAATTTTTTATATTACATAGTTTTGTTATATTAAACACACGCTTATCTGATGCATGTTCGAATATCAAATGGGTTTAACCAAATAATTATTTAATAAATTATTTATATACAAAAAAGTGTTGGATTTTTAGTTTAGATTTATCTACCTTTTAATTTTAGTAAATATTAAATTGTAACATTCAACTGCTAAGTTATTGCATTAGGCGCAATTTTTTTAATATATAATTATGACATACCATTTATATATATTATTGTTAGAAGTGAAGAAAATGAATAATAGAAATTGCTAAAAAAAGATATCCATAGCTGTTATAATTATATAAATTATTTCGATTTTTAGAATTTCAAGAAACAACAAAAAGTATGTTTAATTAATTTTTTTAAGAAAGTATTTAGTTAATATTGTAGTTCTCATAGAAATTTACAATTTATGTCCACCAATGCCTTATCAAATTGTATTTATATTGCCCTTATATATACTCCGTATTAAACAGTATAAATAAGTTAAAATTTAATTAGTAGGAAATTATCTTTAATTTGAGTGATAATATTATTATCAAATGTGTTATTCATAATATATATATATAAGAAAAGGCATAATTTTAGGAAAATTAATAGTTAAAGTAAAATATATATATCTTACTTTGTTGGTGGTCCATGATTATTACACCAAAAAATTTATTGTTGAAATTACATAGCAAAGTCATTGTTGCGGTCAACCTTACTTTCCAACCATCTATTGAAATTTGTGAGAGTTTTTTCGTGCTCATACATTTTTCATGTTCCATTGTGAAGTTACAAAATTATCAAAAAACATATGAAGTTCGTAATGTCCAAAACATGAATTTATAGGTAAATTACAATTTAAATTTTTAAAGATAATATAAAATTAATGTGATTAATTTTGTAACGTTCCTCTTAATTTACTGAATTAATTCTTAATTTAATAGTTATTAAAGTAATTGCTAAATTAATGTCAAAAATATAAGTAAAGAGCATGATTAGGGCACAAATTTATATCTAATTTGGTAAATATTTGCACTTGCAGTTTTATGTGGTCCTTATCCTTATTTATAATAAAAAGGAAAATTTCTAATATATTAATTAATAGTGTATAACCTAAGTATAATATTTACATTAAAAGGAAAGAGTGAAAAAAAAATAATGTATAGTCTAAATCAAAATAAATAATACGAAGTATAAAAAACATGCCTATAAAACTGCGAGTATATAAATGTGTATAAAATTATATGTACACTACTGCTATATATTGTTTATCATATTGTTATTGACACATAAATGTATATAATCGGACGTAATTAATAAACTAAAAGATTATATAGATTAATATTATATATTATTTATATACTTAGTAATTGACATAAATGTATATAAATGCATAAATTTAATGACTGAACTTTCTATATGTATGCTTCTGTAGTAATTAATGTTAGCAATTAATGAACTGACGTACCATAAATTGACTTCCGTAGCTCCTATTAGTTACTTATATATATATATATATATATATATATATATATATATATATTTAAGGAACGGTTTGTGTGTTAATAAATCCTGGCGTGTTAAAATGTTAAAAATACTTAAAGGTATACAAAACTATGCTTAAATGTGCATAAATTATGCTTATTATATAATTGTGTTTTTAAATGTACCAATTCATGCTTAAATGAAATCATGCTTATTGTACCTTGAAACCATGCTTAAATCAATGACAACCATAGATTTGATTAAGATCAATGGTCCAGATTCATTCCTATTTAACACACCAGGATTTATTAACATATGAACCAAACTCTATATATATATATATATAGGGAAGAGTTCACATGCAAATAAATCCTAGCGTGAGAAGTGCGAATTATGCTTAAAGCTATACAAAATCATGCTTACAGCTATACAAAATTATGCTTATGGTACATAATTGTGCTTATGGCTTATTTTATGCTTATAAGCACAAAATGCACTATAAGCATAATTTTGTATAGCTTTAAGGATGATTTTGTATAGCTTTAAGCATAATTCGCACTTCTCACACTAGGATTTAAATCTATATGAACCAAACTCTATATATATATATTATCTAGTGATTTATATTTATATTTAGTTTTTTTTAATAATTTGTATATCGATATTTAATGATTTATAATTAAAATTTAATTTGTTTTCTGATATCATTTTTGTGCTACATTATTATTTATTTTAATTGAGCTAAAAATTTCATATTTTAAGAAATATCACTTTCTAAATGACACATACAGAAATTGAACTTATTTCTTTATAAATGGGGCAGAAGGAGTAGCTTGTAACTTGAAAAAAAAAAAAAAAAAAAATCAATGTTAAAAGAAAATAGTTAAAGTGACTTGGGATTATTTATCTTTAAAATGGTGTCTCCAAATTTAATTTATACGGAGTACTAGTTTTATGCACTTTTTTTTGAATAAATTTATTTTATTGTTTTATAATTACTTTCTAGGGTTCATTCATTCCTATTAGGCAACACCACATACACGTACCTGATATGACTCAAACCCTCGACCTCTTGATTGGAGGGGAAATGCCCTACCAACTGAGTTGCGCTTCGTCGTAAAAAAATTCATTCCTATTAGGGTTTATAATTATTTTTTTGTATTTAATTTCATTTTTTATAAATAATTTCATTTATTAGTATATAAGAATTGATAAATTCAAAAATACTACGTCAAATAAATAATTTTAAAAAAATCATTTTTTTATAATTATCTATTATGATTTATTATATTATACGTAGTATCTTTATTTTTATAAACTAGTGTTGCGCCCGTGCACTGCACGGAAGATATGAATTACTTATAAAGAGAGTAATAGAATAAGTAAAAAAAATATTATTTAATAAACAAAATTAACCTCGATATTATTATACGGAGTATAATATATACATAAATGCTCCATCACTCATTGTGGCACATTTTATATGTTCAACACAGTTGTAACAATGCGATATCAATAATGTTTCTCGGCAATGTTTAGGTTTTCTTTTGTAAGGTTTAGTTTTTAAGGCATATATTTATAATTATATATATATAATTAATCAATCGTAAGCTCATTAATATAGTTATTTAATGCAAAAATGGATATATTAGCAAACAATGTAACACTATTTATTGTTTAAGATTTATTTATTAACAAATTTATTGGACAATTCACAACTCTTTAAATTAAATCATCTTTAAGAAAACCTTTGGACAATTGATTGTTATTTTTGGAAGGAAAATGACATTGATGTAATTCTTATCAACTATTTAACTTTTATGTATTGTATAGATAATATAAAATGATAATAGATCAATATAGCCACTAATCTTAACAAAAGATAAATTATAGCCATCAATTTTAAAATATATAAATTTTAGCCAATTTTAATGTAATGAGACAAAAATACCCCTAATAAAATCTAATAAAATATACAATAAAAAATCGTCATTTCTCTCTCTAATTTCCTATCTTCCTTCCCATGTCTGTACTCCTCTCTCTCTCACACCATTTCTTCCACATTTCCGTTCCGCCTCTCCCCATCAATTCCAACATCCGGACTGCCGCCGCCTTCATCTGCTTCCCCCCCCAAACTTCAGCGGTCCATTGTTGCCCCGTGAAGATTCTTGGGGTACCCTGGTTTCGTCAAACCATAGAAATTCATCATCTAAGATCTACATCTTCCTGCGGGTGCAACAGTTGAACGGCGATGAATGTTATCCCACGTATTTTCAATCGGAGGGGAAGGGCTCAAACGAGCCTATTTGTGTCATTCGAACCAATCGAGTGCATGGCAAATTGCTTGCGTCAGAGAGAGGATCGATCGAGCATATCGAGGCTCGATCGGGGTCAATATACTCGATCGATCCCTTTAAAAAGAAAACGGCCCGTGTGTCATCTCCTCTCCTCCATTGATGCAGCAACATGTTTTTTTCGATCAAGTCAGTTTAGAAATAGGTTCAAGCTAGAATGGTCCAAAGGATGCTCGATCGAGTTGTTGGGGCTCGATCGAGCCCCTAAGTGGCTCGATCAAGCTTGACACGCCAGATCAAACAAGCATTGGCTTGAACAGATCTGAATCGAGCCAATTGAGCCCTGTACATGTTCTTGGTCCGTCGGAATCTCATCTTCTTCTTCTGAATCTAATCTATTTTCCAGCATTACTGCGTGCAGCGGTCGACGGCGAGAATAAGGTGTTGCGGATGGCTGTTGACAACGAAACTTGCAGCGCAATGGCGGTCTCGTTCGATTGGGCACAACCGATCGCGCGATTGGTTGAAGCGACCACCGGAGAACGTGGCTCAATCGGTAAACATGGCTACTCGACCGGCGGCGACGTCGGCACGAATGGCAGCGGCTCGATTTACCGACATGACAGCAGTGGAAGTTGCCGGAAGCCTGGAACGAGAAAGGAGGCGGCTGTATTTTTTTTCAATATCAATAAACGAACAAGTTATGATAATTTAAAGTTTTATAATTTAAATTATATTGGGATACGTACTAAAAAGTGAAAAGTGAGTGGATGATGAAAGTTAAGTGTAATAAGGAATTTACTAATTGTATCATTTAAAATTTAATTATTTCCCAAAAAGAAAATAGGTCAATCATAGTGAGACGGCCCAATAAGAAAAATGAGTCAATCATAGTGAGACGGAGGGAGTAAGTCTTTATTTAAGTCTCTTTTTTTAATTTAAAAAAGATCTAAAGAGTTGATAGGTGTGATGAAATAGTTCCAGATTTAAAAATATATTTTATTTGCTAAAATATACTCTTTCCTTTTCTTTTCTTTTTTCTTTTAAGGAAGTTTGACTGTATTTTACTTTAAATTTTTTTGAATATTTTGTGTATCTGAAACGAAGACTTTTATTGATATGTGGAGGGGGGGGGGGGTATTTTTATTTTGTATATATTCTTTACTGTCTAGAAAAATAAAAATATCTAAAATTGAAATTCTACATTACTAACCCCATTTTTTTTTTCTTTTTTTTTTCTTTTTGAACTTTGATTTTTTAATCAAAATATTTGTACCAAAACCATTGGGAATCCTCATTTATGTTTAAAACATATCAAAATATAAAATAATGTATTCTCAAGGAAGCTTGATGATTAAAATTTATATATTTTTTTGTGAATATAAATCAAAAGAAAAAATGGATATAAAACAACAGAAAGACAAAAATAATTATTATATATTAATCGCGTCAAATAAACTATTGAACTAATTAGTAAAACCACTTGATTTTTTCAATAAAGTTTGCATTAATTAAGGGTCACTCTTAACTCTTTTTTATATTTAGAGTGAAAGAATATATGTACATTATTTTTATCATATTTCTAATTATTTGCTGATGACGAGTTTTAGATCAAACATTACTATATATTTATAGTGTGATATGATAATAGGAATTTATATAATTTAATTGAATAACTTGTTTATTTAAATATTTGTGAATAGTATAGTGTACTATCAATAAGCTCACCATTTCTATAAATTAATGACTAATGACTTTTATCGTGAAATAAAAAAATAAAAAAAATTAGTTGAACGTGCAACGCACGTTGCCTCTGTTAGTTATTTGGAAATTAGAAAATGCTAATTTTGTCTCAACACATCTAAAGTGACTATTATTTATATATTTTTAAATTGATGTTACTATTTAATTTCTACTAGATTAGTGGTATTTGACATTCGGCGTGCCAAATTTTTTCGAGACGGTGATAATCGTGTACTTGAGTATGGCTACCGACTGCAGTATCTCCAAAAGCTTAGAATAAAAATAAAAATAAAATAAAAAATCCGAATATAGGAAGAAGGAAAGAACCCTAGCACCTGCTTCGTCTTCCTGAGTAGCACCAGTACGAATTAACCTGCATTGCAGAATAGTCGGTTTCATTGTCGGTTCTTCGCTGGCTTCAATCATCTCTGTCCTCCTATCCGCCGTTGTGCTGCAGATTTTACAGAGAGTTTTTTTTATTTTATTTATTTATTTATTTTATTTTAATTTTTTTAATTTTTTTCTTATATACAGAGTAAGTTGGACTATTGGAACTGAATAATTTGGATTTTACCATTCTTCAGCCTCTAGGCGAGATGTAATGCTGCATATAATGAAGTGTAATTATCATTACCTCAAAATAAATCATGTTATCTTTGTTTATAGTGGATGAGATATTGTAACCACAGAAATAGCTAATTTATGAAGCTGTCTCTGCATTTGAAGGCTTTTTATTATGTATTTCATTGTAGCTGTGATATGCATTGGAGTGGTAGGGAGTTTTATATATTTTATTGTAGTTGTAATATGCATTGGAGAGCTCTACATAGGAGGAAACATAAATAACAATAGGAGAGCAAACACATGAGAACTAACCCGAAGGAGTTCTGCATACAAACATATACAAGATTCACCAACTCTTAGCCATGCTCACCAACATGATGTCTATTTTGACTTATTTTGCCATCTATTGCAGCCAATTTTGGTGGCAAAATTGTTGCGTAGTCGATCATTAAGTGTAGTAATAGATAGCTGTTTCGAACTTATCACGTTTTGCTGTAGATAACTGCTTTTATAGTTATATAACATATGTATTAGAACTAACTTCGAGCAGCAAACTTTAAAAGTCTAAACACTGTAAAGATGGCGGAAAAAAGAGAGGTCATTATTGTGTTTTAATATGGTATATAGATACTCAATCAATGTTCTTTGATTTCTTGAGGTTAGTACAGTTGTGTAGTATCCATTGCAAACTACTGGTTAATAACTCATAATTACAAATGGAAGATACTGATTTTGCTCATTGTTACAGACATGGGTAAAGATGAGAGTTCACAAGCAAGTAGAAGAACCACAAGGTCGTCTTTGAATTCGATCACTCCAAACTCAAAAGCTCTGCACGAGGCTCGAAAGGCTAGTAACCTTTCGCAGCCGTTATCTATTAAAGACCTCGTGTTCGATGGTGAATTAATAAGCCTTTGTTTCTAGGAAGAAGAGCACAAATTATTGAATTGGTCAAGTTTTTGGGGCCTTTGAATTCATCCATGATTTCCTTATTTGTCTATGGAGGTCCTTCAACAGGAAAGACAAGCACTGCGCTTTATATGTTCAAGCACTTGAAGCGCCTGTTCATTTCTTGCAGTTGTTTCTCTTGTTACAGTCCTAGAATATTGTTTGAGTCCATATTGAATAAGCTTTTGCTTCATAGAAAGAATGAGGGTAGTGGTAACTGTTGAAAAGTTACAACTTGCCGGGCGTATAAGTACAATAGAAAAATCTCGAAGATTACAAGTGGGAAAAAACAAAATTTGAAGTCGAGTCGAGGAAACCCTCTTTCCGCAAGACGAATTACGCCCCGGGTAGTGCTCACGGATTTGGCGCTTCGTCCCCAAAGATAAAACGACTTCTCGTCTTCTTAGTAGCAACACCGCACACTAAGAAGCTCCGGCGAACTGGAAAATAGAAGGTTAAGGAACTGAGCTCGGAAAAACTGGATGCTTTAGAAGAAAGGATGCAAAATGCTTTGTGTTCGTGCGTCCTAGAATGGCCTGCAGAGCCTTCTATTTATTGGATGCTCACTATGGATGGACTTTAATGCATTAAATGCATTAATCAGCCATAAAGACTATTAGTGGTCGTGGTGGAGACGAAAGGTGAAAGGGCTGACTGTTCAGTTGAAGAGTCACCTGACTGTTCAGCTGAAGAGTCACCTTTCAGAACCTCTTCCGGATGCAGCTGAGCTAGGCAGTCATCCGAGGTGCCGAAGCCGAGGTGGCATAGGCCGAAGCCGAAGTGGCACAGCCGAGGCCGAGGCCGAAAAACCGAGGCCGAAGTGGCTAAGCCGAGGCCGAGGCCAAAGACAGAGGCCGAAACCGAAGTCCGAGACCGAAGCCAAAGACCGAGGCCGAAGCCGAAGTCCGAGGCCGAAGCCGAAGTCCGAGGACCAAGGCCCGAGACCGAGGCTGACGTCGAAGATCGAGGACCAAGGCCGAAGCCGAGGCCAAAGACCTAGACCGAGGCCGAGACCGAGGCCGAAGTCGCAGACCTAGGCCGAAGCCGAAGTCGCAGACTAAGACCCGAGGCCGAAGCCGACCTCATCCACAACCACTTAACTTACACTTCTTTCAAGAAAGAAATAACTCTCCACCAATCTTTTAACATTTATATCTCACTCACCGGAAATCGGTTTGAGCATATAAATACAGCACGTTCATCTACTCCGCGAGTAGAACAATAATATAATATTTAATTTAATTAATAAATTAAATATTAATTATTATTTATTTGGTCAAAACACCAAATTTCCAACAATCCCCCACATGAGTGAGATATCCATATGCAAATGTATGCAAATGCAAGAGCTCAGTCCTCACGAGGTATAAAAGTATTAGGATAGGTAGTTTGTGGCTTTGAACCTTCCATAGTCAACACCATCGAGTACACAGGCGACATAGTAGCGCAATGCTTTGAACTATTCCTCCATGGCGTGCACCGAGACAACGATGTTAACGCTTAAACACCTCAACCTCATCCGTTCTCACGTTTTGTGTCCATTTCGGCCTTGAACACCCCTTTGGATTCATAAGTGTATCTTAACGAAGCGGCCTCACTTCACACTTACATAGGTGATTCTTTACCAGGTATCTTGCCATACTCAACCTCCTCGAGGTATTTAGGAATCATTAAAGTCATAGACTTAACCTCACCACTAGGCAAGCTTTCAACACTCAAACGCTTTCTAGGGAATAGATAAATGTGAGTGTTCTCACACAAACTTTCATAGCTTAGTTTTCCCATTGAACCAAGTTCTTGGGGTTTCCAATCATCATGGTTGGGTTACCACTATGATAGTTCTTAATTTGTGGATTTTACTCCCATTCCCTCTAGCAACTTATTCATTTGATCACGGTTTAACCCTTTGGTTAGTGGATCCGCCAGATTATCCAACGACTTTACATAATCGACTGAGATAATCCCAGTTGTGATCAAATGTCTCACGGTATTATGTCGTCGACGAATATGTCGAGACTTATCATTATACAAACCATTTTTCGCCCTACCAATAGCCGCTTGGCTATCGCAGTGAATCATCACCGGAGGCAATGGTTTCTCCCAACATGGGATGTCCTCAAGAAAGTTTCTTAGCCATTCGGCTTGTTCACCAGCTATATCCAAAGCTATGAACTCAGACTCCATGGTGGATCGGGCTATACACGTCTGTTTTGTGGATCTCCACGTAACAGCTCCACCCCCAATAGTAAACACATACCCACTTGTGGAAAGTGAGTCTTTCGTGTCCGATATCCAGTTCGCATCACAGTACCCTTCAAGTACCGGGGGGTATCTCGAAAAATGTAGCCCGTGACTCTGAGTATACTTCAAGTATCTCAAAACTCGTACAAGAGCTCTCCAATGCTCTTTGCTTGGATTGCTCGTGTAACAACTTAATTTATTCACGACACATGCTATGTCGGGTCTAGTGCAATTTGTAAGATACATTAAACACCCTATGACACGAGCATAGTCTTCTTGAGCAACCGACTCGCCTCGGTTCTTGCTCAAAAGAACATTAAGTTCAATAGGAGTTTTAGCGGGCACGCTTTCAAAAGCGTTAAACTTCTTGAGCACTTTCTCAACATAGTGAGATTGTGACAAGACAATCCCATTGGATTTCCTTAGTATTTTCATACCAAGAATAATATCCGCTAAACCCAAGTCTTTCATGTCAAAGTTCCTCGTTAACATGTTTTTTGTTTCGTTAATTACACGGATATTGCTACCCATAATTATCATGTCATCTACATAAAGACACACAATAACATATCCGTTATTTGTGTTCTTAATGTAAACACATTTGTCACATTCGTTTATCTTAAACCCATTTGATAACATCACATTATCAAATTTCAAGTGCCATTGAAATGGCGCTTGCTTCAATCCATAGAGGGACTTAACCAGTTTGCAAACCTTCTTCTCTTTACCAGGTTCTACAAATCCTTCTGGTTGTTCCATATAGATTTCCTCCTCTAAATCTCCATAGAGGAAAGCAGTTTTCACATCCATTTGATGTATCTCGAGATTGTGCAAAGCAGCAATCGCAAGAAGCACTCGAATGGAAGTAATCCTTGTTACAGGAGCATAGGTATCGAAATAATCGTACCCTTCTTTTTGCTTAAACCCTTTGACAACCAAACGGGCTTTGTACTTGTCAATTGATCCATCGGCTTTGTATTTCCTCTTAAGGATCCATTTGTTTCCTAAGGGTTTGCACCCTTCGGGCAAATCAACCAACACCCAAGTGTGGTTCTGCCTAATGGAATCAATTTCACTTTGTACCGCTTCTCTCCAAAGCGGACTGTCCGATCTAGAAAAAGCTTCTTTGATCGTCGTTGGTTCTTGATCCAACATGAACACTACATAATCCGGACCAAATTGCTTTGGTTTCCGAACTCTACTACCACGTCTCGGTTCACTATCTTCTGGATTGAACCGTTGTCGCTTGCGTGACTTAGGTTATTCATCCTCAGATTTAGAACTCGTGACTTCACCTTCAATTCTATTGCTAGAATTGATTTCTACATTACCCTTGTTTTTACAAGGATAAATGTGTTCAAAGAATATAGCATTCCTTGACTCGATCGTTGTTCCCACAGTCATATCGGGGACTTCCGACTTGTGGATAACAAAGCGATAGGCGCTGCTGTTATGTGCATACCCAATAAAGATGCAATCAACAGTTTTAGGGCCAATTGTAACTTGTTTAGGTAGAGGCACTTCAACCTTCGCCAAACACCCCCACACTTTAAGGTATTTGTACGATGGTTTCCAACCTTTCCATAACTCATAAGGTGTAGCATCTTTACCTTTGAGTGGAATCTTGTTCAATAGATAGTTGGCTGTTAAGACAGCTTCTCCCCACATGTTTTGGGGCAACCCTGAACTAATCAACAAAACATTCATCATCTCCTTAAGAGTTCGATTTTTACGTTCAGCAACGCCATTAGATTGAGGTGAGTATGGAGCCGTCGTTTGATGAATTATACCACTTTCGTTGCATAATTCCTCAAACGGAGCGACATATTCGCCACCTCTGTCACTTCGAACACTCTTAATTCGACCACTTAGTTGATTTTTGGCTTCATTCTTGAAGTGTTTAAACGCTTCAATAGCCTCATCTTTACCTCTTAAAAGATAAAGATAACAATATCTCGTGCAATCATCGATGAACGTGATAAAGTACTTCTTACCACCACGAGTTTGCACATACTTTAAATCACACACGTCGGTGTGAATTAAATCAAGGGGTTTCGTGCTCCGCTCAACCAAATGAAACGGTGGTTTTGTCATTTTTGCCTCAACACAAACTTCACATTTGTTTTGAGTGTTAACTTCATTTAACTTTAGTAAATCTAAATTTACTAATCGTTTTATAGCATTTAGATTAACATGTCCTAATCTACAATGCCATAAATCAGAGCACTCAACAATGTAAGAGGAAGTTGTTGCATTTTCATTACTCTCAATAGATTTTGGTACATGGCGTATAGCCAATACATTCAACCTAAAGAGACCCTCAGAGAGGTAACCCTTTCCAAGAAAAGTACCACTCTTTGACAATATAAACTTGTCAGACTCAAAAACTAGTCTAAACCCCTTACTAACTAGAATAGAGCCCGAGACCAAGTTTTTTCGGATGTCGGGAACATGCAGCACGTTCTTCAAAGTTAGAGAATTTCCCGATGTAAGCTTTAACATCACATCTCCAACTCCGACAACCACGGACGAAGCATGGTTTCCCATGTTGAGCTTCCTCCCCTCAACATCTTGATAGGTAACAAACTTGTTCCTATCGGCACACACGTGCGCAGAAGCGCCAGTGTCGATGAACCAGCCTCCCGGCTTTCCGACTTGGTTGACCTCCTCGGTGACCACAGCTGTAAAGTCTTTTTTCACCCACTCGCCGTCTTTTTCAGCGACGTTGGCAGCATGTTTCTTCTTCTTCTTGTTCTTGGGCTTCTTGCAGTCCTTCGCAGTATGCCCATGCTTGCCACAATTGTAGCAATCACCATCAAACTTTTTCGATGGTCCCTTCGCCTTGCCTTTGTCTTTGGCATTTAGGCGATCACGCTTGTTGGAGGGTCCGCCCTTCTCCATCAAGTTCACCTTGGCATCAGACGATGCCTTCGGTTTGTCTTGATCGCGCACATCCGACTCGATGCGTAGCTTCACAATCAAGTCTTCAAGAGTCATCTCCTTTCGCTTGTGCTTAAGGTAGCTCTTGAAGTCTTTCCAATTTGGGGGTAACTTCTCGATCAACGTTGCAACTATGAACGCGTCCGGAAGAACCATCCCCTCAGCATGGACGTCATGTACAATGAGTTGAAACTCTTGTACTTGCTCCATCATCGGTCGAGAATCGACCATTTTGTAGTCCAAATACCGGGCTACAACAAACTTCTTCGTACCAGCGTCATCGCTACGGTACTTCTTGTCTAATCCCTCCCAAATTCCTTTGGAGGTGTTGACACCGGAGTACACATTGTACAAGCCATCATCCAAAGCATTGAGAATGAAATTCTTGCACAAATAGTCTCCATTTCGCCAATTGTCGTAAAAGGCTCGAACATGGAAGTTGGCCTCCTCCGCACTTGGTACAGGTGGTTCATCTTCCGTTAGGAAGTTCGCCACCCCCAATGTTGTTAAATAAAACAACATCTTTTGTTGCCACCTTTTGAAGTCGGCTCCTCCGAACTTCGGTGGCTTCTCGGCGGGTGGCATCACCCTTGGTGCCGAGTTCACTCCCAAAAGGGAGCCACTTGGGTTAGGCCCATAGGCCGCCCCCACAGTCGAGCCCATAAATGGTGCTCCAACAGTTCCACTAAAAGTGGAACCCACGGTGCCACTTGAAGCGGAACCACCGCTGTACATAAATGGGTTGTTGAAAACCCACGAACTTGACGAAGGCACTGTCGCGCCTCCGGTGATTGAAATCGTTGCAGATGCTGTCGAAGAGCTTAATGGCAACGAAGTTGACATGGTGGATGGAACAGACGTCGACATAGTTGATGGCAATGTCGAAACATCAATGGACGAGTCGGTGGAGGCTGCAGCACTTGACATCTTCGAATAGGTGAATGAATTTCTAAAACTCCTTGGAACGGCAAGCATAATAATTCGTCTTGCGATTGTTGGAAAGTTACAACTTGCCGGGCGTACAATTACAATAGAAAAATCTCGAAGATTACAAGTGGGAAAAAACAAAATTTGAAGTCGAGTCGAGGAAACCCTCTTTCCGCAAGACGAATTACGCCCCGGGTAGTGCTCACGGATTTGGCGCTTCGTCCCCAAAGATAAAACGACTTCTCGTCTTCTTAGTAGCAACACCGCACACTAAGAAGCTCCGGCGAACTGGAAAATAGAAGGTTAAGGAACTGAGCTCGGAAAAACTGGATGCTTTAGAAGAAAGGATGCAAAATGCTTTGTGTTCGTGCGTCCTAGAATGGCCTGCAGAGCCTTCTATTTATTGGATGCTCACTATGGATGGACTTTAATGCATTAAATGCATTAATCAGCCATAAAGACTATTAGTGGTCGTGGTGGAGACGAAAGGTGAAAAGGCTGACTGTTCAGTTGAAGAGTCACCTGACTGTTCAGCTGAAGAGTCACCTTTCAGAACCTCTTCCGGATGCAGCTGAGCTAGGCAGTCATCCGAGGTGCCGAAGCCGAGGTGGCATAGGCCGAAGCCGAAGTGGCACAGCCGAGGCCGAGGCCGAAAAACCGAGGCCGAAGTGGCTAAGCCGAGGCCGAGGCCAAAGACAGAGGCCGAAACCGAAGTCCGAGACCGAAGCCAAAGACCGAGGCCGAAGCCGAAGTCCGAGGCCGAAGCCGAAGTCCGAGGACCAAGGCCCGAGCCCGAGGTCAAAGCCAAGACTGAGGCCGACGTCGAAGATCGAGGACCAAGGCCGAAGCCGAGGCCGAAGACCTAGACCGAGGCCGAGACCGAGGCCGAAGTCGCAGGCCTAGGCCGAAGCCGAAGTCACAGACTAAGACCCGAGGCCGAAGCCGACCTCATCCACAACCACTTAACTTACACTTCTTTCAAGAAAGAAATAACTCTCCACGAATCTTTTAACATTTATATCTCACTCACCGGAAATCGGTTTGAGCATATAAATACACCACGTTCATCTACTCCGCGTGTAGAACAATAATATAATATTTAATTTAATTAATAAATTAAATATTAATTATTATTTATTTGGTCAAAACACCAAATTTC
>CM038111.1:11558488-11610886 GCA_001642375.2 Mentha longifolia | reverse complement strand
CGTGGGTGGTTTCCTTTCCGTCCGGGCGAATCCTAAATGGGTTGTAGAACTCGGCGAGCACGCGATTTCCTTTGTACCTCGCCAAGCCATTAAAGGGCAAGCCTTGGCCGATTTCCTAGTAGAAGCCAAGTTCACGGACACGCAACAATCCGTCGAACTTACTGAGGATAAATCAAAGGCCGAGAGGCACCAAAGCCACGCCAGCAAGACTGTTGGAAAGGTCTATGTGGATGGGG
Source organism: Mentha longifolia (assembly GCA_001642375.2). Lineage (NCBI taxonomy): Eukaryota > Viridiplantae > Streptophyta > Magnoliopsida > Lamiales > Lamiaceae > Mentha > Mentha longifolia. Next base: position 11,610,650 of record CM038111.1, on the reverse strand, counting down.
CATCAGGCAACAAGGAAGCGGAGCCGGGGTCTACTCATCAGCCGGAAGGAGAAGGAAACCCACCAAGCACTCCGGTTTCAACTCTCCCGAGCACCAAATAACGAAGTGGAGTAGTCGAAGCTCTAATCGCTGGACTTCGTCTCGCCCAAAGCTCTCCAAGTACAGCCATTCAAATTCACAGCGACTCCCAATTCATAGTTGAACCATATACTAGCAAATACGAGGCCAAAGGAGAAACAAATGAAGAAGTACCTCCATAAGGCCAAGATCCTAAAACAAAGCTCTCGTACTTCGAGTTGGTGCGAATCCCAAGAGGAGATAATGGGCGAGCTGACGCACTAAGCAAACTCGCATCATCATCAACGATCCCTCCGGTGGAAGAAGTATAGCTCCAAAGCAATGATGATGCCGAAGTTAATGTAGTAAACGAAGATGGACCGAACTGGATGACTCCACTTCGCAACTACTTAGGAAATGGCGAACTCCCAACCGAGAAGGCCGAGGCTAGGAAGCTCCTGGCTAAATCCACGAAGTACGTCCTGGAACAGGGAATGCTGTATAGAAAATCCTACCTCCAACCTCTCCTAAGATGTGTGGGGCCCAACCAAGCGAACTACGCACTGCGCGAAGTCCATGAAGGCTCCTGCGGCAGTCACATCGGAGCTCGTGCCCTGTCCAAAAAGGTCATAAGGTGGGGGTACTATTGGCCCACCATGTTTCAAGATGCTACCACGACCTCGTCAAACAGTGTCCGAAGTGCCAAATCCATGCGACGGTTCCGAGATTGCCACAGACCGAGCTGGCCAGCATGCAAAGCCCTTGGCCGTTCATGCAGTGGGGAATGACATCGTCGGCCCGTTCGAAAAAGCTCCCGGCCAACTACAGTTCCTCATCGTAGCCATCGACTACTTTACGAAGTGGGTCGAAGCCGAACCATTGGCGCGGATCACCAGTAAAAACGCCCTAAACTTCGTTTGGAAGAACATAATTTGTCGCTTCGGCATACCTCACGTCCTCGTCTCAGATAACGGAACCCAGTTCACAGACAGGACGTTCAGAGAATGGTGTGACGAACTCCACATCCAACAGAAGTTCACCTCGGTAGCCCATCCTCAAGCGAATGGTCAAACCGAGGTTACGAACCGAACGATAGTCAAAGGGTTAAAAACCCGACTCGATAAGGCCAAAGGAGACTGGGCAGCGAACTTACCCCAAGTCCTTTGTCGTACTGAACCACCCTGTGGACATCACATGGTGAAACACCATACAGCTTGGTGTATGGAACCGAAGCGGTGATCCCGGTAGAGATCGGTTTTACCGAGCCCCCAAACGCATAACTTCGCAGCCCAGGACAACGAAGACAAACTTCGAACTAACTTGGATTTGCTAGAAGAAAAACGGGAACAAGCCTTCATACAAGAAGCTCGATACAAACAACAAGTAGCTCGGTATTATAACAGCCGGGTGAAGCATCAACAGCTCCAAGTAGGCGACTTCGTACTTCGGAATAACGAGGTCAGTAAGGCGGAGAAGCTCGGCAAATTAGAGGCCACCTGGGAAGGACCATACCGAGTTCAAGAAGTCCTCGGAAAAGGGTCGTACAAGCTCGCCCACCTATCTGGGAGCCCATACCCCGTACATGGCACATTACTCACTTGAAGAGGTACTTTGTATAAATAGAGTAATGTTCAAGTTCATTTAAGTCGTAGGAATTGAGTCGTCTTGGTAAATTCTGCCTTATTTTGACTTCATTCAATTAAATTTTTAGTTTTCATTTACTTGCTTAAATAATTTGCATGCATTTTGCACGTCTCTCTCTCGTTTATGTTAAGTATCTCGATTTTAAAATCCTAACGAGGATACACAAATAAACTCCGCCTTGGAGTAACACCTAAACGCGCGTAAGGGGACCACCCCTATCGATAAATTCGACAAATAAGGAACATGAAAGCCAAAACTTCATCTTCGGACGAAGTGGCTAACCGAAAACCAAAACTTCGTCTTCGGACGAAGTCGCTAACTGAAAGCCAAAACTTCGTCTTCGGATGAAGTGGCTACCCGAAAGCCTAAACTTCGTCACCCGACGAAGTGGCTACATGAAAGTTGCCTTCGTTCAAAACAAGGGAGTCTACCTTAATTAAAGACAAGGATGGAAAGCTTAAACATAAGTGCAAAAATTTCCGTTTGTTTGAATGGAAAAAATGTACAATTATTACATTAAGAAGACGAGGAACCCGGAGGTTTTGGCTGACTAAAGCTGAGCCAATCTCTAGCAAAATCCCTGCCAGAATTAAAGTTCAAAATATCGTCTACGCTAAACCTGCCTCTACCTCATCTAGGAGCCGAACTTCGACCTCTACCTCGAACATTTTGGCTCGCTCGACCCCGACCCCATCCAGGTGCCAACTGCCGCTCTTGACTATAAATTTCTCGAGAATGGCATGTGACAATCTTCGGATCTGGGTCAACAGACCTCGAAGATTCACCTTCCAAAAATTCTCTAGAAGTACGGTCGAGCAACCTCAGATCCAGACCAGGGGAAATCGAAGTCGAAGATTCAGCCTCTAAAGACAGACGTCGCTTCAACTTCGAAAAGCGATTAAGGACTGTCTTATAGACGCTTGCCACATGGATGAGTTCTTCAAATTCATCCCGAACCTGCCAGAAATCCTTCCATATTGATCCCTATAACTTCGACAACGAGCCTGAAGTTCCTTGACTTTGCTGTAGGACTCTGAAATGGTGGATCCCCCAGCTCGGTGAATAATAGCTTCGTACTCCGTATGCTCCTCGACTAGCGTCTTGCAAGTCTTGAGGTCATCCCGAGCTTGTTGGTACTTGTCATCAAGCTCCACATATCTAGCATGCATCTCGTCAAGTTTCTCCAGAGCCGCTCGAAGTTTCACCTCGGCCTCGATCTCGATGTTCTCAGCTCATTTCCTCCAGTTCGAAGCATCAAGCTTGGCTATTTCTACAGCTCGGCGAAGCTCGGATATTTCTTTAACAAGGTGGGAAGCATCGTAAAAATTGGGGGCAGATTACAGAATAAATACAAGCAAGGTTTAACAAAAAAATCTTTTTATTTATAGCCGAGCACGGCAAAGGAAACGCCACCCTAACGGTGACGAAGTACAAAGCTACAAAAATAAAATAAAAAAACAGAGAGGGAAAGAAGCCAAAAAATCGTGAGAAGTGTCAATTGACTCCATCACGATTTTCTCCTTCTAGGCCGACCTCTGGTTCAACATCAGGTTCCTCGGGGTCGTCGCGGGCGGGCTCCTCGGTGGTCTGTGTAGCCGGCCTCTTCAGTAGGTCGGCAATGACCGTCTCTAGGAGTTCGTACCTATCAACGGGACATCGCCGAATAGCCTCTTCGTTGAGCGGGCTCCTCTTCGCGGCAAGCTGCTCGACCACCGGAATTGAGGAAGTGTGCTCCAAAAGCACCCCGGCGAAGTCCTGCAGTGTCTCTTCCTCCGTCGTAATAGCATACCCATACTTGGTTTTGTCCAAGTCCGGGATGTCGGCGGCGATATCATCGAGCACTGCTGAGACGATTGGGGTGCTCAGGGCACTCGCCAACTGAACGGCCATCCGGGAGAAGTGCCTCGACCGGAAGACACGTTCCACCACAGTGCGGGACACGTCTCCCTGTCCAGCCACCATCCCGTCAACTTGGGCCTTCAGCCGACCCACTTCAGCCTCCAGCTCGGCATTCTTTTCCTTCGCCTCTTCGGCGGCAGCCGAAGCCGCCGCCTCCCTCTCTTGTGTTGCCTGTGCCGCGGCCTCGGCGACAGAGATCTTAGCCATTAGCCGATCCTCCGTCGCCGCGACTTCGGCAGCCTTTGTCTGGAACTTGGCAACTCCACTCCTAATGAAGTTCGCCAAGCCCTGCAGCCCGTCCAAAACCGCCTCGGCTTCCTAAAACCCAAAACCAAAGGACATAATTTTATTATAAGGTACAATCACCATATATAAGTGCTTCCAGTTTTACGCTTACCTCGGGAAATGACATCTCCCGTGCACGTCCTTGGCCCGAGGTCGGGCCACTCTCGACGATCGTCACTTCATCATCCAACAAAAGTAAAGTTCATCGAGGTCGTTGGCCCACCAACTGCAGTGGAGAGGAGCTTTGGACGGGAGCGTCCAACTGCGAGCTCACGGACACCGACCTCCCAAGGTCGGCTATCCTTTCCGACGACGTCGCCGACGTCACCTTCTCCACCACCGAAGCAGAGGATTTCTGCCTCTTCCTCTTGTTCTTATTCTGGAGGGCGGCCTGGATAGATTGGGCATCCACTACAAAAAAAAAATGTATATATATCAGTAAAAGTGAAAAAGACCACGGAACACAAATCAGTGAAGCAGAGCCTCACCCAAGTCCGCATTGGACACAGAGTTATATGGGCTTAGCCCATGATTTGAGAGCTCAGCCTCGGCATAATTCCTTTCAATGAGGCCGAGGTTCACCAAGCTCATCTCAAGCTCACCGGTTGGCTTCCCAGTGTCTCGAGGTGCGAACTTATCCTTGGTCCAAGGATACAACGGTACGCCTTCAGCTCGGCAGAAGAAAAATTTCTTCTGCCAGTTAGGCACCTTAGTGGGCGTCCCTAACTTGAACCTATTAATAGAGGAAAGGTAAGCCCACCCCGTCGGACCAAGCTTAGGTCTAAAAAACCTAAGAAACGAATCTACAGTAGGCGTACCACCACGACGGCTGACCTCGAAACAAAAACCGATGACCTGCTTGATGGAGGGCGGTTGCAACTGACCTAATGCCAATTGAAGCTCTTTTAAGAGCTCGACAAAAAATGGATTTAAAGGAAACCGTAGACCGAAATGAAGATAGTCTTCATATACGGTAAAAAATCCTATGGGAGGCGAACTACCCCTATCGACATCACGAGGGTAGAAGCATTTCGACTGACTCGGGAAACAAAAAACGGCGAGCCAAATCCTGCATATGAGATATAGACATGGTGGATGCGCTTGCCAGAGACGCATTGGACCCGGCCAGCGGTGGGAATTTGATTTCTCGAAACGCCGGCGGGACTGACGCACGAGTATGTACATTTAACCAAACCTTCGCCGGAAATCCCCTAGACGGCGAAGGTGAAACCTCTATGTTCGCACTATCAGTACCTACTTGGGGAGAAGAAGAAGAATCCATTATAAAAGAATACTTACTTGTCACAGTTTTTTTCCGACTACAAATCATCGAGAAATCGATTGACAGGCGGCGGCGGTTGCAGAATTTTGAGTCTAGGGTTTTCTCTCTCAAGTCGGGACAGTAAATTGGGGGAAATTGTTTCAAGGCGTACGCTGGAAGCTTTTATAAGCAAATCTTCCGCCTTTTCAAATCCCGCCTCTTCAGCTACCCAGTAAGGACGCGACACGTGCCCTATGCGAGCTGTACTCCAACAGTCGCGACTTTTCAAATCCCGCCCATTTAAACTCGACCTCGTCAAAACGAGGCGGTATGCAGTTCGACTTCGTCGAAATCCCAATTTCGACGGGGCAATGCAATTCAAGCTCGACCTCATCAAAATGAGGCGGTATGCAGTTCGACTTCGTCAAAATCCCAATTTCGACGGGGCAATGCAATTCAAGCTCAACCTCGACCTCACGGGGGCAAGACAATTTACACCTCTCTACAATGACCTCGCTTCTCCGACCTTTTGAGGGGGGATGTGATAGGATGTGGCCTAGTGGCCCGGATCAGCTCGGCCCATTCCTAATTTCCCCAGCCCAATCCAGGATGAAGCCCAATAGCAGAAGTCAAGAAATTCAGTCAACCACCCCCGGCGGTCAAAGTACGGACGACAGCACCCACGATCTCTCAACCACCTCTGACCTCAATTCTCTATAAATAGAGTCATTTTGTAAGACAAGAGGGAGGACGGTAATTGCTGGCTTGAAATACTTTAAATACAAACATTCTCATTCTTCCTCCATGGACGTAGATCTACCCAAAGATCGAACCACGTAAATTCTCGTGTTCTAAGTTTTCTGCAAATCTCACTATCACTAAAACACTCTAAAATCCACGATCGATCAGGCCCATATAAAGAAAAATGAAAATTGCAATGCGTATTTGAGGCAAATCTATCACTGCATTTTCGTTTCATCTTTCGCTGACATACCTTAATTATTCTCTAAGGGCCCGTTTGGTAGCAATACCGAGAAAATGACATATAAGAAAATGTGTGATAAGCTGAGATAACAAAATTATAATAAGTTGGGATAATAAATATATTGTGTGTTTGATACAAACATAGATAAGTTGGGATAAGAAATATAAAAAAAATGATAATTAAAATTGAAAATCAAAATTGATAATTAAAATTGAAAATAAAAATTGATAATTAAAATTGAAAATAAAAAATTGATAATTAAAATTAAAAATAAAAATTAAAAATAAAAAATTGATAATTAAAATTAAACAATACTTATCACGACTTATGATGGGGTAGAGGCGGGAGAATATATACAAGTGTAACAGTGAATTTAGTCCGGACCCAAGCAATTTTACGGGCCGTTGAGATTATATTTCTCGGATACCAAACACTGTGTAAAATAAACCGAGATAAACATACTTATCTAGCATTTTATTGACTACCAAACGGACCCTAAAGGGGCTGATATCATGGATTATGTGGTAAAAGGCAACATATCTTATATTTGGCGCTCTATTTGTTGGAGCGTGGATCTCCTTGCCCAAGGCCTTAGATGGAAAGTTGGAAATGGCCAAAATATTCGTATTTGTCAAGATGCGTGGATCCAGGGACTATGGAGCGGCCGTTGTGATCCTGATAGAGAAGACAAACGAGTTTGGATTTTTGAGATAGCAAGGGGTCTTACAACGTAAAGTCGGGCTACATCGTCAGCATGAATTTTCGAACCACGCCAGTGAATAGTTCTTTTAAAGCTAATGACTTGTGGGCAAAGCTAGTCTGGAAGTCCAATATTCCCCCAAAAGTGAAGACTTTATTCCGGTGCATGGAAGTGAATCTGCGCAATCATCATGTTCCAGACTATTTTTTTGTTCAAGGGTTAAGAATTTCTAGAAAGAAAGTCGTTTTCTGGGCCTTCTTGAAAAGATGCAAAGGCGCTTCGACTTTTGAAATTGGCTGTTTTCTCTGTCATCACTTACGGATACGGAAGGAAGAGTATGATGCATGGGCGATGATGACTTGGGATCTTTGGGGGTTCTTGTGTCGCTTAAAACACGAGGATAATTCTCATAACAGGCCATCGTTTGATATGGATCGGAGCCTGATTTACTTAAGATCTTTCCATGAAGCTGCCTCTCAATTTGAAGGTATGTCTTTTCTTAATTAAGAGCTTGGCTGGTGAAAGAAGGTGGGAACCTCCCGATGAGAATAGTTACCGACTGGATGTTGATGCAGCTTTCGACCTAAGTAATGGACGCTATGGGTCTGGTATTATTGTCAGGGATAACAACGGCAAGGTGATAGTTGCTTGGGCAAGGAAAATCCCCCCCACTGACAGTGCATTTGGGGCTGAAATCCTAGCTAGCTATCCATAAAGTTAAAGCTAGCTATCCATAAAGTTAAAATATAAGAATATATGACACTGTATAAATGACACTGTATATTAAAAAATATATATATCATTATACATAAAGTTAAGATGACAATATATATCATTACACTTATCATTTATACACATATGACTGTATGAGCAGTAAATATTTATTAATTCCCAGATTCATCCATGCACACATATCATCTATGACCTTTCAATTAATTTTGTGCATTTTTTGGAAAGAGATTTACTTGTATTATTAGATATATGCATTGCTAAATTGATATATGTGACGTCGCAAATATGTATATGAACTTGTTTTCAATTTTCTTTAATAAAAAATCTCAAACCAAAGTACCCAAAACAATTTGACTCTTCACTGCCAGCCATACATAGCACACGGCCCCCAAGTTCCTTGGTCTAGGCCTCTTTATGGGCCTCTCATGTCTCTTGGGCCTTTATTTTAGGTGGCCCAATCCCATAATGAGCTAGAATCCGCCACAAATATTTGAGATGATCTTTTAACTAAAAATAATTATTGAATTCAATTCCTATAAGGCTATAAATATGTAAATGATAATAATCTTTAAAGTAGATGTATAGACAATTTATTTGGAGCTTAAAATTTCGAAATATCTCATGTAGATTCGTACTCATTATCCATATCTTTTAAGAGATTTTGTCCATTTGTTGAGTCCCTACCCACACACTAACATATATTTTCCCACAATTTGCACTGCGACAACCTTATATTATAGATCAAGATTCCATGGTGGGGACACCTCTTTTATAGAAGAACCACTTTGAAGAGCACTTTAAACTTTACCTACTCAAAATTTGGGTTAATTTAATCCAAATCGGTCCAATCTTTGCTGAAATTTAATTACTTTACCCAAACTATTCAAGGTCATTTATATTTTTATAACTTAAATTTATTAATCAACATATTTATTTTTGGTTTCAATATTTTTAGTGGTGTTTTTGGTTGGTCATCAAGAACACACGAATTATTTTAGAGGTTTAGTTTTTGGATCAAATTAATTCAATGATTTCATAAGAAAAAAAAAAAAAAAACACAATCAAGATAAATAACATTCTCTCCGTCCCAACAAATTTGAGACGTTCCTTGAATATTGGTAAGGTATATAAGAATGAAAACGACTCGACCAACAAATTTGAGATGTTCCTCGAATATTAGTAAGGTATATAAGAATGAAAACGACTCGACGTTAAGACACAAGGAGCTAGGGAGTGCACAACTCGAAGTTACCTACCAAATCATAAAACAAAACACATGATTGCTAAAGAATACTCTTTTTTGTGTAAGAAGTAGATAAAACCATCGCAATGAGAAACACGTTTTGTTATCCGAAATCTGGTAAGGTGGACGAAATTTTACCCAAACTACTGTAGAAAATTTATCCAAATTCTGCAAACTTCTGTGAATTTACACAATACCAAACAGTATACTTCATTTTCTTTGTTCAATAATCTCGAGTACAGATAACAGATACGGTGATATGCATTGATAACATTTGATCTCATATTCATCAACTACACCTACATTTTTATTCTTGCTCCAAAAAAAAAAAAAAAAAGACCTAGTTAAAGGCAATAGTAGATTGATGAAGAAGAGTCGCACAAAAAGAAACAAAGAGCAGCACTTCAAACAGAGAAATGCATGCAATGCAACAGTGAATTAAATCTGAATAGTTCAACTTCAACAGCAAAGTAGCATTCATTAAGCCGAGTACTTAACAAATTTACACCTAAAACCTACACCATTACACCTACAAACATGGCCGATAATTGGATAAAAGCATCAACTTAATAACCACATAAAATTAAATCAAGCTACCAAGAAGCAACAGTACAGTTTCATGCCTCCACTCCATTCTGCAGAGGCTGCACCTTCCTCGGCCTACCCCTCGGCTTCCCGGTCTTGGAGACGCTAGGCGGGGCTGCAGCGGTACCGGTCTTCACCTTCTTCAGGGCAGGTGGGGCGTTGGGGTCCTTCTTCGGGCGGCCTCGGGGGCGAGGCGGGGCCAGAACGATCCCAGCAGGTGCCGGCTCCTTGGCCTTTGGGGGGCGGCCTCGACCCCGCTTCGGAGGAGCGTCGGAGACCGGTCGGAGGTAATTGTTCTTGACGAAGACGAGCTCGCCACTGTCTTTCATGGCGTTCAGGTTGTGGGTTAGCAAATCAGCATGTGTTGCCGGCAATTCCCCGTATTTTGACTCCATTTGTTTCGATATTGTGGATTTGTTAACACCCTCGGCTTCTTTCAGTTCATCTATGGCTTCCAAAATCATCTAGCAACATTCATGAAAAAGAATAATTAATACAAGTGGCCGAACTTTAAGGGGTTTGGGGAGGTAAAGATTGGATTTTTCCTCAAATTTAACTAAAAATTCTACTTTTTCTGCAACTGAAATCTTCAAAATGATGAAAAATCCAAGCTTTATTGCGTGTTAAAGGGCAAAAGACATAATTTAAGCCCCCAAATTCTCGGAACAGATGCAATAATTTACAAACAAGTAGCCCTAAATATGATAGATCAAGCGCATAAATTCACAAACAAAAATGAGGGCTTATTTCACAGAAAAAAGGTAATTAAAACAAAGTAAAGGCGCAACTCTTATTTTTCATGAGTGCACAAGACAAAATTCTAAGCTCCAAGCACAAATAATGCATAAAATAGCAAAACAAAATTGAAAAAATTAAAATGGAAGAACATAGCATGCAAAAGAAATCCCACCTGCGGGTACGGAGGGAGCGAGGAAAGGTTGGTGAGGTCTCCAGTAGCCATTGGAGCTGAGCTTCGAGGTAACAGTCTAGAGAGAGAAACAAAGGAGGGTAAAATAAAAAGGATAGAGAGAGAAAGGCACGAGAAGGGAAGGGAACTCACTCACAAGCTATGGAGTCAGGCGGTCAGCTTCGCAGTGAAAAGAAAAATTATTATAAAGAAAAAAAACAAAGACTTTATTTTGGAGAGAGAGAGAGAGAGAGAGAGAGAGTCGGAGAAGGGTTAGATGGAATCATGAAAACAACGCGAGCTCGGATTAATTAATTTGAAAAATAATGAAACGGACGGCTGAGATTATAATGATCTAACGGCTGTAGATAGGGGAAAATAGTAAACTCTCGCGGATTGGTGACATGGCTTGGACTTGGGGCGTTTTCCCTTTATCTGGATCGGACTTGAGAGGAAAAATAAACTAATTTTGATTTTATCAAACTGCTAACTATTATTAGGGGTCCCTGGGCCAGGGATGATTTTAAATTCCCAAGCTTCTTGTGATTTTTTTTATTTTAACTTTTCTTTTCCTTCAAAACAATAAAAATAAGAATAAATTTTGCTTGTGCCTAATACTTTATCCATCCCGTTACATTTGACTCGTTACTTTTAGACACAATTTTTAAGAAAAGAAAAGAAAGATTAGAAGGAGAATGTGGTGGCTTACGTTATTTATGATTTTATTTAACTTGTTAATGAGCCTTAAGCACTAACAACTTATAAAATGTTTGAAAAAATATAAAATGTAGATATAAATTTTTTATGAAAGAACTTATTTTTAAGGAGTTTATAAGTCCTTTTAGTTTATTTTCGGAGTTTATAATCTCTTAAAAAGTTTATTTTATCACATTTAAAACTTTTAGAGCTTATAAACTCTTAAACAGTTTATAAGTTATTTAAAAAAAATTATAAACTTAGCCAAACACCCTTAATATAGATTATGGGTGCCGGGTGAGAACAAAATCCACCAGATCATAATTGACAATCTAACTCGATTTTGTTCAACATTTGGTAGAGTTTGGATTGACATATACTTAGTTCTTAAAAACTATATACATTGTTGTAACTTATTATATTATGATTCCTCATTATCTTTTCAAGGTGACTAGAAAAACCAATTTTTTAGTTGAAGGGAAATTATCTTACCAACTAAAGTGCATTTCGTTATGTTGTGTTGTCCTTCATTTGGGTGGATTTAGTCTATGAAAAATTTTGAAATTCGATTTTTAAATTATTCGACTTCGGCTTGGCCTGAAAATGAACCGTGTGACCCAAACACAATTATTTATAATTGTTTTTAACTTTTCTTTTTGGTGAATGCGAATAGTGGAATTTGATTTCTAGATCTTACCCTTCTTTAAAAAGGATGAATCACTCAAATGCCCCAAAGTAATTATATATATATATATATATATATATATATATATATATATATATATATATATACATCACAGCCAATGCTCTTCATAGCAAAAAAGAGTGGTTTGGTTTTCCTTTTTCTCGTAGAATTGCTCAAGGAGAAAAAGCTTTTATTTTTTCTTCGAATTAGAAAGCTTTCTCTTCTTCGTGGAACTCATTACGTTGTCTTACTATTTGTTCAATATAATAGGGTAATTAATAATTCAGGGCCTAAATGTTTAACGTATTTCTGAGAAATGCTTTTACCTTCTAAGTAACCTTTAAATATTCTTGAAAATTTTCATAAACCACTATTTGTTTTTACTTACCACAATTGTACGAGTGCAATTGCATATAGAGAAGGAAGGTTGAATATCACAAAAAATTGAATAATCTAAGTGAGTACTAATTTAATTTATAATCTTCTATTTAGACTAGCAATTAGGGGTGTGCAGAAACCGACCAACTAAAAAAAACCGGCCGTAACCGACTGGTTTTGGTCGGTTTCCCGAGTAATTCGGTTTTGGTTCGGTCTGAAAAATGGTAAACCGATTGAATTCGGTTTGTGGGTCGGTTTATGAAATTTAGGCTCGGTCGGAAACCAACTGACCGTGTGTATATCATTAATTAATTAATTAATTAATTAATATATATATATATATATATACAGAGGTTGATTCATATGTTAATAAATCCTGGTGTATTAAATAGGAATGAATATGGACCATTGATCTTAATCAAATCTATGGCTGTCATTGATTTAAGCATGGTTTCAAAAGGCAATAAGCATGATTTCATTTAAGCATGAATTGGTACATTTAAAAGCACAATTATATACTAGGCATAATTTTATGCACATTTAAGCATAGTTGTGTATAGCTTTAAGCATTTTTAACATTTTAATACGCCAGGATTATTATCACACGAACCGTTCCCTATATATATATATATATATATTAGTAGTATATGAGATAATAAAATAGATATAGGATATAGCATCCCCGTCCAGCACTTAACCCTAATTTGAGATTTTTCAAATCTCAATCGTGCCTGACTCGTTCTTCATGCCGTCGGCAACCGCACTTCCCGAATCACTACGCCATCAAGAATCGACACCCTAGTGTGTGACTTGATCAATTGAACTCAGGTAACGCATCTTATTATAATCGATGTTCGATGATATTGCATTTTCACCTTCTCATTTTAATAGAAATTGCTTCTTCTATAGGTGTAAAAGATGTCTCAAAATGATGGAGAAATGGAGCCACAAGCATTTGAAACTGAAAGTGAACCCCCCACTTCGACACAATCAACCTTAAGAAAGGGGAAAAGGAAAGGAGGACGACCCGAATCTGATGTGTGGAAACATTTCACGAAGTATAAAGATAAAGATAGTTCACAAAGAGCAAAATGCAACTATTGTACTAAACACTACTGCATCGACTCAAAAATGAATGGTACGTCCTCTCTTAAAGCTCATGCTAAAAAAGTGTAAGGGAAAACCTTATAGTTTGGATGCTAGGCAAACAGAACTGTCTTTGAAACCAATTCTTGAAGAAGGGGAGGGTGAGTGCACTGTAATTGATAGTTTGAATACTTGTAGATTTGATCAAGAATTTTGCAGGGCAAAATTAATAGAAATGGTCATTAAGGATGAACACCCCTTTTCAATTGTAGATGGTGAAGGTTTTAAAGAATTTGCGGCTGCATTATAGTCTAGGTTTGCAATTCCCTCACGTTTCACTATTTATCGAGATATATTTAAATTGTTTGGGAAAGAGAAAGACAAATTAAGAGAATACTTCAAAAAATCCAGCCAAGGTGTCTGCATTACTACAGACACTTGGACATCTTTGCAAAGAATGAACTACATGTGCATTACTGCCCACTATGTTGATGAAGATTGGAAATTGAATAAGAAAATCATCAATTTTTGCACAATTGAGAGTCACGTCGGTGAGCACTTGGGTAGACAAATTGATAGTTGTTTGCGTGAGTGGGGGATCACAAGAGTGTTTTCTTGTGCTTGTGGATAATGCTGCATCAAATAATACGTGTGTTGGTTCTTTGAGAACAAGATTAATTGCTCGGGGTGCTTGTTTGCTAGGAGGAAAGTTTCTTCATATGAGGTGTGTGGCTCATATTGTTAATCTAGTTGTTCAAGATGGCTTAAAAGAATTGAGTACATCGGTTAAGAACTTAAGAGAAGTTGTTAGATTTGTTAGGCAATCTCCTGCAAGACTTGCTAGATTTAAGAAATGTTGCGAAGAAGAAAATATTGATAGCAAGAGTCTACTTTGATAGATCTGGGTCTAAGATCTTCAACGAGACCTACAAAAGTCAAAACCCAAGATGGGTCTAGCCCTTTGCGTAACAACACTAGAAGTGTTAAGGAATCAAGTTCCTAGAAAGATAGTGAATTATCTCCAAGAAATCCAGCTTCTCTTTACCTTCGGTGGCTATGAAATCCTGCAAAACAACACCGGAGGAGTGGTTGGGGGTCCTCCGGGAAGGACCTCCGATGCTCAAGTCAGTTTTAGAATTGAAAGTGAAATCACAGAGATTTTCCGAGAAGAAAACCTCCTAAGTGTGTGGATGTGTAAATTTTAGAGAGTAAAAGATCATACCTTACAATGCGCTATAACCTCTTATTTATAGTTGAGAAATGATAATATGGTGAATAATTGTTAATGAAGAGGGTATCATTGTCTTTTTCTGTTTAGGATCGAATCATCTCGAAGGATGCTTACGTAACGCCCATATTATACTTATATAAGGTTGATAACTAATAAACGCATGACACGTGTGGGGATATACAACTCCATTATAAAATTCACTAGGATCTGCTCACTTTTAACTTTTAGCTCAGATGCATCACATGCATGTGATGCAGAAGCAAAGCATATCTACAATCTGAGGACCTGCTTCTAGCAGATCCCAAATACTATATTTATATTATGAACCCCTTTTACTAAGCTTTATATATTTACTCTATTGACCAAATAAATAAATATATTTTATACGTATCATACTTTGTTTAGATGTGCCGACTAGGTGGAATTCTACTTATCTCATGTTGAATGTGGCCTGCAAATTTGCAAAAGCTTTTGAGTTATTTGAAGCGATGGATCCCTTTTACAAAGTTGAACTAAAAGATGACCTTCCTGAATATGAAGATTGGGAAAATGCAAAGAAGATGAGTAAAGTGCTGACCACGTTCTACGAGTTGACCAAAAGGATCTCAGGATCATTGTATATCACTTCCAATGTCTTTCTTCATGAGATAACTAACATGAGTTGTTTGTTAAAAGGATAGGTAGCTGGTTCGACTTCAGATGTGAGGCCAATGGGGAATAAGATGAAAGAAAAATTTGATAAGTACTAGGGGGATCCGACAAAAATGAACCAGATTATCTTCTTTGCTATTGTTGTTGATCCTAGGTACAAGTTCGAATTTCTTTCGTTTATGCTTGTTGAAGAGTAATGGAAATGATATTGGCACAAAGATGGCTGAAATTGTGAAGAAAAATTTATATGAATTGTATGAGGCATACAGGTTGTTGTATCAAACTTCAAGTGGTACAACAACAAATGTTTAATCTTCATCTTCACATCATGTAGAAGTTAGTGAGACTCCTTATCTTTTGGTGGACGAGTACAAGAAACAAAAGCTTCAAGGATTTGAATTATCTAAATGATTTAGATGTGTACTTGACTGAGAAAGAAAGGTCGGCTACTATTGAGAATAATCCAAAGAACTTCAACATATTAGGTTGGTGGAAGCTTCACCAACATAGGCTGCATATTCTTGCTCAACTTGCTAAAGATGTACTCTCTGTACCTATTTCTACCGTAGCTTCTGAATTAGCCTTTAGTACTGGGGAAAAGGGTCCTTGATCCTTTTAGGAGTTCTTTGACTCCTGAAGTTGTTGAGAGTCTTATATGTACTCAAGATTGGCTGCAAAAATCAAAGGAACATGTCTCGATTGAAGAAGATTTGGAATCAATTCAAAAGCATCATGAAGGTTTGATACATTTATTAAAATTATTTCACAGATTTTGTTTGATTTATAAAATTGATTTGTTTACAATTGTCTAATGTTATTTATTTTTGTAACATTGTTGAGTCTTGGCATAAGTGGGTTATGCGTAGCTCAAGAATGAGGACGGTGTGGAAACTTGAAGTTGAAGTTGATGATGGAAGTATTGAAAATTGAAGTTTGTTTTATGTCTTAACTTTCTGCTGTATGAAATTTGGAAGTTTGAAACCTCTTTGCATTGGATGTTGAAGACTTTAAACTGTATTGTTCTTTTAATTTATGATTTGAGAACTCTAGTATGTTGGATAATTAATGTATTTTATGCATTGTACTTTTCGTTTGATGTTTAAGTCTAATTGTAATGATTTGTTAAATTTTGAAAGATTATGCAGTGGGCATGGAAACAGACAATTAGTTCGGTTTTTCAAAAACCGACCGTGCCGACTGGGTAAATTCGGTTATTTTAGTGGTCAGTTTTTAGGTATATATCGGTCAGATACGGTTTGAAATATTAGGCTTCGGTCGGTGCTTCGGTTTCAGTTTTTTGGGTCGGCCGGTCAGTTAAACCGACCGCTGCACACCCCTACTAGCAATTACTATAAGAGTTTTTTTAAAACTAAATGGTGCAATAAAAAAAATAAAAAATAATAGCAAACAAGTTTGGGAAAATCAAATAGGAGAATAATTATTCTAAAGGCTTTAGTTTCAATTTCAAACTCGTTTAAATCAATCATCAATTGTTACATAAAAGACTCGCATCTTCCTAGAACAATCACAAAATTAGTTTAGACGTACTTTCGTAGTGCCTAAACTGTGGATCGCATGCAAAAATTGTGATACCTAACTATATTCTAAAACATGCAACCCAAAAAAGCTAAAAAGATTAAAAGTTCTCATATAATAAGACATTTAGACTTTATTGAAATATATGTCCTATGTATTACTCCCTCCGTCCCAATCTACTTTAGCCAATTTTTATTTTGGGTTGTTCCACTCTACTTGAGCTGAGCCATATCCCGAAATAGAAATAATTAGTGTGGATAGAGATTAAGGGACCCAATAAAATATAATCAAAATATGTCTTCTTAAAAGTTTCCAATATATTGTTGGAAAAAAAAGTCAACTCTGAAATTTACCGGGACCATAAGAACCTTGTTCACTATGTGCAATCATAATCATAAAAAACTTCAAGACACATGTCATTCAAAAATAAAAATATGTCTCTTTGATAGTTTCCAATATGTTGCTGAAAAATAAGCCAACTCTAAAATTTACCGGTACCATAAGAATATGATAGACAATGATAATGATAGGTCAATTGCAATGTTTGGAATAGCTAGAGCCGAAGCATCTCATATGAGGAAGAATGTCATTACAATATATTTGTTCCCTACAAGATTGTACAACCAAGAAAGTCTTCCAATCTAGGTAGTGTCAATTCTATCACGCTACTTATTCCTTTTCAAGAATAATAGACATTTATGAAAAGAAAATTAAGGTAACTTGACTCGAAAACAACCCAAAATTAAGTGGCATACCAGTATTCATGCTAAATATTTCTTATTTCATGTTCACTAGTAGAAAAAATTGTTGTCCACTAAAAAGTAAGTTCAACATAGATTATTTTATCATTATAGATTCTATTGAAGGTGTTCTTGAAATAGCATACGTTGAACCAGTTTTTGAGTGGACAACAATCCTTTCTGCTATTGAACATCAAACTAGAGAACTTCAATAGAAATAACGGTGTGTTACTTCGTTTTGTGTTGTTTTTGAGTGAAGTTAGCCTTTTCTTTTGATAAATGTCTATTATTCTTGAATATGAATGAGTACGGTCACATAATTGACTCTACCTATATCACAAGACCTACTAAGTTGTGCTAGCTGGCAGATAACAAATACACTGTGATAGCATTATTCGTCGTGGGAAATGTTTTTGTTGAATTAGCCTCATTTCCCATTGCCCACCCTCTTTAGTTTGTTGGTAGTATTAGGGTTTCACTTTCAGAATGAGTCATTCCTTACCGCCTGCCATTGTGAACAAGGTTCTTATGGTGGCGATAAATTTTAGAGTTGGCGTGTTTTCTAACAATGTATTGGAGATTCTAAAGGGGCATACGTGGGTTTTTTGATGGCACGTGGCGATCTTTTCTCTGATCATGATAGCACAGCCACACTATGATTACGAGATGCTAGCCTTGATTGCAACTCAGCCACTTCTTGTGCTCTTCAAGCAAAAGTCAGGAGCTTGGTATCTCTACTTCGTCACAAATGTCTTTACCCGTTGACGAGCATCTGTCAAATGTACCATGCGTACATTTTTGTCCGCCGCTACAAAATGCAAAAGCCAAAACAAACTGATGCGACGAGGAGCATGAAGAGGGAGAGTTTCTTCACAAGAGTGAGAAAGTGGCTAGGTAAGATGATTACTGAGGCTGCAACTCCAAAGGATACTTGGTCGTCGTTGCAGGGCTGGAGCACAAGGATGAATTAAAGCATGATTATGTCTCGGCTCCTTATTAAACAAACCCTAAACTAATTACAAAATGAAAAAAAAGAACAAAAACTAAACTAAACAAAGTGATCTTAATTTATTCCTGTTTTTTTTATTCAATTACATTCCTATTTTTTATTTTTCAAAATAAAAAAAATCAATAATTAAATGAAATATTTGAATAAATTAATTCAGTAAAAAAAAGCTTTCAAAAAAATAAAAATATTAAAATAAAATATTTAATTAAACTTAATCTTAAAGGTTAACTCGTATGATGACAAGGAATTAATAAGCTACACAAAATCATCTTAATTTTAGTACTCATTTTACCGGGCTCAAGTAGAGTGGGACGGAAGGAGTAATTCTTATCTTTCGAATCTCGAGTCAATAATTGATTAATAAGAATTGATATAAGTCCACAAAATTCATTTACTTCATAATCCTAAAATAATACGTAGAAAATTAGTCATCTTGTTCATTATGACAAATAGATCAAGATTTGAGATAAACATAATTGAAAATAAACAAAAATCCTAGTGTAAACTAAAATCTTAAATGCTTCCAACTTGAATTCCTTGATCTTCTTGCTTTTCTCTTCTTTCAAAACTTGAAATAAAGACTCAAACTAATGAATCCGAGGTACAAAAAATGTACTTTGAGGACCTATTTATAGTTTTGATAAAAGAGGGGATAAATAAGGTATGAATTTACTTTAACTTAAAAATCAAGTTAGACCCGTAATTAAGGCCTAACAATGCAAGTCTTGGCCCAACACCAAATGTTGTCCAAGACATGGTCCAATAAAGAATTTTATACTATCAAATATTGTAAAATATGTTGTCAACATTGTTATAAACATATGCACATTAAACATAACTTAATGTAATAACTTGTTCAAATTAGGTTATTGCTTGTTAACATCTACTCCCACCGTTTTTATTTAAGTGTTCCATTTACTACTTTTATTGTTGGTTTTTAAGTGTTCTATTTCGTAATTTGATGACATAATAGTACATTTTTCCAACTTTATCCTATAATTGATGTTATATATAAGGTGGTTTGCAGAAAAAGAGAATAATAAATGAGGTTAAAATGTAAATTTACATATTTTCTTGATATGTGTAATTTGTTGACCAAGACACTTCAAAAAAAACAGAAGGAGTACTTTCTCACGTTAATTACATATAATTTAATTATTATAGATCTTATGTTTTTGGACTATATGGATCTGAGCCATAGACTTCACAAAAATTTTCCGAGTTTAAATTTGGAACTAACAAGATCCGTTTCAGATCCGGCCCATTGCCTTCTCTTGCTCCCTACATTCAAGTGACACGTTGATTAAAAAACAAAAGGCATATTGTTCAATCCAAGAAAATTCATTGTCCTAAACAAACTTTATCGAAAGCACAAGTTTAGGCAGACGAAAATCGCATTTCTTCCCTATTGTTTTCTTGATGATCTTGTTCCCACATTGATGCATCCGACAATGGAGTGTCAACCAATTTTCTTGCAGAAAGCTCTACGGACTTGAGATCGCGAAGATTCTGCAGAATTTCATGCACGAGAGCCATTCCTTGATCCCCTTTGATCATGGAGCGTATGCAGTGTTTAAGAAAATCTTTATCTGCTTCAAGAGCTTGCAGTCTCTTATAAACATGGCCTAATTCCTCCTCTATCAACATCTTGCCCTTCATGGCTATGGCTGCTTCATCACAATCTTGCTCTACTAATTCACTTTCCTCTTCATCAAAAAGTGGCAGCAGTTTCTTTGCCATACCATCACCATCATCCTCACCATCATGTAGGTGAAGGAGCTTTGCTTCCAAAGCCTTGAGTTCTTCGAGGATCGACACTCTCTCTTCGTCGAATTCTGCTAGAGATATATCAGGTATGATCAAATCCTCTAGTCCCATTTCTTCCATTTCTTCATCATCCAAATCCTGATCATAGCAGTCAAGATCAATGGAAGGAGAATTATTGTTTGAAGATGCAAGGCTCCTCTTTCTTGATATTGTGGAGTTTTCTCTGTCCCGGTACATCTGCAGCTCCTTCTCGACTTCCTTCTTCTCCTTATCGCGCCTCATCATGAGGTCGTTGAGCAGCTGCAGCGCCTCCTGGTCGTACTCGGCCTGCTCTTCCATCATCCTTTGGTACTGCAGAGCCTCCATCTGTATTGCAGCCTTCTCCTCTTGAAGCTTTGTTATCATAGCCATGGTTTCTTTTGCAGCCTCTGCTGCTGCTTTCCTCTCTTCTTCTAGCTCCGCGTACAATGCGTTCATCGCCTTCTCGTGTTCCTCCTCTGTATATTTCATTTCACCACAGATTAATTAATTCATAGTATTTGATCAATTATCATCACATTGTACTTAAAGTAGCAATCTTTACCTCTATTGCTCATGAATTCTTGGCCTACTTTCATGGTTTCCTCAACTTCATCACAATTTTGTAGCTCATTTTCTTCATTTTCTAATACTAGCCACAAAATCAAAAATAAGTAGCATAATTATAAGAATTTTAAAAAAAAAAAAAAAAAAACAGTTAGATAAAAAACTGCAAGTACCCGAGTATATGCCTTCTTCTGAGGTGGTAGTGACAGCCATTTCTTCATCAATATTATTGAGCTCTATGCATATGAATCTATCAGAATCCATTAATTCTGCATTCTGCAAAAGCATGTCTGCTATATACACAGATTCGTCGTCTTCGTCGAAGGGATCATCATCTGCCCTCTCACTAGAATTCCATTCTTCAACCTCAACAACCTCACCCCTTTTCCCATCATCATCTTTCTCAGATGCCCTTTGATCATCATCTTCTTCTTTACCATTTTCTTGAAATTGATCACTACTCTCTTTCTTCACTAGATCCGGTTCGAACTCCGCCTTCTTCTTCTGCATATATTCAAGAAGAACATCCCAAGTAGGCTTTATGAAGAGAGGCTGATGAGGGTAATTAACCTTTGCAGTTATGATTTGATCGCAGCACGAGCACCGAATCTCCTCGCCTTCTGGACTCATCCATGTAAAGAAGGCGGCCGTGGAAGAAATGGCGTTGATGGTTTCATTAGAGGAGGAGCAATGGATGCATAGATTCTTGGAGTGAGCCAACTTGTTGTGAGCTGAGCAGTAGCTCATCCTGCTTATCTCATTGCCATGTGCCTCACACACATGATGATTTTTTGCCTTTTCTTTGGAGTCGAAAACGTGATCGAGCCTCGAGCACCATGTGCAGGATGGCTTGAGGCCAAAGAATTTGGCAAACTTTGCAATGAGATGTGAAAAGAAGGAGTTGAGGAGGAGGAGAAGTATTAGGATCCATTCAAGAACTGCATATATTAAAATCACTATGATTTTGTTGCAGTTTTTGTGCAGCATGCTTGCAAACTTGTTGGCTGCCATGGATGTTTCTTTGCCAAGCTTATGTGCATCCCTTGAGAGAGAGAGAGAGAGAGAGAGAGAGAGAGAGAGAGAGAGAGAGAGGGAGAGGGAGAGAGAATTGAAGCTGGTTTTGGTATCCCTTTGTTGATGGAGGAAATTTAGTAATGGTGTTTATTTTTTTGAGTTAATTTCAATAAAGGAATAAGGGGTAGACAGGTAGTTTTCATGAAAATGACAATTTATATTTAATTTTAGTTGCAATTTAATTGTTGAATTGTTGTTTTAATTTTAATGTTTGGGTCATCCCCATGTGAAAAAGTGATGTGATTGAGTTCTTCCCACTTCGTGCCTTTTGAAAATATTAGAAAGGTGCTTTTCATTTAGTAAACAAATGAGCACATTCATGCGTTTGATTTCAAAATCTTATGATGATGATTCTCATAAACATGAGTTTGAGTTTTCTTAATTTGCTTTTGAAATTCAAATCATGCTTTATTAATTGAAATCATGATGCAGTTACAAAAACATTGATATCATGGTGATTTTTCTCTTGATTAAAGGCAAAAAATTCCTTCACTATATCTCATTTAAAAATCTATTGAGATCCTTTTTTTAATTAATTGCTATATAAATCCTTTTGAAAATCAGGTTTGTTTGCTACATTCACAATTCACATTGATTGCTGTAGTGCATTTTATAATGAAATGATGTCGATAAAGTTTGATAAAGAGATTTTTCTTGATTTTTAATTGCAGAAAGTAGAACATTATTCGGCCCACCATCATCTTCATAATGAGTTTTGCTAGGCTGGGAAACCAACCCCAGAGTGTACGGTTTTGGCCTAAGCAAGAATAAATACCTTTATTTAGGATAAATAAATACCTTTTTTTTTAGGAAATTAAAAAATATATATATACCTTTTTTGGGTATCAAATTATATATATTATCTACCACTAACTCCTTTTGTCAAGAGAGTTCGAGATTTCAGCATAATGCGCTCCAAAATCTGATTCATGTTTGTTCTTTTCAAGTCTTTTCGTTTTTGAAAGTTCAAGGCTTGGCTAAGAATTAGGATTAATTATATTTTACATACCGTCCCCCCATTTATGTCCAATTTTTTTATTCATAATTACGTAATATTTTATTTATCAAGAATACCTTATTTAATATTTGTGGAGATTTGATGTTGAAAATGATATGTACTAAATAAATAAACGTAAGATAGAACATACAAAAATTATATTTTTCAAATAAATAAATAAACTTTGTTTATATGTGTGGAAATAGATTAATAGATTTATTTGGTGGGACATAAGGAGTATTTGTTTCAGAATCGTATAATATCGGATGTCTTGCCATATGTTCTCGATGCTTTATAAAAAAAGCTTCAATTGTTTACATTTGCAGAAAAGAAAAAAGAAAAAAAAAAGTCCAAGTAAATTCATTGAACCTTATTTATGTAAATCAATTTATTTTCTGCCGCACTAAATTTAGGTACTCCGTATATTATTTCCCCCCGAGGCATGCGCAGTGGTGGAGACAAAATAAGATTTGAGGTTACTTTCGTTTTCGAAAAATTTGCACAATTTGTCATTATTATCACAACCTAAAGCTCTTATTCTAAGGCATTTAATAATCATGGAATTATGAATAGTAGTAGTAGTACAATTTTGCAATAGGTTACAATCAATTAGATCGGGTAATCTGTTCAATTATTGGTTGATGGATGAATGAGTAATCTTGTTGGATCAATTTTTTTTACTAGTCCAAATAATTAATAGATATTTTTCAAAAAATGTGTTCATGACTGACATGACAATTATATATTTATGGAAAATTATTATTAATATAACTTATAAAAAAAAACTAAAAAAAAAACTAAATCCTATTAAAAAAAATTAAACTTTTAATGAAAAAATTATTAACATGATATTGACATATTAAGTATACCAACAATGGATGGGGAAGCATTCTGATACTTTTTCAATAGTTTCCAAAAAAAAAAACCCCACTCTTGAATAGTCATTTTGAATCAAATAGAATGAGCGGCAAATTTCTCGAAGAAAATAGTGATGTAACAAAGAAAATTGTGTGGTCATCTTGGGAAAAAAAAATCAAGAATGGTAAAAATACAACATAGAAGAATTAAAAATATGTATTTTTTTCTTAGAAAATAGTGAATCATGGAGATAAATTAATGAAACGTAGTTGTCAAGAATGGACAAGAAGTTGTAAGGAAATGTTGAAATAGTAAAAAGTGAAACGAAATTGGATCAAATTAAGGGCAGTGATAAGGATGGATTACTATTATTATTTTTATTTTATTAATATGTACAACGAAGGCTTTAGACATTGTTGTGAATTTTGATAAAATAATCAAAGCTTCTTTCACTTTTTCAGTTCCTTTTTTGTAAGCGTCACCATGGTGGTCCTCACCCTTTTTTTTCAAATAATTCTTTCCCCAAATTGGTAAGAGATTTATTTATTTATTTTTAATATACATTCTCTCAAAATCAATCCATTTACTTCAATATCAAAATTTAATGGCCATCTTCTTCGTAGGAGCATGTTCGATACTATTGATTATGTTTCTCTTTTATTGTACAACAATCATGGCTTTACAAATAATATGTCCATAGCTGATATGACAATGTGACGTCAACAATTTTTTTGAATTAACATCTAATTTTTAAATAGGGCTTAATTTTTTAGGCCTCTCGGATAAAGTACCCATTTCTAAAAAGTAGAAATTTTATGTATATTCTTTGTCATCTTCTTTATTTATACTATTGTCACGTCATCCATGTGCACATTAACTGTGATCACGATGTGGTCACAGTGAGCATTGGAGCATTACTCTTTCAATCCTAGAACATTAAGTTTTCAATTGTCCTTCATATTAAAAAAAATTAAAAAAAAATCACAATTTTCAATTAGAAAAATTGAAAGAAATGGCCTTCCAATTAAAAGAGATAATCACCCTAAACTAGATCTTGTAACTTCATACGCTAAGAAGCAAGCAGCATTTGCAGGAACACTACGGGCCATCGCCGGCCCGAATCCCTTGTACAGGCCCTTGACTCCTTCGGACCTCAATATCTTCTTGAATGCATCGATCGAGCCCGAATACTTGGGGTTCTTGTAGTCGTCCACTTGGAGAACACTCTTGACAACATCCGTAGGATAGACAGAACCCCAGAACGAAGCTCCAGCTATACCTCCGGCTAATATCAGCGAACCTCTTCCCAAAGTGGAAGTGTCCTGCCCTCCTGCTAGATACTGCTTTACTCCTTCGTACACGCCAAACATAGCTGCATTACCCGGAACTTCCCGTGCAAAGGTTGGGAGCAAGCCCTTGAAGAGACCCCTGGCCCCTCCTTCTGAACGAAGAACGTGCCTTGCTACATCCATCGGCCCCCCATATTTGACAGCAGCTATAGCAGCACCCGAAGCAGAAGCAGAAGCAACACCGGGGGCAGAAGCAACGGCCGGGGCAGTAGTTGCTAGAGCACTCTGAGCTTGTAATCTGCAATGTGTAATCAAAACATAATCTTTAGCATCATGACTAGTTAAATTTAGCAAGACCACATCAGTACTGTAATAAGCCCGTGACTTTTTTGATGCAGAATTGAAAAACAAGGCATGAGCGTATGTGAGTGTTTTCAAGAGGGTTCATATCACTTTCTAGACCAAAGTTTGTTCGTTCTTTCATAAATAAACCACACTTTCGATATTGATACAATTGCACCTAATATTTTGATTTCATTCTCAAATCTAGACTGGAATCACTTTTCTGGTGCAGGATAGGCAATGCTAACAAGGCCACGTCGAGCATTTCAGATGCAACACTGTATCCCCCGTGTTTGGAGTATGAACATATCCACATGAATGTATGAATGAATATGTTACATAGATAGTGCATACTACACCTCAGCATCTATAACACCACCAGACGAGGCTTTTCAAAGGAGTTCACACATTAAGAGAATTTGTTCAGTTAGAAGTGGAATCGAAAACTGACCTGCACTTGATCAATTCAGTAGGACAAGCGAGAAAGGAGACAGCAACACCAGCTCCAGCCCCACAAACAACTTGCTGCCCGATAGTAAGAGGAGTGCCAGGAGCAGACCTCAAGAACGCCTCCATTTGGCCACGAACGGTGAAGAGCACTGCATTGAAGGCTGCCACTGTAGCAAGTGGGGCTCCCATGCCTTTGTACAACCCCCTTGGACCTTCTGCAGTTATCGTTTGCTTCACAGCATCTATGGCACCGGAGAACTTTGGAGGCTGCCCAGGAACCGGAGCTGGTTGACTTTGGAGCTTCACCTTAATGGTGTCAAATGGGTGCCCGACTATCAATTGTGCTGCCCCTCCCACAGTCCCAGCAGTTAGATCTTTAGCTACATCACCCATCTGCCCACACAAGAATCAAAATCTCAGAGAGCCAATTAAGCAAGCAAAAAGAGATGAAGAAAGTTCGATGTGATAATCTTGAACATTATTCATTAAGATTTATACTTTAACTACAAGTATTGGCTTGAAAAGGTCACATTTGGGACGACACGAGATATGAAGACAATCATTCATTTTCAAATCGAAGTTGGAAGTAAGTTAATAGAAAAATAAGGATGAGCGAAATTACTACCTACCATTTGCGGAGTTTAGACAGCAAACTGTTTATCATAACTACCTTAAAAGCCCTTTGAAGGATAACAATGAATGAAAATTAACGTTCTTTCCGAGATAAATGAATGCAAATTAACAAGTTGTATCAAGCTTATAACTTTGAGGGCTTATTACTTAATCAAGCCAATGATTGTTAGCTCTAATGATGCCCCTATTTATGCTACTAGACCGACTGATTAATTTACAGGAACGAAGGATCATAACAGAGACATATATAGCAACTACATGAGCACAAAATTGAACGGTAAATATAGGATAGGCTATGAGTGATTTTGCATTTTCCAATGAATATAGGAGTATATCTGTTATTGCCACTATTATGTCCTGAAGTGATGCATTTGCTAATTATCCATGCCTAACAAAGGATCGGACTACCACACACATATCTGATAAGAAGATTGCATCGAAGATCCATGAATTGCAGGCCACTCTGATCAGATATACACCTCTTCAATCAGCATTTCAACTTATGTATCGTTTCATTCTTCTAGAATTGAAAGTTCCGGTCTTAGCTACTCGTTCATTTGTTGTTAACGAATGTCACGGATCAGCAAAGTCCGAGAAACGAATTACAAATGTGATGCACATTTTATTACCTAAATGCTAAATTCACAAATGAAGGCAGCCTCAACCATAGAAATATGCACAGTACAATGCCAATACCAACCCTCACTCTATGCAAGATCAATCAGCAAACAGTATGATAAAACGATTTCGCCTCAGAACCTAAGGTTCAAACCACACCATAACTATGCTATGTAGCAGTACAACATCAAAAACAACTAGAACAACTAGTTTTCGAATAATCATATAATGACAAGGCTAAAGATTTCACCTTTTACTCTTCCTCTTTAATCCCAGATGAATGCTGCAGAAGAACAACCGAAAAGACAAACACAATATAAGAGCTGAAATCACAAACAAGTCAATCACAAGCGATAGTTGAATTGAGAGGGGAAAACCCACAAACAAAAGACAATAACAAAAGGGTTTTAGTAATCAGAATTCAGTGTGAGAGCATATTAAGATGAAAAGATAGGGGCTTGAATCATGGGGTTGGAAATTGACGATGATGTGTGTGAGAATATAAAAATGCAATAAGTGGTTGGTGAAGGAGAGATTGGATGGCTGCAGAGCCACATGAGTAAAATTTAAGACACGACAAACATGGGAGTTTGGAGAGAGAGAGAGAGAGAGAGAGAGGACAAACCAGGGAAAAGTGGGTGAGGCAGATGCGGCCGGAGTTTTTGGGCTAATATTAACCTCACAGGGCTCCAAGAACGCCATCACCAAAGCTCGAATGGTATCTAAAAGCAAAAAAAGATTCGAGAAAGTGATGGATCTTCAGAGATTCCTTTTCCTTAATTTCCCATTTTTTATATACGTAATTAATCTCTAGATTTGTATAGTATGAAATGATCAAAATTCATATTTTGTTTGAGATTCATCACAAATTTAAAGCAATTAGGCACGAGGAAATAGTAATGGAAGCTCCCAAAATCTAGTTAGTCACGTAATTATACAAGTTTCAAAGTAATTTTTTTTCCTTAACATAGTGTGGTGTAGATTTCAGCATTTTTGTCACTTTATTATGATACTCTTGGAATTTGAAGCAATCAAAAATATGCGATTTTATTTTTTCTTCTGTTTTTTTTAAAACACGAGTCGTATACTTTTTTCATTCGTAAAATTAAGTTGTTACACTTAATATCATTGAAATTTAGAAAGGATTTGGTGGCCAACGTTTTTGAATATATAAATCAAACTCTTTAACAAATCCTTTATAAAATAAAAATATAAGAAATTAATTCTTTTTTTTTTTTTTTGAGATGTTAATTGGCCAATAACACCATAATGGTTCATAAAAAAAGTAGGTTTTTTTTAAGAAGAAGAGATTTTTAAATATTTCGAAACAATATGTTTAGTGCTTGTATAATGATTTGCATTGCTGCATAATGCGCACCACATCACCCTCCACATCCACACTAAAAATTAGACCATTATGCACTATCCTCCTAGTGCATATCCTCACTACAAAGTTTAATTTCAACTCAACTGACTAATATTCACACAGAATTGAGCTCCCAACAATTAAAAGTTTATCACGAAATAATTCTCAAGAAACACAAGCAATAATTTAGGCTAGTTTACATCCTAAATAATAACACTGGGGCAAAAGAGCTAGGAAATTGGATTATTAGAGAATCTCCCATGTTTGATAATCAAGCTGCAAGAATACACCAAATACTGTACATAAAGAGGTTACTCTGCCTCAAAGCAATGGAAGAAGCATAAAAGAGACTACAAAGTCCTGAATACCACAGAGAAGGCAGATGCATATTCATAAAACCAAGCTCAACATTCTAACATCAAAAGAATTTTAAGATGTTGCATTCTTATGAAGTTATCTTCTATCTGTTATCAGTATATAAACTCGACGTGACACTAACCATCAACATCTCCAAGACCGTACTAACACACAATTGGGACCTCATCGTCTCCATTGTTGATGTATCGTAAAGCTCATAAAACTAACAGACTACAAAAGGAAGAAAGAGTCGAAAAGTAAAGTTTCAACTTCATCATCTTGTCTTCATCAATCCCATGAATCAATCGTAGACATTAACTAAATTTACATTATTTTGCAGATAAAGAACCACTAGTGTAGTACTAAGTGTTATAGGGGAAACTAATTGAGTCTAATTCCATTCAATAACTTAACTTAGCTAAGGGGCTATGATAGAAGTGGCGTTATTATAGTTACCTTGCTTCCTTTTCTCAGATAATCGAAGAACTTTGAGGTCAGGCCCCCTAACATCCAGCTCCCAAAACTTAGCAAAAGCTTCGAACACAAAGTTTCATTATCAACATGCATCAAGAAAAATCACTCTTCGGCTCCACCACAAGCAAGACTCACCCCTACCCTACTATGCTCTTGATACCATTAACTTAAGCATGCTTCGATGATGATAAGCTACCAGATATCGATTAGGAAATAGACATAACACCAACCAAAGAAGTGGACAGAAGCCCTTTTCAAGTTTAGAAAAGCAAAAACAGTAACAAGAATACAGACCCTCAAGGCCCTACTCTCTCCTAATCTTGGAGTGCTTTCTTTCTTCTCTTTGTATTTATACATCTTTGTTTCAACCCCTATATTATATATCTTAACTTCTCTAATGAAAAAGCTCAAAAAAAAAACAAAAAAAAAAAAAAAAAAAACTTCTCTAATTAAAAACATACAGAAAGCAAAACTAGCTGCATAAACAAAGTAAAGACCAAGAAAACATATAAACAGTGAAACCTTTTATACTACCAAATTTACAAGAATCTCAAGTTAACTATCCGAGGCAAAACCCGAGAAAGATGGAACCTTTTAAAAAAGCGCCAAAAAGAGGGCTTTCTTTTTCTTTTTGATCTACTTTCTAAACCCTGTAAAAAACAAAACTGGTCATGTTTTACTCAGCTTTTTGTTAGAGAATGCTCGAGGACCAACCTCAATCGGCATCCTAATGCATCCAATTCAGCAACCCTTTGCTGCTGCCACCGCGCATAGAAACTCTCTGGCCCAACTCCTCCACCACTTCCACCACCTATCACCCTCCTCACCTCCTTGAAACACTCGTCAAATACATTGATCACCACCTTCGCCGCCACCTCCCCAATTTCACTCGCCCCATTTTGCACTTCCGCATCCCCAATTCCCTGGCCATTCTCCTCATCATCCTCTCCAGCTGCCTCTTCCCCTTCAAACTGAACATTCACCTCACTCAACTTGACTTCTTCTTCTTCATCATCGTTACCCTTATCGCACAAGTCTCCTAATCCAACCCTCCCACCGCCGCAATGCCCATTATCATTGCCACCGCAGTCCGACTCGAAATCGCCACAATTCTCTTGCACAAGGGGCAACGTGGGCGAAAAATCGACCTTGACGCCAACGAGACTCGGAATCTCCGATTTAGCACCACCGTCGTCACCGCCACCAACAGTGGCGGCGGCACTGTTACAATGATTCAAGCCCACATTCCTGGCGCCACTGAACGGCGAGGTGGCGGCGAATTCCGGGTGCCAGAGGCGCTTCGACAGGTCGTAAAGAGCGCGATCATGCAACGACAGCTGCGATCGGTCCATACCCTTGGAGAGGCGGGTCGAGATGACCCGGAACTTCTTCCGTAGGCGGCGGAGCTTCTCGGAGAGCTGCGATTTGGTGTAGGGCTGCGACATGGAGTCGGAGAAGCGGTCGTAGAAGATTCCCAAGTCCCTCGGGAAGGCTAAATTGTGTGAGGAGGAATCCAATAGGCCCTGCAGAAATCGGATCTCGTCGGGTTCGGTCCATATCCGGTGGAACTTGAACGGCGGGGTGATCGGGTCCGAGTGAGGGTGAGGATTAGGGTCGGGGGTTTTGCGTTTGATGGGGAGCTTCGAAGCGGAAGGCTTGGTGTTGGTGTTGGTGTTGGGGGATTGAATTAGGGTGGAGTCCATTGATGATTAACTGCAGATTTGGGGCTCAACCTCAACCACCCTCATTACCTCATAACTCTTTTTTACTCTTTTCTTTCTCTCTCTTTCCTTTTATTTTTAATTTTGGAAAATTTTGGTATTTATTTGGCCAAAACTTTTGGGAAATCAAATTTGCATGGATTAATATCTTTAAATTTGTTTAACATATTAAAGTACGACGAAAATTGATCAACAAGACGAGGTGCACATAGGAGCGCTATGCTTTTTTTTTTTTGGGACACACTTGGGCACCGTGTGGCCGGGCTAAAACAATGAGACTTTTATTCATATAGATTGACACTTTTCTGTATAAAGATTGACATTTTTAAAAATTGTCATTTTATTCGTAAAATAATTATGTTAAAGATTGACACTTTTATTCATATAGATTGACACTTTTCTGTATAAAGATTGACACTTTGGGCCCGGCCGCACGGTGCCTCCGGCTGACACAAGTTTTTGTCTTTTTTTTTTGTGTGTAAAAAAATAATAATAATTCAATTGCTAATTTAGTGCCCATTGAAATTCGATGGTAATTAATTTAAATTATTTTTAATAAATTATTTTTTATTTAAATTATTTTTTAATAATTAATTTAAATTATTTTTTTTAATATGATATTATGAGTATCATAGTATCCCGTAAAAGAAAAAATACTTTAAAATTATATTTTAAAATCCGTATGAAGTTTCGGTAGAAACACGTACCGAAAAAGTCAAAAAAGTGAATGTGGACTAATATAGAGGGATGAAGATAGTATATATTTTTAAAGATTATAGTATGGTCATGACCCATTTGAAAAAATAGCATTAAATTGAATTTAAAAAAAAGAATAAAAAAAAGATCAATAAGGTGTAACATTTCTCGGTTACTTACATAATTTACTCGTTTTGAATGTCTAGTAACCCGTTGATTATTGTAATAGAAAAATAGATTATGTTGGTCCCGAAAGCAAGTCACACACGTAGAGGGGATGAATATGTGTGTTAAGAAGTGTTTAACTTTTTTTCCATTTTCGTCCTCTTATCAAAGTAGACGCTTTGAAAGTTGTTTATGCTTTCAAAGCTTCTCGCTTTGTGTGAGTGTTGTGCAGAATGTGGTGAGACTTTAAACTCGCAAAATTATCTTGCTAAAACAATTTTCGTTATTTAAAGCGTGGTATGTAGGTATGATAATTCAAAGTGTTAAAACAGTGAAAAATAAAGACAAGTAGCACACCGAAAGTATTATAGTGGTTCAGAGCAAAGTCTCTTAAGTCCACTTTTATCCACGACGGGATGAATACATTCACTCAGTATTCCTTGTTTTATACTTCCAAGGGGAAGTGACTTGGAGACAATGACAAATCGACTTTAAATCCTCTAGAGATTTCGGGCGCTCGAGAAGCCCAGACAACAATACCTTCTAATAAATCGAAGACCTTCCACTTCAGTATGCAAACTTAAGTTTCACAATCACGATTTACGACTTCATCAAAACACACAAACTTACAACCCAATCTAAGAACAATAGACTTGGTTTTGGGTTTGGTTTTGTAAAATCACGAATGAGAATCCATTACAGTGAATAACACAAGTAAAGATAAGGATTCTCGAAATAGGTTTCGGATTTAAAACGGTTGAACCTAGATGAAATGTTTGCTGCTATTCTTATGAAAACTTGAGCTTTCTTAAGGACACACTAAGAAAAATAATCGAAGAACTTAAGGAATATTTGAATGCTAAGGAATATTTGAATGCTTGAATGCTTGAGTTCTAACTATGAATTTGTTCGTGTATGTGTGTATCGAGTGTGTTGCAGCACCTTCTATTTATAGTTGAGAAACCCTACTTCCCGTTGGAGAGAAGCGGCGCGTATTTCTCACTTGTCCGGAAATTTTGCATTAATTGCAGATGCCTTTCAGAGGTTCAGTTTAGGGAAACCCTAGTAGGTGGGCAGTTGACTAGAGAAAAAGAGCTCTTTAAGAGCTTATAAGATCCAAAAATAAGTTCTAAAAACTTATAAGCACTATTAAAAATAAAATAAAAAATAACTCTTCTCCCAAACTTTTTTTTCTTTTTTTCAAAATCTTTCATTTTCAAGTTTATTTTTATATTTCGAGTACATGCACTTTCACGAAGTCCTCGCCACCAAAACCAAGGTTTACTTCGTCATGGAATTCGTCACGGCCACGGGCGGGGAGCTCTTCGCCAAGATCGCCAAAGGCAGATTCAGCGAGGATCTCTGCCTTTAAAATTTCCAGCAGCTCATCTCCGCCATCTGCCACTCCAGCTTACGTGAAGCCGGAAATCCTCGCGAAGAAAGGCTACGACGGAGCCAAGGTCGACGTCTGGTCATTTTAGGTATGCATGGTATACCTTTGAACAGAACACACAGACACACACATGATGTATTAACCAAAGAGATGATGATGATGAAGTCTGGGCAATTAAAATGCTCTTCTTGGACAGCAGTGAAAAATATAAAGACAATATTTCATTTATAGTTTTACATCACAATCAGATCACAGAACAACAGAATAGGTGATCAGAATCCAAATAACATAAATTTTGACGAAAGCTTTCACGCAAATACAAATACAAAATACAAAATACAAATACAATTATAAAGAAGCCATAATGAAAATGGTGAAGTGATGATGATGCATAGCCATGGCCATGTATAGGAAGGTGGCTAGGGTTTGGATATGATTTTGGTTACCAGTGGAAGAGTGCTAGAAATAGCAGGAAAAACATCCACATTCGGCTTTTGCACCGTGATTTTCACCACCGTTGACGTGTCGACCAGTGGTGGATCATCATGTTGCATTAGGTGGCGTGCCGCTGAGCTAGTATGGAGGCTTGAGATTGAGATCATC
Source organism: Mentha longifolia (assembly GCA_001642375.2). Taxonomy (NCBI): domain Eukaryota; kingdom Viridiplantae; phylum Streptophyta; class Magnoliopsida; order Lamiales; family Lamiaceae; genus Mentha; species Mentha longifolia. The sequence continues at coordinate 11,576,952 of CM038111.1, read as the reverse complement.
ACCATCAAAAAGAGAGCTACCTGCAATTTCATGCCACTTGCCGCCATTGATTGATATATATATATATATATATATATATATATGGGATAGATCAAGTGAAAACTATTTATTTGGTGTAATCTAAAAACTTTTTTAGATCGTAGATCTAAGTAGATCAATGGTTACAATCAGTTATGATTTTTTATATATTTATTCAATTATGCATATTTAATGAGGGTGCTAATGTAATTAACCCATTCAGTAACGGTTTCTTTCCTTAATTCTAGGGATTCCTAATCATGTGCATATATTCTAACTAATCTTTTATTAATCAATCAAAAGTTTCGTTATTTTCTCTTTAACTCATTTGCATTGCGTAAGGTTTTTTATTTATTTATTTATTTATTTTTATCTTCATTACTTTTATTCTATTTTCATTTATTTTTTTACTATTAATAAAATATTAAAACAAAATGAATATATGGTTTCAACACCATAATATGCATAATAATTTCGATTCAGAGGCATAATCTTATTTGTGTAAATGCATAATTATTTACACGCATATGCATAAACACGTTAAATATAACTACATGTTCAAGAAACACATACAATATTGCAAAAAAATGCATAATCAAAACACTATATATGCAACATGGATTGTAAAAAAATGCATAACCAAATATATTTTGAATAAATAATTATGCAATGATTATACTAAAATATGCAACAACTTAAATTAAAATATGCATAACAAATGGCAATAAATGCAATGTATTTTTTTTACTAATGGTTTGGTTTTTTCGGCTACTGTTTGGATTCTCAACAGTGGTTTACTTTTCACAGCCTAGGATTTAGTTTTCCCAAATAAAGTTTAGGGTTTATTGTTTATATAACTAAAATTCTAACCCGTAGAAAAAAAAGTAATTATGTATTATTTTAAAACCTGAACCCTAAACACTAAAACTTTATTTGGGAAAACTAAACCCTAGGTTGTAAAAAGTAAACCCTTTTTGGGAACGAAACAGTAGCCGAAAAAACAAAATCCTTAGTAAATAAAATTGTTGCATTTATTGTTATTGGTTATGCATATTTCAGCTTAAGTTGTTGCATATTTTAGTATAAGTTATTGCATAATTATTTATTGCAAAAATACATAATCAAAACACCATATAGTAACATGGATTGTAAACAAAATATTATATATGAAACACCGATCGAGAAAAATGTATAACCAAAATATCATAGGAGTATATGCAACAGCGATCGCAAAAAAATGCATAATCAGAACAACATATATACAACGCCAATTGAAAAAAAAATGCATAACCATAATATCATATATGCAAAATTAAAAATTAAAAAATAAATATTTCTACAAAATGCGTTATTGTAGTAAAGGTAATGCAGTTAACTAATGCATATATAATTCGGAAATGCATTAGGACTATAATGTGATTATCAAATCAATGTATATATGTTGCTATAAATAAATATGCATTATCTTCTTGAGTAGATTTAGTGATAAAATAAATAATATTGATACATTGAAGAGTGCACAAAAAATTATTGGAGTATAAAAAATGCATAAAAATTTAATGAAACATGCATGAAGAAATGTATTATATGCATAAAAGTACTTTTCACACAAGATTAGTTGTGCAATCGATAGTAAAAGCATAAATTGTTTTCTCTTTGTATAGATTAGTCGTGCTGTTAGAAAATAGATTTAAATTGTTTTCTCGTTGTATAGATTAGTCATGCAGTTAGAAAATAGATTTAATTCAATGAATTCCATTAAAATGCATTATGACTAAACATTAAATGACTATCAAATAACACATAATTTTTAATTTTTTTATAAATGAAATGCATTAACACCTCTCATTTTTTATTTCATAATAATATCTAAGCAAGCCTTTTAAATACGATATGCATCACGGTTCTAATCAAAATGCATTGTTATAATAAAGAAATGTATTTTTTTATAAATTAAAGCACATGTATCTAAAAATGCATTATGACTAAACATTATATAACTAATGCACGATAGACGTATATAACATTACCATATAAGGTAATGCATAATAAAAGGTCGCATAATGTATAATTGAAGATAATATATTTTTTTTTGACAAGCAAAGATGCATAATAATAAGTGAAAAGTGCATAGAAATCTAATGAAAAAATGCGTTGGATTTATAAACATATATTGCCATATAAAAAAACGAAATATAAATAGAAAATAGTTAGAATATGATTGTTTATTTGTTATGTGGAATTAGATATTTAGATCCCATTATAGATAGCCGTAATTTAGGAATGTAATTTCTTACTAAAAAAATGGACATCCTTACCCTTAAGTGCATTAAATATGCAGGAAAATTAGCCATAAAAATGAAATTCAACTCCACATGTCATGATCTTGGCCACAAAATACACTTAGATCTATGGACTAAAATAGTTTTTAATTTCTACACTATTAATAGTTTTCACCAGAATCAAACCCTATATATATATATATATATATATATATATATATATATATATATATTGCAATTTATTTACTTAAATAGAAAGTGAAAATTGACTATATTACCTCTCATCCTTTGCTTTTGCTTTTATTTATTTTTTTATCAAGCAAACACCACACTCACACACCCATACACCCACACACCCATTCGGAGTGACTCGAACCCCCGACCTCTATATAGTATATAGATATAGATTTTCAATTATTCAATAGGTGAAACTATTGTAATAATTCTAGACGTGCATCCCCACGAATAAGATGTTGACAGCTAGTTTTTTAGTACTACCTATTATGCAACTTATATTATAAACTTTTGGACATGTTTTACTATGAAATACTAATATTGATAAGCAAATTCGTTCGGCATCTAAAATTTAAATTTTGATTCATTTTTATTTTTTATTATTATTATTATTATTATATTTTTATTTTTTTTCAAACATCATCGGAGTGGCTCACCTCTGCCTGTGTTTTCTTAATTTTTAATAAAAAAATAACTGTTTTTCTATAAAAAAAATTTGAATTATTGCCGTTTGATTTCAATAGCTACACCCAATTTTTTATAATAAATTCATCATACCGACTCTTCTTTCTCACGCCATTTTCTATTTATTCATTTTGATTTATCCGTACAAATTTTTTATTCTCTACATTTTTCTTCCAAATACTTCCTTCATTTCATATAAAATGACACTTTTCTTTTTTGCCTTTTCTGGCACGCTTTTTCACGCTTCTCGTTGATGGGTTTTAAAATGGATTTTTAAAGAATTCTTTCTTTTACGGGATACTACGACTGTCGTAGTATCCCGTAAAAGAAAGAATTCTTCAAAAATCCCTCTTAAAACCCATCATCAAGAAGCGTGGAAAAACGTGCTAGAAAAGTCACTATTGAAATGTGTCATTTTAAGTGAAATTGAGGGAGTATATGCTATGGACTGAGAGTTCGACAATTGAACGCGCAATCGCTATCCGAATAATTTTAATTTTCGAACCGGCTAAACCTTCTCCTTTTCCAACTCTAGAGGTGACGGATTTTGGAAATTTTTATCTTATCCTTCCGTGTTTGCTTCATTTTCTCCTCCGGCAAGCTCCCGGATATATGATAAATTGATAACCGAATGAGATCCTCTATTGCTGAATTATATTTGCATATTCTATTGCATAAATAGATTAATGATATGTCGCAAAATCCTAGGAGTTTAGAAATTTCAAAGGTTATGGTGTATATTTTTCTTATATAAATCTTAAATCCTAAATCATTGATTATGTCACATGTTAATTGTTCATAAATGCAATACAAGATGTCATATACAATTGCAATAGAAAATCCGAATTGGATGATAACCGTATGATTTAATTAAATTATTGGATGATATTAGTTCCTTCTCAATAAAATGGGCAAATATTAATTTCCGGTTAGTTATATACATGCAGGGGTATTATAGTAAGATTCCTATTCAAAGTAATATGTTATCTTCCTTAAATAGTGGATCATATCCTTATCTTTTGATGTAAACTAATTTTCAACAAACTGTATTGGTGTAAAACCGTTTCCTTAAATCATTGAATCATATCTCAAATCTATATATACTATATAAAAATAGAAATATATCCTATATAGAAAGTTTCAATTTATTAATATAATACTACTACCTAAGATAATCATAATATTACGTATATAACATATTACACTATTGCCCTTATTATTAAATATATATAATAAGGATATAAGCAAACCAAATTTTGTAAATAAGACACTTTTTAGAATAGTATAGATATAGATTAATATTTGGGACGATATGCAAACAATTGTTGATAAAAAAAATAAAAAAAAACTATTTTAACACATTATTCCACTCACACTACAATTAACCAAATTCAATAATTTGAAATTACACTTTTATGGAGAACTCATATTTCCACACGCTGCAAGTAATTTAAAATTACACTTTTATGGAGTCCTCAACCAGAACCTTTTTTTTTTCTTTTCAAAATCTTACATTTTCAAGGTTATTTTTATATTTCTAAGTACTTAAACTTCCAATTTAAATTTTATAAATTTTCAAGGTTTTTTTTTAATTTATTTTGAATTTATAAATTCTATTATCTAAACACTTCGACAACTTAATTATAAGTTCTTGCTACTTTACATTTAATAAGCTCTTGAAATTTTGTTCAAAAAAGTTTAGCCAAACACCCGCTTCATCTCGGTACGCGCACTACTTAGTTCTTGCTGCAATAACATCTTTGCACATGCATGACAAAGTACATATATATTGGTGTGCTTATTAATGTTTTCTTAATCGGGCCGTCCCGCACGAATTGACATGTTTCCTAAAAGGGAAAGAATTACCCATTACTAATCATTCCATCATCCACTCATCTCTTAGCACGTATTTCTATATAATTTAAATCCTACAAGTTTAAATTATCATATCTTGTTCTTTTGTTATCCGATTTATATAATTTTATACCAAATTAAATGTCTTGATACGATCTTTCATTTAAGATCAAACATCAATATGTTTTTATAGATATATGATGCTCTAGTTTTAAAACAATGAAATTTGCATTAAAATATTAAATACTACTTCCTCCGTCCTCTATATATTGACCCAAAACTTTTCGGCACACATTTCCACCGAAACCTAGTTGGGTTTTAAAATATAATTTTGAAGTATTGTTTCTTTTACGGGATACTAAGAGTGTCGTAATATCCCTTAAAAGAAAAAAATATTTTAAAATTATATTTTAAAACTCGTACTAGGTTTCGGTGGAAAGACATATTGAATAGTATAAGGGTCAAAAAATGGAGGACAGAGAGAATACATTTTATCTCTATACATATTCTCATAAATTCTCGTGAAAAAAAAAAAAAAAAAAAAGCCAGTTTAGGTATGCATGGTTTACCTTTATCAAGGTACGTATACAATTGAACAGATCACACACATGTATTAACCAAAGAGAGATACCATGAAGTCTGGGCAATTATAATGCTCTTCTTGGACAAAGGTGAAAAAAAAAAATTAATTAAAGAATATACTTCGTTTATAGTTTTACAACACAATCAACAAAATGGATAAAACAGTAGGTGATCAGAATAGATTCAAAGCTCTATATTTTGATTCAATTTTTTTTTCAAGTATCATCAAAGTAGTAGTTTAAAGCCATCATAAAAAAAATATCTAGTTAACAAAATATTACAATGTAAAGCTTTTCTCAATATAAAATTGAAGATCATTAGTTTCCGGTATGGCAAAAAGAACAATAAAAAAAAATAAGGTCATAGATGTGCTTTTCTAATATAGAAAAGTTTATTCATTAAAAATCTTACATTTTGAAGGTTATTTTTATATTTCGAGTACATGCACTTCCAATTTAATTTAAATAAATTATAGATTTTGAGGTTTTTTATTTTTCATTTTTTGAAAAAAAAAATTGATTTTGATTTATTTTTTATTTTTAATTTAATTTGAACTTATAAACTCTATTATATATCTAAACACTTTAACAATTTATCTTCAAATTATCTTAAAAATTCTTTAAAATAAGTTTAGTCTACTTCATCTCGGCACGTACTACTTAGATTGTTTTACGTATGCATGATGGTATATACCTTGATTTCCCATGGTACGTACACAGTTGAACATATCACACACACACACACACATACACAAATGTATTAACCAAAGAGGATACTGTATTAAATTAAAATTAAATGCTCTTCTTGGACAGCTAGCGGTGAAAAAAATAAAGAGGATAGTTCGTTTATAGTTTTACAACAAAATCAATCACAGAACAGAATACGTGATCGATTAGAAGCCAAATACATGAAATGAGCAGAAATGATCGAAAGTTTTCACACAAATACAAATACAAATATAATAGATAGAAGCCATAGGGAAAAGGCCGGTGAAGTGATGATGATGCATATATAGACATGGCCATATACAGGAATTGAAGGTGGCTTAGGGTTTGGATATGGCTTTGGTTACCCCTCCAACAATAGCATCAACAGAAATATTCGGCTTTTTTACTATGTTTTTCGACACCATTGACGAATCGACCAGATTAGTCATTGTATCATCAAATTGCATCAGGTGGCGCGCTGCCGAGCTAGTATGGAGTGTTGAGAGTGAGATCATCACAATCAAAAACAGAGCTACCTGAAATTTCATGCCTCCTGCCGCCATTGATAGATATTTATATGTATAGCTTTTGCTTCTGATAGTATTAGTGCTGATCTATGTATCAAAAGAAAGAAGCTTAATTGATATTTCATTCTTGATTTATGTCCAACATTTATAGGGCTCAAATTCTAGCTTTGTGGTTACTTGAATTTCAATTATTCAATTCAATAGTTGAAACTATTCTAATAATTCTAAACGTGCATCCCCACTAATAACAATTTTGACATGCATTTTCTTAAATTATGCAACTTATATATATACACTGTCCACTGTGGACATGTTCAAGCTACTGATTAATCTACTATAAACTAATATTCATAGGCAAATTCCGCATATAAAAATTGTATTTTGTATCAAAAAAAATTCCAAGTATCATCAAAGTATATATGTAGTAGTTTAAAGCTATCATAAAATATATGGAGTTAACAAAATACTATTATTAACCATTATTGAGCCTTCTTTAAAAAATATATATATACTATGTAAACCTTTTCTCAATACAAATTGATTTGAAGATCATTAATTTCAGTTAATTATATTTAAAAATCCAAAATCATTAGTTTCCAGTATGGCAATAAGAATAATAGTAATAATAAAAAAAAAGTTATAGACACTATTTGTCCAACTATAGAAATGTATTATATACTACCATATCATATCATATCATATCATATCATATCATATCATATTACATTTCATTGATATTATTATGCCACTCATTTTTAAATGATTTAATGTAGTACTCCCTCCGTCTCACTATGTTTGACACTTTTCTTTTTGGTACGGGAATTAAGACGGAAGTAATTAGTGTGTAAAGTGTAATGTGTGTAGGAATATGATGTTGTTTATGTATTTATACATATTTTAAAACAAGAGCATCATAGATGCATAAAAATATATTCATGTTTGATCTTAAATGAAAGATCGTATTGAGACCTTTAATTTGGTATAAAAATTATAAAAATTCGAGAACAAACAATCAAGTTATGACAATTTAAAGTTTTAGAATTTAAATTATATTGGGATATGTGCTGAAAAGTAAAAAGTGAGTGGATGGTGAGATTTAATTATAGAAAGTTAAGTACGTGTAATAAAAGTGAGTGTTAATTATTTCCCAAAAATGAAATGTGTCAAACATAGTGAGACGGCCCAAGAAAGAAAAAATGTCAAAGATAGCGAGACGGAGAGAGTACAATATATCTTAAGTAGTAAAAATTAAACTCTTAATTATAGCACTCCTAAACTCATCGGATGCATGCAGTGCACCGTAGCGCCCTGGTGCCTCCCCTATGCGCGCATCGTGTCTCCCGATTACGGGTGCTGGGTGCACGCCATTTTATAGTGTATTTAATGCCGTTATTTTTATTTGTATTTTTATTATGTGTATTATGCATTAAAGCGAAATTAGTTGGAGGTTAATGAAACATATCACAATTTAATTCGGAATTTCATGTTATTAACTCTAATAATCTTATAATATAATATTACAGTTTAAAACACATTTATTATTGTATAATAATTGATTTAAAAATTTAAAAAATACAAATCGGCAGTTTGCTGGGTCAGAACTGATGATCCTCCTGTCTAATTACTTTTTGGAGCCAAAACCAAACTGCCGACCTCGGCAGGTACGGATCCAAACCCAAACCAATGTTTCCGATTTTGATGGTAGTTCGGTTTGGCAGTTACAGTTATTGTTAGCAACTCTAAACTCATGTAAATATGGCTATATGATAACTATAAAATTGAACATCGTTTGCATATTCAAACCCAGAAACGTTCTACCGCCCACCGTGAGCACATTTAATGTGTCTACTGTTGATGTGACAATGTCACGTCAGCAATATTTTCAATTAGGATTCAATTTTTTTTCAAGTAGAAATTAGTTTTTTTTTAATAGATTTTTTATTTATTTTGATATATACTTTTTATTAGTTTCTTTATTAATTTATTATCATTGTCATCCGTGTACACATTAAATGTATGTGCCCACGGTAAGCATAGGAGGCATTACTCTCTTAAAAGTAGGGGTGAGAATTTGGATTCGGCGGGTAGGGACAAAAATAGTCGATTCCAAATGGGTTTTTGGGTACCCAAAATCCAAAAAATTCTAGTTTGAGTTCGGAGTTCGGGAAGTTAGATTTGAAAAAATCGGGTATCAAATATACCCGAACCCAGAAAAAAAATATCCGAAAACCATAAATTTATATTTAAATTAATTAATAAAATTAATAAATAATAATTTAGAAATAAAATGATTAAGAAAAAATAGTTAAATAAATAATTAACTTAGCAAGTTAAAATTTCAGACTCTCATTTCTTTTTTTTTCATTTGATATTTTATTAATTATGCAATTATATACATAAGATTTTTACTCTCTCCGTCCACTTCGAAGTGACCACTTTCTTTTGGGCACAATTCTTAAGAAAATGTAATTTTATGTGTATCATTGTAGTGCCCACCACTTTAATGAACGTAGAATAAATGTTATTTTATACTATTTTTGAAAAGGTGTCACTTCAAAGTAAACGTGTCAAAAAGAAAATGTGGTCACTTCGGACTGGAGTGGATGGAAAGAGTATTAGCTAGCTATATGCATTATTTAAAATAGAAAAAAATAGAAAAAAAAAATGCTTTCTTTTATTTATAAATTTTTGGGATTTTTTTTAGTGCCCTAATATCCGAATGAGACACCCAAATGGGTATCTAAATACCTAAAATATTTTTGGGTGCTCGAGTTCGGGTAGTGAATTTTCAGATTTTTGGATTCGGGTAACCAAAAAATTCAAGACCGGTAAAACCATAATACTGTATGTTCATTTTATATATTCTTTTTTTTAGACAAATATGTGTATGAAATTCTGACCAAAATGCCCACAACAATTTAACTCTTCACTGCCAGCCATTCTTTATTTTATCAGTTACAAAGAAAGAGGATAAATGTCGACGGCGAAAATCTCACCGTCGGCGGCGGCAATTTCCGCCACCCTTAAACACCTTTCCGTTAGACCTCCTCCCTGCCGCACGTTTCTTACCTCTCGGACACCCGCGCCGGGAATTAGCCGACGACCGAGAAACCTCGCCGTCACAATCTGTTCCAAAGCATCGGAAACGCTCGAAATTTGCGCTAAAGAATCTTTAACTACTCCCAATAAGCTCGGAGACTGTGAGTTAATATATCCTCCTAATCACTCTTTAATCTCTTTTCGTATCTGATTTTGGTGCGGCGGGAGAAATTATTAGCTTGAATTCGTACATGGTGTTCGATGTTATGCCAATTAGAGATAATGTATGTTACTTGTAATGTTAACACTTAAGAATCTTGGGATTGTTTTCATGAATTTGTTTTGAAATCCTTAAGTAGTTAGTAGTTTATTGATCTTTCCACAAAAATAATCTTCTCAAGAATTCCTTTCCGCTCATTTAAGGTTTGTAAAAACTTTTATTAACAGGTCCATTCACTCAAAGGGTTTTGCTTACATTGGAGGAAAAACACCTTCCCTATGAATTGAAGTTGGTTGATTTGAGGAACAAACCAGAGTGGTAATGGCCTCAGTATTTTCTTTATTGTATTTGGTGCTAGTTGTGCTCGTTTTTTATTGTTCGTGCTGTTTTATAAGAATTTATTCACTTTTCTTCTGTATTGAGCAGGTTATTCAGCATTAGTCCAGAAGGTAAAGTCCCTTTAATAAAGCTTGATGAGAAGTGGATTCCAGATTCAGATGTTATAACGCAGGCATTGGAAGAGAAATTTCCTGAACCATCTCTTGTCACACCGCCTGAGAAAGCTGCAGTGTACGTGCATCACTTGCGCTTAATTTCTGACTGCTCTCTTCGTTATATTCATTTTTAAAGATATACATATCGCTGTGAAGTTGAACAAACGAATAAAAGCTGGTAAACATGGTGATGGCTGAAATCATGTCCTCATTTCTTGATGCAAAGATGTTAAAAGTTAAGCTGGTTTGTGAAACCTTTTTGGCAGAAGTTCAGAGTACGGGTGAAGTTTCTATGATTTTTCCTGAACTGCATAAACTTGAACTTTTTAGGCGATCTATCATTGGTGCTTATCTTGAAATGATGAAGTGGCTTCTCATTTTATGATACTGGTGGTAAATGTGAAATAATGATTTTTCATATCCAGTGGATATTTTGGAGAATTGTTCTGAAGGGAACAAATGTCCAATAACTTATCATGAGATTGAATACTGAAATGCATTTTTATCACGAGTTCGACCTTCTCACCATGCCATTGCCCTGTATTCCTTGTCTAGTTTGCAGTCTATTTCTCATTTTCTCTTAGTACTGACTTTGGTTGGCTATGTTGGCTAGCATTTTTTTTTATTTGCTATATTAGTGAAACCTATTCTCACTTTTACTTGAGCTGGAATTTTCACCTTTTGCACGATCACTTTGGAATAACCTAGGGATTATATTTAAGGAAAAGCACTGCCTGTGTGCTTTTGTTATTTTTGTACAAATGATTATATAGAACAAATTCATGTACCTTAAGGGTGCATTCTCTTTTAAGGAAAGGGAGGGTAAAGAAAATTTTTCCACCACTCTCTATTTTTCACTTGTTCTCTGTGATGGATATTTTCCCTGGGCAGGAGGGAAAATTTTCCTTGGGCAGCCATTTTCCTACTATTTCACTCCAAATTATGATAATATTTCCCCACCATTTGGAGTGATAATATTTTTCCACATGTTAAGCCTCTTTTCAACCTTAGAGAACATTGGATAAAACAATTGAGGACCACATTATGGGATAATATTTTCCATCCTTTTTATCCCTATTGGCCTCTATTTCCTGTTCCATCAAAGAGAACACTCCCTGATGCTATAAGGATATTGTAGAGCCTGAACTTAACAACATTACATCTTACTCTAGTTCTAAGTATTAAAGCATACGTCTGTGGGAAGGGAATGCACTGAGCTTGGTCTTTGATCTACGTCTTTTCTAAGATACTATAAAAATGGTTAGGTTTATCATCTTATCAAACTTGTTCTTTTCCCTTGATTTTATTCTCTTAATGACCGCTCATACAGTCAATAGTTCCTTATTTGCTTTGTAACTATCCTATATTTTCTAACATATTATGGTAATGTTTATAGAATCATAGTATTAAACGTGCTCACTAATATCATATGGTTTGCTGTTAACTGCCTTTCATACTGTTTCATCAATTGTTTGTAGTGGTTCAAAGATCTTTTCCACGTTTATTGGGTTTCTTAAAAGTAAAGACCCCAGTGATGGAACGGAGCAGGCATTAATCGATCAGTTGGCAGATCTCAACAGTTATCTTGAAAAAAATGTGAGGGTTCTATACATTATTTTTCAATACCGCTGAATTATGACTTATTTGTTTTAGAAATTAGTAGAATTTAGTGTAGACCGATTGCTGTCATGTCATTTATTACTTTCCAAATGCTAGAGGAACTGGTAATATAAGAGGGGCTTCTGAGTGTGAACATGGTTTTATATCGATTCCTCGCTAGGTCCTTTCTATAGCAGTTCCTCAAGTCTTCTTATGGTTCAAATGCGTAACTTATCATAATTACAGCAACCTTTCATTTGTGGTGGATTCTAAAACCTTCATCTGGCTTTCCAGAAATTGTTAGCATATCCTAAGAATAGGAATCAGGCAGAGAAAATAACATGACAAATATCAGATTCGAGCATGCTTGCTTGCTTGCTTTAACAGTTGATAAAAGTGTGTGCTGAATTGCTGATTGTGCTAAATTTATCTGCCTCGTAGTTTTTGTTTCTCTATGAACAGTTGTATATAAACCATTCTCAAATGTTCTAAAATATCAAATTATTGTGATATTATTGGCAAATAAAGTCTCTATGATATAATCGCATACTTGGAAACTTATTTTGTGGTCACATGTTTACTGAATCTTATTTGTAACATTCTTTGGTTTGAATCTTCCACACTTAGGGCCCATTTATTAATGGGGAAGTGATATCTGCTGCGGATTTGTCTCTAGCTCCTAAGCTCTATCATCTAGATATTGCTTTGGCACACTATAAAAGTGGTCAATTCCAGATTCACTTACCTACGTCAAGTCATACATGAAGGTATGTTTAAATATGCATCAGAAGAGAAGCTCTTTATTTCCAGCAATCTTCAAGTAGCATTCGATATATTGCTTTAATTTGTCGGAACTTATCTAGATATGTCATATCTCCTCTGAAGCTAGGTAAACCATGCTATGCATTTATTTTTTAGCTGTTTTTCTGTGTAAGCTTGTTATCCGGGTGAAAAATCCAATCTTTGATGTTCTCTGTTCTACTTCCCTTTTAGTTATTGACATACATATGATTTATTACATTGCTATGGTTTCCAAATTGATACGGGATAGCATATTATAATTTCAATACAGATATATTTCACTTTATCTACAAGTACTTAGGTTTTTTTGCTATCTGATGTGAAATATGTGGAAAAGTTAGTAGTAGCTCTTGATTCTATACTGATGATCGCGATAATAGTTAATATATGAGAAGCCCTGTACTTTCTTTGTACTGTAGGATGAGATTTAATAGACTAGTTATTTGACTAAATTTTTTCTTAGCTTTCATATCTAGATATATACTATGCTTATGCTTTTCAGTATTCATATGAAACTTGGTTTGATCATACAATTTGATGGTGTATGCTCTGTTTCACTTTCTTGACTTTGATTCTCAGACTATATTCTCGAGGGAGTCGTTCATCAAAACTCGAGCTCAAGTACAAGATGTCATTGAGGGTTGGCGATCAAAAGTTGAAGGTTGATAACCTTCGGCTTCAGGTTGTATCCTTTGAGTACAGATAAACATTAGTTAGAATAGCTTCTTCTTTCTTATGTTACAATCATATTGCTCTCATTTCAAATCGAAACTCGCCTACTCTCCATCCTGAGCTCTTCATATATAAATTCTTTTGATGTGTATTTGTCATATCATGTTAATTTATACTAGTATTATGTAAAAAGAGAAAACAATTTGATTGAGTGGATTCAAGGAATGAATTGAGCAGTGTTCCTTACATTTCGAAATTTATGCAGCATTTGTCTATTAAAGGTATGATTTTATATGAATGATGTTTTATGCTTATATATACTAGTTCAAATATTCTTTGAGATAAAATATCAAATTCTAACATGGATATGAACTGGAAGGAATGTTTGCGTGGGCGTATATCAGTTTATAAAATGTATTTTAAGAGTTAAAAAAGATAATAATACTATTACCTCTTGTTTCTATATAATGGTATTATAGTGCCAAAATCATGAATAAAATTGTGAAATCAATAGAGGCCTTCATACAATTTTCATTTCTCCTACTACACTTTTTGAGCTGACCACTTACAAACTTAAAATAGGGAATTTATCTTAAAATAGGTAATTGATCTTAAAGTGACCTTCCCTACTTAATTACTACAGTAGTATTTAAAACTCCCAACTAAATTAACTGCATATATATGTTGAATTTACTTTTGTGCAGTAACCCAATAATACACAGTTATAACCTCCATCTTTGTAAAGATTCAATTAAAATTTTACATAGAGAGAGATCAATTCTGGCGGGAAGCAATATAATGAGCGAGATGATAGAGCGGCGCCGCCTTCAAACTATCAAAAGAAGCGAGCTCCTTCACCGCCTTCACCACCAGCTCTCCGGCGAACTCCCTGGCCTTGTCGAGCCCCATTAGCCTCGGGTACGTCGCCTTATCGGTGGCCAAGTCTTTTCCGGCCGTCTTCCCCAGCTCCCCCGACGACTTCGTCACGTCCAGCACGTCGTCCACCACCTGAAACAGCAGCCCAATATACCTAGCGTACTTCCTCAGCGCCTCCACCTCCGCCCTTCTCCGCCGCCCATGATCGCCCCGCAAACCACCGCCGCCTCCAGCAGCTTCGACGTCTTGTGCACGTGGATGTACTCCAGCTCATCCAAGCTCACCTCCTTCCCCTCGCTGGTGAGATCCACCATCTGCCCCGCCACCAGCCCCTCCGACCCCACCGCCGACCCCAGCTCCACGATGGCCTGCAGCACCCTCTGGGGATCCACCCCCCGCGTGGCGGCGGCGGCGTGCTCGAAGGCGAGGGCGAGGAGTGCGTCCCGGCGAGGACGGCGGTCTCCTCCCCGAACGCCTTGTGGCAGGTGGGGCGGCCGCGGCGGAGGTCGTCGTCGTCCATGCAGGGGAGGTCGTCGTGGATGAGCGACATGGTGTGGATCATCTCGACGGCGCAGGCCATGGGGAGGGCCGCCTCCTCGCCGCCGCCGACTAGGTCGCAGGCGGCGAGGCAGAGGACGGGGCGGACGCGCTTGCCGCCGGCGAGGAGGGAGTAGCGCATGGCGTGGTGGATCTTGAAGGGGTTCTGGAGCGGAACGGCGTCGTCTAGGGCGGCGTTGACCTTCTCCGCGTTGGTTAACATGTAGTCCTTGAAGTTGAAATTTGGGATGACGACAGCTAAGGGTTTGGTTTCTTGCATCTTTGCTGCATTTGATTTTCTGCACACAATCTTTGAGTTGGGATTAATGTGGATTATTTCTGGGGTTCTGGTTTGAATTTGAAGGAACATTTTTGAAGGAATAAAGCTTCATAGGGAGGGGAAGATGCTAGAAATGCCATGCTTTCAATTGTGAGACACTGCTTAGTAGCTGTTGTGTGTGATAGTTATTTGCTTATATTTATATCAACTCACTCAGTGTGTGTGTGTTTATTAGAAAATAAAATATTGGGTCTATTTCCCCCTCAAAAGGCCTTATGAAGGGGAGAGTTGTCTCACCATATAAAGAGGCTTTAGAGACCATCTCCAACCGATGTGGGACAACATTTCAACACACCCCCCTCACGCGCAGCGTGGACAACCCAACGCCATCTGTTGACAACGATATCGGGGGGTCCATCATCGAATTGGAGTCTGGCTCTGATACCATATTAGAAAATGGAATATTGGGCCCATTTCCCCCTCAAAAGGCCTTATGAAGGGGAGGGTTGCCTCACCATATAAAGAGGCTCTAGAGACCATCTCCAACCGATGTGGGACAACATTTCAACAGTGTTCATATATGTAAATGTGTAAATGTCCCTGTGTGTGTGTGAGTGAACGTGGTAAGATGCTGTTTTGTTTTTACTAATATAGATATAGTCGTATTTAATATTTTTGTATATTTGCATTAATCTCAAAAAAAAAAAAAAATTAACATATCTATAAGAAAGATGCCATACGTCTTTTTCACAAGGCCGGACTGCCGAATTTGTTTTAAGCAATTCTTGGAGCATGATAAATTGATAATCACAATAAATTCATTAGAGCGCGATAATATATATTTGAACTAGATTCGTCGTGTCTGTCATATTATAATCACATATTGGTGAATACTATACTATACGATTTGTACATACGAATGCTTTTTGCAAGATATTATGATTCAATCTAATTTTACACTGATTGACGTACCAATCTAATTATGGTTATTATTGTATTTTTCGTATTTAAGTTCAATTTTCATTAGTTAAAAAATGAAGAAAAATGCTGAAAAAAAATAATTATATGCCCCTAATTGAATTAATGAACTAAATCATACTACTATTATATCGAAATTGAGAAAAAACTAAATTAAAAAAATCAATTTTAGCACATTTATTACACTGTAATGGGGTAATGGAACTTTTGTCTCATTTCATGTTCGGTAAGAGGCATTGATTTACATTTTTTACCATGAATATTATGGATTTTATTTTACCCATATTACTCACAATACCTCGATTTCACATTCTCTAATTGTGAATATATTACATTACAGCTGTTGCCTCTTAAAACCTCAATTCAAATATACAATCATCATGGTTTAATTTAAGATTAATTTATAACTAAAATAAGTTCGTTCAAAATCCTAGTAAGGAGCTATCGCGACAAAGCAAAGTTAGAATTGGAATAGGATCATTACGCGAACAGATTCCACTTACAAAATCCAAAACATTATTTATCGTAATAAACAGAAGTAGGCTAGCATGTCCTAATCATTCTACGATAACTATTGTCTCAATTATTTATCAAATGCTTCTGAGCTTATCATATTATTTAATTTTTATAATACTATATAGTATTTGTGAGTAATAATTTATGAGTTATAACTGGCGAGTGGGCGGATACATAATCACATGACGACGCGGGTGAGATATGTTCCGTATACTGACACCCTCATCAACAACCCTTAGATCTATACTAATTTTGGCCACTTCTCTTCTTCGTTCGTCTAGGAGTATTTATCTATGAGCAAATATGCCTACACAAATGATTTGTTTTATCTCTTGAATTTTAATGAAAAAGAAAAAATAAAAAAATTGATTTTTTATTAATTTGTAAATGTAAAGATGTTATTAATAATTTCTGAGATATTAGAATATAGATAAAAAAAATAAGAAAAAAATTATTAATAAAATAGTCAAAACGTACATATTCCTCAATAGTAATACATTATTTTGTTAAGTAATCATATATATACAGTATCAAAAAATAAAATAATATATTGCGATGTGAGGAAATTTGTTGAAACAACGAAAGATACATAAGTTAGTACGACGTTTCTTCTCAATCAAAGGTTACGGGTTATGGTCACCACATAGAGAAAAAAGAAATGAAGGAAATATTAGAAGTATAGATTAGTGTAGAGTTTAGTTTTCATTTTCTTATTCTCTACTTCAGAAGTTATGAGCTGTGATAGCTGGACGTCTGACGACGTGTCATGTTGTGATTGGTTAGTTTAGATCTGAGTTTTTCTTAGTATTTAGGGCATGTACAATGGGGAAACTCTAATCTATGTGGCAAAGTTAAGAGTCAACTCTTAAATTTCTTCACCATTGAGGAGCCCAAATATAAGAGCTTGGGCTTTTAAGCTTTTTTGGGTCCCACATTAATTTATTTTTTTTAATTATTTTATTGTTTTTCTTTTTTGTTGACATTCTTTTAATTTTTTGTTGATATTTTGTTTTGTTTTTATTCAATTTTCTTCTTTTTTTCTTTCTTTTTATATTTATTTATCTTTCCATTACAATATTTTTTTTTTATATTTATTTGTCTTATTTCATATTTTGATCAATGTGGAGCAGCTTTTATGATTGTATTTTTATATTTTGAAGTTATGTTAATACAAATCAAGAAGTGCTTATTTTTATATTTTGAAGTTATGGGGAGCATATTTTTATTTTTAGTTCTTATTCGGTGTAGAAGTTTGTGAAATGAATAAGTTGTGTGCTATTTGATGTATTATTGTACTTTCTATGATTATTTCAAGTTTAAGACATTAGCTATTTTTTTTCCTCAAGTAAATTATATTTTGAATATATAAATAAACATACTATTAAAATTATTTAATAATATATATTAAAAATAAGTCATTTAAAAAATAACAATTTAATTTAACAATATTGATATTAATCACAAAAATAACAGATAAACTATACATTTAATAATGATAAAGTAATTGATTTTGATGAAGTGGGACCCAATATATATTAGAACCCAAAATTATAGTCCATCATTGTGGAAATTTCATTTTAGAGTTTTTATCTAGGTGACAATTTATAGAGCCCAATTTTGGGCTCTCCATTGTAGATGCCCTTATAGACTTATAGAGCTTATTATGCTACAGTGTAAAAGGTGGTTATTCATTCTAATGAAGAAATACAGTTTTCCATCTTCATTGTTCAGTTTATTCAACATGGTATCTCGAGCCTGAGGTGTTCGATTCAATTCCGCTGCA